>CAJQUW010012735.1:0-153100 GCA_907163375.1 Prostheceraeus crozeri
TGAAAAAACTCACAATGCTCACGAGATGTGAATGCGACTCCACTATATGCATTTGAAGTTATGCAGATCTGCGATGCATTTCGGTCCATGTCAGTATGGGACAAGAAATTAACGTATATAAGTAACCATGCAGAGCGATATAATATACAGCAACTCACAATTTCCTCTTCCTCAAGGCGAGAAAATTCTCTCATTTTTTAGAATTCGACCAAGTGGTAGTGGCGGGTGCGATTTGATTTTCGCACGATTCCGAATCGTGCGACTCAGTTCACAGTTAATCGAAAATCGCGCTATTCTAAATGTTTTGAAATTTTCTTAAATTCAATGACTAGAAGTTTTTAGTTTGTCCAGCATGCACTATTTTCATTTCAATACCATTGGCTTTATTATGGATTGATAAGTTCCATCAAAATTAAGAATGAGATACTTAATCTACTAAGACACTTAGCACTAGAAGGACCGCTACTAAAATGCGAGATATTATAGTTTCTCTGAAATTTGATATTCAGACTTAATTTTTCTTTACTTCTCTTGAATATGCAGTGGCTTCATGTTAGACGCATCAAAATTTGATTGGACCTATTATTTACTTTGCCCTATGTGTGTTTAACTACAAAAGGACCGGAACTGTAAAAAATGATCCCTTATTAATATCGCTTAGAATTTTTGCACTTTGGACTTTTTTTGAATAGAAATTTGAATAAGCGTGTAGCCTCAAAGTAGATTACTGCATTGTAAAAGCTGAATGAAATGTAATGTTCATGTAATGTAATGGAATTAATGTTCATCATTCTTAGTGGTCCTATCTAAAATATGTTTTGAATAAATTCTTCTAAATTCTCTTAAATTTTTTTTGGCATATGTTCAAATTTCCATTGACTCGAATTGTAAATAAACTGGACTGCTCTGCTCAGAATTTCTAAATAGTCTCTGAAATTGATAATATAAGGTTGAGCCCTATAATGCGCTTGAGCAAACACGTGGGAACATGGCGGGGGGTTGGGTCGGGCTGTCCCCCCTAGAAATTTCACTTAGGCCACTCGTAGAAACTCAGAGACTTTCAGCCAAACACATTGATCATGGAATGTGCATGCACATGTCATTTTTAATTGGCATCCACGCACATGTGCTTATTGACGTGACTCTTGCTTGCGTATGAATGAAGAGGTGAGAGTCCCACCCACTGACACAAAACCGCAGAGATCTAGCATGCTTAATCCTCTCACTAGGGCTGCGGAAACTTTTCGAGTGCAGAGAATCTCAATGCAACTATCGAAAAGTAGAAACAGTCTCTCATCGCTTATGCTTATCTACAGTATATCATGAAAATCAAATTGTTCAAAGAATCACGAAAGTTCAGATTGTCACGATTCCATCAAATTTGAAGAATCTATATCAGACTGTGATTTCTACCAGCATGACAGACTGACCAAAAGATCATAAAAACATTTCCGCGACAACCTCGCCAGACGGGTGGGTAGAGAATTGGACTTGTGCATCGAAGCGACCCTCAGGAGAGATGTGCCTTGTTTGTCAATACGATTCGCGGAGAGGCTCCGGGGATGGGTTTTAGCCACGGAGTTATGAGCATATGAAACAATTGTACAATCATTTTTATAATCGAAAGTCTAAGGAATAAATGTGGCTCTGACGTAGCGGAATTCTAGTTATTGGTTCCGTATTAATAACGCTGAAAATTGTTTCTAGGAATTGTTTATATGATTCGCATCTTTGTCAGGTCATAGAATTTATTGATGTTAATGCCAGAGAACACTTGACAAAAAGCATATCCAGACGGTGCTTCGAAAGGCGACAAACGACGACTGTGGAGCAAAGCTTTGAAGTACTCAAAATTCAATGGCCAAAACGAATTTCCAAAGGGGAAAATACAGAGCACAAGATAGTGAAAACATCTGGGAGGAATATTAGAAATAGAAGAAAATGATGGTACGCTACAAAATTGAACACTAAATTTCTCCCCACAAAATGAATATAACCTATAGTCATGTATTTTCCGATCGGAAACTGTGTGCAAGGGATTAGTCCGAGAGCTGATGACGCTTTCTTCCTAAATTCGCGCAAGAGTTTTCTATCATTTTTAATTTGTAGATTGTCACCCAACATCAGTATAACGACAATTCTTAAGTTGTGATTCCAGTCGTCTTGCGAGCTGCGGAGCGTCAAACATCAAAAAGAATCTCAATTGGTTATGTAGATCTATGTGCGTCCGAGTTTCATGCAGTCAATATCGAAATGATCCAGTATTCATTAAAAAACTCAAAATGAAGTTTTTCATTTTTTAATATTATGCATGATAGCACTTTTAGGGCAGAATTCTCCATCAGCAGGCAGAAAAACGTCATTCCTCCTAACCGGTAGCTTGTCCGAATTTCTGAAAACGATGATGAAAACGTCATGACAACCGATGTTATTGTTGCAGATAAACAAACTGACTGTCCACGTCACAAAATGAACATCACAGAATTTATATTTCCGCCCACTTAGCAAGTTCATGCATGTGCCATCGTCTTGAATCAGTTTGCACTTCTAGCAAATTGATGCGCTTAAACAATCTGCGGACAGAACATTTCGGTGTTTCATTAATTGCTGTTGTGAATAAATAGTGAAAAACTTGAGCGGTTGTCGAATACCGAGCATGGCATATGTGTTCATTGACTAATTATCATAAATAAAGCGCCTTGCCGTAAAAAGTGACCATGGGAGAAATGATCAAATGTTAGCAATTTAACTTCTAGTGCATTCACTATGATAACCCATACAATTGTTTTTGAAGAATTCATTCATCAAGCAATGCCTGTGTGACAGTTAATATTCATCTGGCATAATCAACTTGATATGATAAACAATTCGCTGCGAATTCACGAAAGCGATAAAGTCACTAAAGTAATTCTGCATCAAAAACAAATATAACTTAACTTTTTCTTATAAGTAGTATGCATGGTACATAATTTGAGTTTTGGAATATCATACCATCAGCAGATGTTTACTTAAGACGCTTAATCAGGAATAACGACAGCTACAGCGTTGAACGTCACCGAATCTCCCACCATCCTGAGGTCCTACTCTCAGCTCCCGCTTACGCAGACGTTATTGCTCCTCTTTGTCGAAATCTATCCTCAGCTCAAGCGTTCGTTAGTAGGTTCGTCGAAGAGAGCGCCCGGTTGGGGACCTACACTGAACTCGAGAAAAAAAGAAGGTTCTCCACTTGGGTTGCAGCTCATCTCCATCCCTATTTCTCCCCCAAAAGTTCACTTCGAAAAGTTTGAAGTGCGGCGACTGTTTTTTCATTTATAACTTTCAGAGCTAAGGACACGTTTTGTCTCTGTATTGGAAAGACTGATGCACGTGTCAGACATGTGAGTTTTACGACTAACAACCCTTCAGACTTATATAGGTCAATCACATGTTTCCAATTGCCTGGCGAGGAATAACCCAGACTGAGCACTTTGCACGTTTCAGCTATTCAATTATTCCTTATTGATTTAAGAATATGATCGCTGTCAATGTCAATGAAAAGAGATAGGCGTCTTTTTGAATTCATCGGATGAAGGACGCTCCACGGCCTTTCTGTATCAAAGTCAGGAAGTGACGAATAAAATTTATTATTCGTTCTTAAATAATCGCTTATCAAAGATATCACATGACCGCCTTTTTCATGTTCAATCGCATGACATCTAAAACCTTTTCCTTGAGTATAATTATCGAAGGGGGAATGTAATGGGGAAATGGAAGCCACTGCACTCCTACCACCATGTAAACATTTCATCATTATACACAATGCAGATCGCGTAGGCTCTTCAGGACAATCAAGAAAATATTCGATGACACCATGTCCTTAATACATCAGACTTGGTCTTATTTTTACCTCATTAGCGATTAGCAAACCACATATACTTTCTGCTAAGCAGATGATGCGTTTAAAATGGCTTCAATCATTGCAGTCGATGTATATAGCTCCACCTTTAAATGATGTCATTTTCCCTGGCGACGGCAATATCAGATATTTTCGCAAAGACTCACATAGTTCATCTTTGGAAAAGCGAAAGACCGAATAGACAATCATCACTGATATTTTTGTTAATATGTAATTTCAGCTGACGAGAATTAGAAGCGTCATCATTTGTTGTCACGGTAATGAGGAGTGAATACGCCGCTTATATTTTTTGTAAATTAAATTTCATGAAGCTTCGAGCAGAATATGTCGATTTATGTAATTGATTCCAGCATGATAATTGATTATGAAGAAGCAAACAATGATGTAAAGGAACTTGAGTACCGATGTCATTAAATGCAGTCAAACATCATATTTATCAGACAAAATTCATTGCTTCCTTTGCAGCTCGATAAAACCAAGATACTTAGGCAAGGAAAGTACCTCAGAATCCAAGATCAGGAAAATATGCTTCTCATCACTGAATTTTACGAAAATATTGAGTACTCGACCAACTTCTTCGCTGATGTAAGAGAGTTTAAGGAATCTATTTTGTCGGTGGAATCAAAATATTTTAGCTGGCGAATCTCAATATTCTGAGTTTGAGTTTTTCTACACGACAGCGCACGAGGAACACATGATCGGACGCCGGGGAAATGAAAAGGAGGCACTATTGAGCGAAGAGATTCATCAGGAACTTATTGCGGAACTGAGTCTGGAAAGTCAGTCCAATGATTAACGCAAACAAATGACGCACTAAGGTATATATTCTCCAATTTAAATGATCTAGGGAAATCTGCATCGCTGCAGATCAAATTCTACGGAATTACATGAAATTATTGCCGACTTATAATTACATTATTCGGGATTATGCTATCAATTTAACAATAAATTCGGTACACCATTGACCTAATTGTCTAATTTATAAAAACGAAGACAAGGTCAATAATAAAATGTATTGAAGAGCTTTCGACTACGTCTTTGTCAATTCAATAAAACAACAACTCCCTCTAATAGAGCAATAAAAAAGGTCTTTTTTTCTTATTGCTCTGTTAGAGGTACCGTAGTTGTTGTTTTATTGAATTGATAAAGACGTAGTCGAAAGCTCTTCAATACATTTTATTATTGACCTTGTCTCCGTTTTCATAAATTATTATTTTAACATAGAGATATCGATGTATATAACAAAAGTAAATGCACAGTGAAATAATATTGTACACAATGTAGCTATGGTATAATGTGGAAAAGAGAAGGCGACAACGTATCTCGTAATAATGATACCTGCATCGATGCATGTGAAAGATGCTTTAGGAATTTCAGTTAGAGTCTGTCTACATGTGTATGTGTATGAATAGCATTGCTGGCTGCTTTTTCCTACATTGTTGTCCAGTCAATTTCAGTTACTGTAGTAAATTACCCACAATATTTTTAACATAGATTTTTCGGGTCACAATGTCGGACATTTTCAGGCGCTTCCGCCCCCTCAAATGTCCTACATCATTGACCTCAAAAGTCCTTGCTATTGGTATATTATGAGGAGAATATCTCTCAGTATACCTGCAGCACGTGTGTTCATGGAGTGTCAATATTCTTGATTTCATTAGCCTATAAATAACTACAGGCTTATTCTTATAATCCATTATAAGTGAATTGCATAGGTGCTGTGATGCTTGCTTGGTAATCAAAAGATACTATCAATCACAGAATAGGTGTAATATTGAAAATTCTATGACAGTGGAAATCATTTGGTCAAAATTAGAATAGATGGTATTTTTGGATAATACAGCTTCACAACGGGAGTGAAGCATACAATATCACTGAATACAACATATAAGATCAAGACTGAAATTTCTAGCACTGTGGGTTTCACATGTGTGCACATATCACATAGATCAAACATTCCAGACAACGGGCTACATTTAACAAATTTGTGAAGGGTTGGTCAGCATAAAAAGTAAAGCAGGCCTAACGCAGGTCGATCAAGTGAATAGAAGTGTGATTAAAACGCAAGTTCCTTGAACAAAATACTGCTATATATTACCAGAATTAGGAAGGGGATGAATGTTGTGTATGTCTCGTTTATGTATTTTAAAATAATTGAAATTATGAATCACAGAAATTACAAAGATTGAATAACTGAAAGAGGACATTGCAGATGCAGCGCGAGTGGCACAGACATGACCATCACTGAAGTTTGTAGCGTAGACACGGGAGCACACAAGAAAATGAAAGAAGCTAATTAAAGAGAGTCAGTCACACCCAGTATGATTAGCAAGGATAATTGATGCCGGAAAGAACGAATTAAGTCTGCGCGAGGTTTGCCAAAGGACATTAGGGAAATTGCCAAATCGAGCTGATTAGGGAGGATGCAGGGTATGCGAAGGATAGTCGATGTAATACGAGGTATTGCGCACGAGTCTGATGACTGCTTCATTTCGATATCTACCAGTAGTTACTCAAAATCTCGCAAGAGCAGACATTGTCGACAAAATTTGGCCGTAGCTAGAGCGCTCCATCTACTGCTTCGACTAAGTCCATTTATCACAGGGCCTCCATACATGGAGCGCTTCAAGATCTACCGCAGTCAGTACGACAGGCCTCGAAACCAGAAAAGGTAAAGTTAGCAAATGAAAACTTTGCCAGCCACCCCACAACATCAACAAAAAGAGCATCTCGTGAGCTCGGTATTTCAAAGTCAACTGTGCAAAGGATTGTCCATCAAGCAATTAACCTGTACCCCTAAAAAGGCACCTGCATCACTTGACGGCGGAAGATCATCAAGAACGCAAACTATTTGCGGAAGACTTTGGCCATAGTTTGTGATTGTGTTTTTGCGCTATGATTAGAAATGCTTCAGCTTTTTCTCAACAGGCTTTAGATGCACACATTCAACCATTCCCTGGCCATCTAGGTCACCTGGCCCTGCTCCCATGCATTATTGGTTTTGGGGAGATTTGAAGTGGCGATTCTACGCCGGCAGACGATTCCAGTCAATCAAGAATCTTAAAGAAAAGATTCGATCTTCTGCTGGGGAGACTACTGATGAGTGATGACATAAGAATGTCAGCTGTAGTGACGTTTCGCAACAGACTATGTCGCTGTTGTGAAAATGACGGAGGTCACATCGAATCATGGTCACAATGAATCATTTTGAATGATCATATTATTGATGAATAAATTAAATTTTTCTTTTCGATGTTCTCTGCTTCTTTAGCTTTTCTTTGATGAGAAATTATAGTAAAATGATATATGTACTATCATATCAAACAAGTCACATTTATTAAAATGGGACATCTTCACTTTAAAATGACATCTCACTTAATGCAACAGATAAACCACAACTCGAGTTAAATTTTTCACGTGCTAAGCATTTAATATGAAGAAAAATTTCATTCTATTCGATGTAATTCTCATAATTAATAATGCAGAATATATGGCAATCGTGCTTTCAAGACTTGTGCAATGTGCAGTGTGTGTACCAATATTTCTTGTGCATAGGAACCGGAATCGGTCTTTAGGAATTCGGATATATATTAAACTCAAATCTATAGACCCTGTACCCATTCTTCATTAAACCATGGGTTAAGTTAAGTCAAGATATAGTCGACAGATGGCTTCGGTGCACTTCTCTGCATTTCTCCGAAATGAGGATGCTAATATGTTCAGCATACCACGGTACTATGAATATAGTACACTAATTTAATGACAAGTTATGCAATTAACACATTAGTAGTGTAGCTAACACTGACGACTCTGAAGCAATATCTGTATTTATGTATAGTGAGATATCATAGGTGACTGATTTGAGCGTGATGTAATTGAATTCAAAATGAATCTGTCTAAATCGAAAACAGTAGGCCGATTCAGTCTAAAAGGGCAAACAAACATAAGCACATGTTGAAATTTTGAAATCATTTATTTTACTTTGGCAGACTATTCAAAATGATTTGACATGAAACTGAAAGGTATAGAAACTTTTGACGGTAAGCAACTCAAGATTCTGTGCTCTACGCTCATCACGATCTCTCTCACCTAATTCCAATTCTCTGTAGTCTTTTACTTCTCATAATTCATAATTATAGTAAGCACTTCAGGTTGGCAAGCAGCAACAGCCTTAAGATCCATGAGTAGTCCCAAATTCTTGTTTGTTTCAGCCAGAGTAGACCACGCAGCCCTAAAATGCAGGAGAAATTTCTCCACTCAATCGTCACTGATGAAAACAATAGAGAGATTCACAAACACCTGCATGAACTGTTTGCCAAAGGCATCTCTGCATCTGTGAGAATTCTAGGGAAATTATCCACTTGTCTGATTGGTCTGACTAATCACAGCATTAAAACATACAAAATGGTTGGTATAGCTATTACGTCAGCGATATAGTCTACTTTCATGCCCAGGAAATTTCTAAGACCATAGGTTGTTTGCTGCTGTGTAACGTGTGTGTAGTTAAACAAATTTTAGATCAAGCAAATTAAAAGTCAATGCTATCAAGTTACGGAAACTGCTCGAATTTTGGATTCCAATTTCAATTAATTGATTGGTTCACAATTCCAATTAATTGATTGCTTTACATTCCAATTTCAATTAATTAATTTCTTTGTCCAATTAGATTGAAATCAATTATTGACAATGCCTGATAGCGATAATCATAGGCTTTAAAGAACAATTCATAGTTTGGTACTTTTTCGTTCCGATTCTTATCGCACAGCAGGACGTTTTAGTAGCAAACTCAGATTTCTATGTTAATGGTTGAATTTAATTATTTCATCGGCAGATGTGTAAATAGTGTCACTAATTCGATAAAAAAACAAGAAAAATTCTTAGATCTAAATCGGCTTAAATAAGTGCACCACTTAGGGAGCAGCATGTCAGAATGTTAACGAGAATTTAAGTGGCAATGTGTTTCCTGAAATTTCAGACGAATCGATGCAATTATTACCATGAATGCTTCCTGACAATGACAGACAACTAAAATGCTGTAGTCTAAGCGATCAGCATTTCTATCAGGTTCACAGCCTCAGCACCATCTCGTCAAAGTAAGTGGAAATTCGATATTTAGTGCAAGATCGTTACAAGTAAATCGGCTGCTTTTTTTAATCAGAAAATCTATAGTTAGAAAATGAGATGGAGCAAGCAGGCGAGAGAACTATTAATTGAGTTTTATGCTATAACTCCAGCAGGGGGATTTACTCAACTAATAGGCATTGAATAATACAAGGAAATATAAAAAAAACATCAAAAGGGTTGGGTACAAAAAGTCCTGATCGTAATATACAATCAAATTCCACTGGAAGAGTTGAAGTCGTAGTAGCCTACGAGATTTACAAATGATCGTTGTAACCTTCATGTTGTGTTAACCTTCATATTTATATAAGAAAAGCGTGTCTTGTAGACAGGATGTATGTATATATAGGTCACATCAAGGACTGCGTAAAATTATTGAAACCAAAACGTCCTTCCCCTTTTTCAAGAATATGGAATGCATCATATTTTTGCTAGAAGAAGAGGACAGCTGATAGCTAGTTCCCCCCCTGCGCTTTGTTAAAACATGTGTGAGAGAGAGAGGGACTTTTATTGTAATACGACAAGAATTACACAAATTGTGAAAAAAATCACATCACTGTTAATATCATAAAATCTAAGATAAAATATATACATTGCAAAATCTATAGATTACAGAATGGATGTATTAAATTTCTATTACAAAAATGTATCTACAGAACGAAACGTGCATATTGGAAGTTTGTGTTGTTGACGTGATGCCGAAATCCGGTATGTCTGCTCCTCTAACGAACATGCACATGTACATGTATATCCGACCTCTCTTTCTGCACTGGCAAAATTCCTAGACGTCGGAAATGTCTTGATGTTGACCCTATAAAGTGAGAGACTCACGAAATAATCCTGATAATTAGCAACCTATTTCTCTGCTATCTAGTATTGGGAAGGTAATGGAAATATTGTCAATAGCTAACTGATTTCTTATGTGCTAATCACCCGATCAATGCTAAAGCATCCTGCAGCTTCAGATCAAGCAACCCTTCTACGTCATCGATAAGTTATGAACAGACCTCTAGAGGAAATATATGAACAACTGCAATTGCGTTTTTAGATCTTTCCAGCGTTTCCTTCGTTTGGAAGTTTCACTCGCGGCTCTTCAATTCCTGTATTTTGGAGTTAGAGGCAAAATTTACCGACAGTCTTGCGACTATGCGCAACAAGTACGTGTCGCCAATGCTAATCAAAACCTACATATCCATCGTATAGTGTTCCACAAGGTAGTACCCTAGTCCCGACCTTATTCACAATGTACATGCATATCAACAGTCTGTTCGTTACAATTGAATCTTTTAAGACTAACGCTACAGACATGCACACTACAAAAATATTCTGACGGCTGCATTATCTTCAGCGCTTCATACGCTGATGACACCAATTTTCTGTTCCCATGAACGAACAACAGCTGCAATGGCGTACCGTACTTTAAAAGTGCTCTCAGAACAGCAGAGCGATGGACAGAGTCTTGGGGACATGAGATTCATGACATTCAATCTCCTAAAGTGCACTTTACAAGAGTACAGGACTTACAGGAGCGTCAGTTTTTCGACGAAATGTGGGAAACAGTTTCAAAATCACAATATTCCTTTCAGTAGAACGAATGCTCACTTGGAAGTAACCAAATAAGATGACATAAAATTCAAGGATCATATCACCAAAATATGTGCAAGAGTTAACAAAGAGCTACATGTAGATTTCCTGATATATCCTCTAAGCAACAATCCGAATCCTGGGCGTTAACCGAGATGCTCAACAAACACATGCAACACACGTCAACAGCATTTCCGAAAAAACAAAACACTCAAAATTCTCTCATGCCTCATTTCCACCAATTGGGGACAACAGCAAGTGACCATCGTGGCCACATACAGGGCCATCACACGATCCGTCTTGAAATACACATCCATAGTCTAGTCACCAATTATATCGCAAACAAACATCGACAAACTACAAGCAATGCAGAACAAAACGCTCAGGATCGCCACAGGATGCACACGTGATACAAATACACAACACCTACACTACGAAACTCATATCCTTCCCATTGTTCAACACTTCACACCACACGTAAAACAGCTTCTAAACAAGGCAAAAAACTCAACACCACCGTCTTCATCTCCTCACGCAACAAACCCCACCTCGCAGACAACAAAACCCCACAATTGGCGTGGTTTACCAGCTTCCGTGTGCCTATCACGACTGTGAATGTACAGTAGCTATGTCAGGGAGTGGGGGCGAATCACGGAGGAAAGAAAAAAGAACACGCCGAAGCCATCCGTGATTGTGACGTCCTGCGTTGAGAGGTTATCTGCCATGCATGAGACTCCGGTCACAACGTGAATTTCGACGTGATGAAAGTTATTGACCAGGAATGCAACTGGCGAAAAAGAATTGTCAAGGAGGCCTCGTGGACTCGACATCTGTCCTCATGCAACAAAACTAAGCATCGTATCAGTAATTTTTGGTTTCTTTAGTATTTTCTTCCTTTTCTTTACTGTTACTTTCGACATTTGTAAGTAGCATCCTTGTGTAATTATTTCTATCTTGATCTTTCTTATTTCTCTGATCGCTGCCATTTCTATTGTATAATTTGTGTCCGACCATCTACAGTATGAGTGATGTTAATAAATCACCTGCTGATGCGCTCCTGTCATTCGCCTAACGATAGCCGGCTGTGCTGGCTGAAAGGCCTCGCAATAAAAGTTGACTTCGTCTAACCATCAACTTGTTTTGGGCTTCTTTCCTGCACAAATGAATCTACTATTGTCCATTACCATCTTATACAATTGGTGCTCATCCCATACTTTCATGAAAGGAGGATTTCATATCAAGATGCATTTGAAAATTTACTTGAAAATTTGAAGTTACAATCTTTATTCTGTATGTCCCGAGGATTGTACTTATGTTCCGTCCAACATATTCCTATTTTAATATTGAAATTATCATTTTGATAATTTTGATAATCTTTCTATACATCACCAAGTTAACCCAAAAATTAAACATTTTGTTGCAATCATTGCAGTCGACTATTAAATATCGAATAACTATTAATGAACTACAATTAATATCATCAAGGAGTCTAATTTTTCATCATCACTAATTTGACAGCCGACAAAATTAACTCATCGTATTTTTTGCTCATTGACAACATCAGAGCACTTCCTCATGAGGAGATGGATTAATTTCTATATACATTTCGAATAAGTGGACTATAGACGGTCAATAAAATGAGAATGGATACTTCAAAACAGCGCCGTGTAAACAAGTAGTGAATATCCAACTTGTTAGCCCGCCGCACGCCCTGTTTATTAAAGAGTAAAATGATTATCGTAAATTATTTGAATAACGTTGAATTAATGAAGAAGAATAAAATCTCACCATTCATGTGGTACCCACGCTGACGTCAGTGGCGATCTGCTATATCCTTATTCTGCACTTTTTGTACTGCGAAGCATGAATTTCAACTTCATGAAACAGGCACATGAAATAAATGAATTCCATTTTACTTTAGAGTATTTTCCAGCTGACATTTCGTATATGAACATCCTAAATGAGCCCACAGCTAACGTCTTTTCACTTTGTTTTAGGAGTGAAATGAGGATCACGTTTCTGCTCGTCGCCTCCGCTGTAATAATCGGCGTCTCTGCAGACACCGAATCAATCTGCAGCAGCTTCTTTGTAAATCGAGATCTAAATTTTACGGCTCCTGTTTGTGGATCAGAATGTCAGCGAAGAGAATCTGCAGAGAAGCGTTGTGACTCACGTTGTATACAAAGTACTATACGGTGCAGTCGCCAGTGCTATTCTTGGTCAAAGGAGCGTCGATTAGTGAAAAATAAAACTTGTACAGACGCCTGTGATCGTCAACATCATGTTTGTCGACTTGGATGCTCTGACGATGCGCCGAAAAGGATTTGCTGTCAAGATTCATGCCACAAAGTGATGAAGAACATAACCACCAGTTGTTGGTTTAAATGCATTAACTACAGGCGTGGTTGTTACGGTACCTGCAACTTGCAGCAGAAAGCATGTGAGTCAAAATGTGAAGGCAAAGTCAGATGGGATCTCTACCATTGCAATTCAAGGTGTTCACGCGGATGGCTAACCTGCTATCGACCATGTTATGCTGAACAGAGGAGATATATAGGCCAATGTAAGAAAGGGTGCCAGAAACTGCCTCTCCCATGTATCAAGCAATGTAGAAACTCAGCGTAAATTTATCAAGCACTTTGTACTCATATTATTCATCGAACATTCGCAACTGCTAACGCGAATTTTCAGCATGAGGCGTCATCAGCTGCTTGATGTATTCGTCCATATTTCCTTGGTTATCAGATAGCATGCATGGAAACAATCTTCAATGATGTTTTGTGATAGAGTCCCTTAGTTTGGAACAATAGGCATTGTGCGTCATTATTAATCATTGCATGTAAGTTGATGAATAATTGAAAGTTGACCAATAAGAGCATGCTGTAGAAAGGAGGGGTGATATCATAGATGTTTTATAAGATAGAAAATGAGTAGACGCTGAAAGAAAGAATATTTTCAAGAGAAAATGTTGTCAAGTGCTGAATTCATTTTAAAATGACTACGAGTTTTCCAAAGACAAGCATCACTGTCACGTATTAATAACGTGTTTCATCATAGCTCCTGAACACCAAACTTGTGTAATACATTTCTTGGTATTCAGAAAATAATTTTCTGGATTCCTTCATATAGCTGTAAACGGCCAGACCGGCGAAATAAATTATTCTGATTACATTGCTAACATTTTTCCTATTCCGTTACAACTGCGCGTGGAATTGCTTTTGAAATTTCCTGGATCTCATATAGGCTCATAGTAATTTCGATTTAATGATACAATTTCTATATTGCTTATCAAAACTTCCCAATTTATGTACTTTATATGAATGTTATTCAGGATAAAATAAGTTTAAATTGCAATAACAAATACTGAGAATACTGAGTCCTATTTCCATTCCAATTTTATTCCATACCTACTAGATTTAAGATTTTATTTATTCTGATTATTGGTTTCATTGAATACAAACTAAACAATTCTGACATAATAATTTGCGGAAATATGCCTTGACTATTGCGCATAATTGAAAATAGGTTTGGATGAAAGTCCAGTTTTTTTTATGTTATTGAAAGGGTATATTCTAATAATAAAGCTTTTCTTGATAATGGCAATGGTGTAAATAGCCGAAATATATCGCCTTTTTGTACGATTTAAATAATACTGAAAATGAACTTTCTACACATCGTCATTAATTCAGGACATTCCCAAATGTTGTTTAGATGCCGTTGATCTACTGGAATGCGTTAGTGGAAAAATATTTATGTGAGAACAGACAAAATTTGAATTATATAAATAGTGAGAAAGACCCAATTCACTGGTCGTGGTGTAAGTCAAATTATGTTGTTTTCGAGCCCTTTCGGTCTTCATAAAAAGTAATACACTGCCTGCTACGCTGAAGATACACTAGTCGACACGTCTTGCATATCTGCCAAGAAATCTTGCAAAAGAATCCTACAGTTCTTGTGCGGGTTTCTTGTAAGAACCGCAGGAGCTTTCGTAAAAGATTGTCGGAAAATCTACAGGAATCTTGTAGGAATGGCCAGAATATTCGCAGGAATGATAGGAGAAATGAAAACTATTTCATAGATTTATCTAACGAAATATATTGTAAAACAAAACATGGTAGCTGTAAATCACATCACGAACATGCATGTGGCAATCTCTCGTTCAAAGAACATCAGAAAAGTTGAATGAAAGCAGAGGATTGTCGTTGAGTTGCGGATTTCACACATTCAAGTACAAGTGTGTTGTTAGAACAGTAATTATCTTCGTTGCAATGAGATAAATTCAGTCAGTGACTGGCAAAATCAAATCGATGCTGTATGTGAAGACTAATTATATAGAGTAAGAAATCACCAGAGAACTTTTATTGAATATCTTCAATTTTTAGAGCTCATAATGTGTTACCTTTATACAATACTTTTAATTGTTGATTACTGAGTTACATCTATTACAATGGGTTCATCAATTCGATGCAGAAATCGGCGCTTAAATTTTTGATGTTTTTTGCTACTTGCACCACCCAAGCACTTTCAATTCAATTATATATTTATTCACTACACGTGAGTGACACTCTCGTGCATGAGACAGTGTAGATTATTCCTTTATCATTATAGCTGTAGCTACTCTTCCTTTAGAGTCTCAGTCGAAGATAAGTAATTACAGCTGTAAGGAAAATGGAATAATCTGCACTGTCATATCGTGCATGGGAGTAGTATCTGAAAAATTAAAATAGAATTTAATAAAAATATGTAAGTGATATAGTGCAGACGCGTAGATAAACCATTTCTCACTTAAAAGTAAGTCAATTCCGCTGATAAGTCGTGTGTTGTTTATGAATCTTCATGCTTGGGGGATCCAAGTAGTCAATACATTGGAAATACTAAATGTCGACTTCAGCATCCAATGATGAACGTGAAAAGAATCCGACCGTAATAAATGAGCATTTGTACAACTGTTACAGATGTAACTCAATAATTTATCAACAATCAAAGGTACTCGCAACACGGATTATGATAGAAGTATTGCGGCGGAGGATCTGAAAATCAGCCAAAAAATACATTGTAGTGCCGAATACAACGAGGTTTCATTCTTACTACAGACATTTAACTCAAGTCTTTTGGTAACGTTTTAATCTGTTTAATTGGTTTTCACGCAACGTAATTTGATTCTGCCTGTTACTATGACTTTCTTCCCTTACATCGCTCAAGAAATTAGTCATAATATCTTCATAAGGAATATTGGCAATTATCATTACATGTATAATAATGAATCAAAATATTTGACCTAACAGAAGTTCTGATTTTATGATCAAAATCTAATCTAAACAAGCTCATCCAAAAGGGATGAAGTGAGACATCACGCAACTCCTATATGGTAGACATGACATCGGAACTACTTCACCTTACATGTACTAAAAATTTAATTTTCTTTTTTCAATTACACAAGAGTACGTAGCTTACAATTTTCACAATATCATCACAAAAGACTTAAATCTTCAAGAAAAGGAATAATTCGAGTTGTAACAATTGTCCAAAAATACCTAATAATCAAAGAATTAACAAAAGAAGCTACATAGCTCACACGCCTCCCGATTTACATGTATATAAATGTAGGTATAACCAGAGATCTAATATAAATCTGAGTTGTTCTTTGCTTTCTTCCGCTTGTCTCGTGCAGCTTGGTTGACGGACTTGCGCACCTTTGCATAAGAATATGATGGAAAATGATGTGCGATGTCAGTAAAAGTCATCGACAATCTTACTGTCAACAATAGTAAGACTTTCTGCCACAGGTAACGACGGGTCTACGATAATTTTACTGAAATTTTTGGCATTGCAGAAATATTGCCGAAAAAATGCAATTGCAAAAGCATTCGGATTTATTCTCGTCAACTCTGATGTCTGAAATTCACTTCCTTCGATGTCAGTAAAAGTCATACCTCCGACATTAGGTAAAGGAACATCGTTATCTAATGCCGTTGTAAGCATTCGTCTTTTGTCATTGCTTGACTTCAACAGGTGATTTTTTTCTCTTTAAAGAGCGATCATTTCGTTCATTTATAAGTTATTTCCGTGTTCATCACCACTAGAGACTGGCGCAACCGGCACCGCACTGCTGGAACCAACATGAACCTGTTCGCATGATGCCACAATCCGTTGTGAGCACGATTCACTTTCGAATGAACCAGAGCGTGAGAATGGTACTTTGGCGATGAAGGTTTTTGGAGAATCATTCGTTTTATTCACTTTTTGTAGGGTTTTCATTTTCCTTCGTTCCAACCGAATTTCACAATCGGTATCGCAGTCACTTTCGCCAGACGACAGTGATTCCAGAATTCGACTGGAATCGATCGCTTTCTCCTTGTTAGCTGCAACATAAGCCTCCACATATTTTTCAGACTCCATACACTTGGCCAATGAACCAGCAGATAGTATTCGACCTCCGAGGTTTCCTTTCAGCGTTACATAGTCACCCTGTAATATGAAATAATTACAGATTAGGTGTATTTTCAATATTGAGAAAACAGCTTGTCATTGTCTTTTTTTCAGTAGTTTATCATGGTGCCCGCGGTTTCCGCACGAAGAAATTCCAGAAACTAAATATGGGCTATAGAAGTCTAAAAATTGACGAGAAATGTACCCTAAATTTTGTTACCTCTTTTGCTTCTCTTTTTAGTGTCAAATGATCAACATTTTAAATATCCATATATTTTCCATACAATTTATCCTTTCTGAAAAGAGCTTCTTTATAGAACAATGCAAACACCTATGATATCTACAAAACAACAACTTTGTATCTATCTATCAAATCAATAAAACAATTGCACTACAGAGACATCCTTTCCAATACAGTTAGTTCAACTTTTTTTGGCTGAACACACGTTCTAAATTAAAATATTATAGGCTAACGAACTAACTATACCTAATGACAGCTCAGCAGGCCAGGGACGCTTTATCCCCTGCAGTCCCTGTCACTGTGCCTACCAAACTAATCACAACTACAAAAACTGCTATTTGCAAAGCAAAAAGTATCTTTAAAGCTGTTGTATGAACTGCAGTTATGAACATGTAGTATAATTATCTGTCTATAAGTATGAGCATCCAATATTACAATTACGTATTTGACAAACACATTTCCTTGCCTTTTCAAATCAATAAATATATATTCAGCTCTATTTAAACTGACTGCATTTGAACAATTTCTTAAATTCCAGGTATTCCAGAGACGATTTAATTTTCCAGAAATTCCAGTGCGCGCGGGCACCCTGAGTTTATGAACAACGAAATTTATCGATTGCGTTGTATTTATAAGTAATTTAAGGTTGAATTCCAAAAAATGTCGTTCGTCTTGTTAACTTTTCAGTTTTTAATCTGATTTTGACATTTCCGAAATTCAGCATTAAATTACATTCTCAAAAGTAATTTTGGTAAGAAATTACACTTCAATATCATCTTCACAATTGAAAAAACCTCGATGGATGTTTTTGAGTAGTTCTGGCTAGTTTTGCAGCAGACATTCATACATTGAGCTTAAGGAGACCGCGTTCAAATGCAAGTTTCCTTGAGTCCTGGATCCACTTCAACTCAAATCACACTTACTATTTGACAATTTCTACAATGAAATTTTTATCAGTAAACGTTATTCCCGTCGACTACTGGTCAAACTCCTGATTGTTGCTTAATTTGTTTGCGACTATAAATTGTTCATTTACCTGCCAATTGTTCAGGCTTGAAGTATTCCGGTTGCTTGTAGTACGCTAGATTTTGTCTCTAGCGCCTCATATGTGCGACCCAACTTAGTTTCAATAGAGTAAACAGCTGTAATGGTACATGTAGTAGGCTACATGTACATGTACATCAAGTGTATTGAAGGCAAGTCATGCATCAGTTTTATGGTGTTGCGATCAGCTGTGTCTTGTGTTTCTGCTGTCTTTACATGATCTGATTTCCGGCAATACAAGGTGAAACAAAGTGGAAACAAGGTGAAGTATATTTTGAGCAATGCGTGGAATGATGTAATCTGGGATATCTTGATAAGACAAGTGACATAGTTTTAACACGAGGGCTAGATAACTTTGAAATATTGAACCTTCCTTTGTCCATCCGTGATCATGCTGTCCGTTGGCCAGCGAAATATATCGGGATAATAATAAGTTAACAACAAACATTTTGGCCCTTCCTCTAAATATTTAAATTAAATATTCATGGGCATTTTTGAAAACATGGACGTACATGTGTTGTATATGTCTCACACACATCCATTGAGCAGCTCTGTTGTATATATTTACGCTAAGTTCGATGCTAAATTACTCATCAATAAAAATGATCTTCATCGGATGAATTATTGTCCATTATCACAAATTAGCAGGTTAGTAACTTCCAGTAGAATTATTCACATTGGAAGCCTCTTCTTTCCTGATAATGCAGTGAGCAAGAACCTCTCATTCCGACATATTGAAAGTTTTTTGAACTCTCAAATATTTTGAGAGGCTTCATAGTGAATAGCTAATACCATAGCCATCAAATTGCATCAAAATGGATTACTGAATATTGCTGTAATCCGAGCTGTGTATTGCAAATTATCCATTGTATCCGTGGATCCATGATGTTGTAATCCGATGCCTATGGTTAGTACTTCATGTATTATCTGTCAAGTTTAAAGTTTTCTTTATGATTTCCAGTAAGAAAAGTAAAAAGCACTCGTGACAATTGAATATTGATAAAATGTGGTGCACTATCTTGTTTAAAGCATTGACTAAGTTGCGTTCAAAAGTAACAGCTGATATCACAATAAAGTGCCTTGATGGCAACTACTTTACTGCTTTTTGCACAAACAGAAGACAATGCCACCACTTCCTAAAACACGGGTGTCCATGACATCCAACAACATTGGGAAATTATTTTGATTCATTTTGAATTGTAAATTTCATTTTAATATAAGACGATATACATTCATAACCGATGTACGGTGTTTTCTACTTTTTAGAATTGTAGATGCTGTTGATAATCTTTGTGCATGGATAGTTTAAAACTGTCAACTTTCCTCGGCAATGACAGCTATACATGTGCAGAGCTAATGTGAAAGCAACAATGAATTTAGTTAAGTATTTGAAATTTAGGAAGTTATGTTCCATTATCGGTAATCCTGACAATGGCAAAAGCTGTGTTTGTCGGACGTAATTTGTCTTGCCAACAATCCTACGAATTCAACCATCTCTTCAAGCATTATGACTTAGCAGGGATTTCTGTGAACATGGATACTGTTGAGGGACTTCAATGCATTGATTTATGCAGTTAAATCAATTTGATGTTGGCACAAACGAATAAGTGTGGCTGCCAGCAATGAATACGCATCCAGTAGGTTTTTGCCTGAGATTAATGGATACAGACTTATTTCTGGTGGGCATGGCGTCCTTGCTTGAGAGCTGCCTCGAGCTAGGGAGTTCGAGGCATATGAATTCTAAACCAAGCAATATATATAATATGCTATATTTTCTGAACGGCAAGATTGCATTCGGATGCAAACAACTGAGATGATAACCAATTCAAATCAAAAGGATGATTCTACGTCAGTCACTACTCATTTCGAAAGTTGATGTAATTCTTCGTTCCATTTTCATATGATAGAATATTGAATTTACAATCCAACAATCGAATTAGGAATTTTATAGACAATTAGCAATTATGCTGTCGAGTGGCTTTGTCTTGATATTGATAGTTGGCAGTAGTATTTCGGTTTTCTGTGCTATATCTCAGGAAACATGATGCATTGATGGAAGAGGATCAGCAATATTTTCAAGATATCTTGCCGGTAAGATATCTTACAATAGTGCTGCAAGATCCTGCGGACGATTTCGATTTTCTGTAAGAGCGCAAGAAAAGCGTAGGATTCTTGCGATTACCTGCAAGTCGGTGTAAGATGTACCGACTAGTGTAGTCCTGCAAAGATTGCATGACCAAATGCATATGACATCCGTCACATGACCCATACTGTCAACCGTCAGATACCAAAAATGAAATAAATTTCGGTGCGAAACCAACTCATCAAAAAAACCAACACTCCTTTCTTCTTCGCGGCCTCGGATTTCTACATTCTCTTGCCCTTCTGGCCTCATGGAATATCACTTTTTCCATGCTATTCAGATCATCAGTTTGCCGTCAATTGCCAAACTGATATGGATGGCTCACCCTGTGAAATGTCCTTGCCACAAAATATCTAGAAGTCCATGATGTACCAGTATTCCATGCCAGGGATTCTAAGGCAGGGATGGCTATGAAACCATGGATATTCATGAAGAAACAAATCCCGGTCTGTGGGTTTGAATGTTTGTGATGAAATTCAGAAAATATATTTTACGAGTATACCGATGAGAACAATGAACAATGACTGCACAAGTTACAAAAGTCAAAGATTCAATGTAAAAAAAGCAAAAATGAAATTGCAAAAGCTAGAAATCATCAAATCATTGTCCTACGAAACTCCGCTAAAACAACCTCTATACATAAATAAGGACAGATAAGCTTTAAGAAAAGAAAATTGGGCTCAGAACCTAAACCTAAACGGTTTGCCAGCAATGGCAAGCTCTTCCTGCCCAATTGTGCATTCCTTGTGTACCAAAAGTGATCGGGCATTACAACACATCAAGGCCACGCAGAAGCTTTCTTACGAGAAAGTTTAGAAGGTTAAGAAAGTTAGGTGCTCGTATAGTTGCACCTCTTACTTCAGAAAAGCCAGATCCAGTCAACATGGATGCTTTCCCACCAATGCACGAAAATACACAATACTTTCATAAATACATCATACTTTACATTAATATTAAATTGCCGGTAGCCACTGAGAAGAAAAATTCCAAAGAATGTCTCAATTTCCCTTTCATTTATATGAAATCCATGCTGTAAGTGTTGGTGGGCACACAAATTCGTCTGTGTGCAGCAAAGATCGATAACGGTCGGATCAAAGAATAATCCAAACAATTCTATTAGATCTTTATCCACCAGTAACAGGAAACTTTCGTCGATCGTCGTTACTTCGGCTTCTGGCAACGAATTACGAAAATCGGAGCTTTTCTTCCAATGAAGATGTGATACTTTCCTACGGTTTGATTGTCGCATTGACGATTCTCCTTCGTCCGACCGTTGATGGATTCCAACCAAACCTGGTGCTTCTTTGATATCAGATGGTAATAAATTATCCTCTGCTATGTCATCTTCATCGGAGATACAGGGTGTGCGTAAAGAAGAGATGCGATTTTGTTTTGCTCTCATTTGGTAAATAGCAGCTTTAGAAAAAAGGAATTCAACTGATCCAAATTAGCAATACCACCGGATTACTTATTTTCATATCACTTCATGGCGTTTTATTATAAGAAACTGATAAATCATCACTTGATTGCCAACACATTTTGTTGACTCTATAGCCATCTCAGTGAAGATTTTTGTCTATTGATGCACAAATTATTCTTGAGAATCCCTATACAAGTGAGCAGACGGAATGTCTCTATCTTCGGTCGGGAAAGTTCTTCGGCAGCACCTGCAGATGAATCCCTATGGCATTCACATTGTTCACGCACTCAGTGAAAGTGACAAAGTGACCAGAATTGAATTTTGCAAGAAGATGTTCAACAAGATTAGAAGCAATCCCTCCTTCATAACGAATATCTTGTGGACAGATGAAGCGCATTTCCATCTGAATGGAACAATTAACTCCTGGAATTACCATATTTGGAGTAGCTCGAACCTGCACGAGTTCTTCTTGGTCTTTAAGGATAACTGTGTGGATAGGACTATGCCGGTCATTTATCCTCACTCTTTACTTTTTCGAAGACTTGGATGCTTCAACTCTTACCGTTAACCAGCAGCGATATTGTGACTTGATGCAAAAATTCCCCAATTGAAATACAAGCGAGCTTATTCAAGGACTAATTTTCAGCAAGACGATGCCCCACCTCACACTGCAAAGTCAACGAAGCAACTCTTTAAGAAGAAATCTGATGAAAAACTCCTCAGCCCCGGGTTTGACTTTATTTGGCCCCAAGGGGCCCAGACTTATCTGGGCTTCTGGTTGTCGGGAATGTTGAAGGCCACGGTGTACAATCCCATGCTCTATGAACTTCATCAGTTAAAGGAAATTGTGCTGTTCGTATCGTGCACTCAATACCATCTATGGCTTGCAGCTGTGGTTGATAGTGTGGAGCTCATCTTGTATAGAAATTTAATTTTTTTGTGAAGATGGAATATAGAATTTGTTAAATAAAATCTTTTTCTCAATAAAATATGAAATACGGTTACTCATGAAGACTTCCCAAATGACTGCTTCTCAGAACTCGCTGTTTCATTAGAACATGATGGGTCTATGTTGCGTCAGTAAAATGTGATAGCAATCAAGTAATAATCTATCAGCTTTTTGTAACAGAACGCCATGAAGTGATATGAAAATAAGTAATCCAGTAGTATTGCTAATTCGGATCAGTTAAATTCGGTGTTCTAAAGCTGTCATTTACAAAATGAGAGCAATGAAAAATTATATCGCTTCTTCACGGACTCCCTGTATATTGTGAGCCAGACTCAGGTGGCAAAATTACCAAATCAATATCAGATTCTTCATCAGAATATTCGATCAATAGCTGTGCAGCTTCTTGAAAATAGCTTCTTTGGCATCTGTCTGAAAAAGAGAAAGACTGTAATTGCATCAGTACTCGATTCAGAAAATAAGTAGGTATTAACATTGAAAATGAATGATGAAGAGAGTCAAACTAGTTTCCGTTACAGACGTTTTACTGTTCTCAGGTCAGAAATGAAGCGTGACGCAATAGCTAGCACTGCGATCTTCTCATACACAGAGTCTAGGAACAGGGTTTGTAGCTTCAAAGGCAAACTTTTTTCAAAGTCAAATTTCCAATAGTAATTTGAAACAAAGATGATTGTACATGTACAACTGTTTTACAATAAGATTCAACAAAAAAATTGCTGCATTTAACAATTGATTATCGTAGCTCTTTTGAATGATTATATAGCTCTTTTGTGGTAGTACTATCTAACGCGATCCGGCTAACTTGTAACTCCTGCTTGTGAGTTAAAATTACAAGTTATGCAATTACTACACAAATGAGCTGCATAACTTACTATGATAAGCATCAAAATTCGACATTCTGAACGCAGAAAAGCAACGATAAATTGAATACCTGTATTGTACGTAACCAGACTAATGCAGAAATGGTAATCTGAGAAGATTTTGAGCTATTATTTTTTAATAGACAGGGGTGGGAAGACTAATTTCAAAGATAAATTTCCGAAATTTCAGATTTCTCTGGACAGAACCCAATTAAAACAAAATGCTCATTCAAGCATTGCCGAATGTATTCACATCAGGCTTCTGATATCTGCATACTTAAATGATGCGAGTACATATAAATATTTCTTGTCTTTAATTGTCATCCAAAAAATTGTTCCATGAGTGGAACATTGGGCGGTAATGGCTTTTGATGCATTAGTTGTAGAATCGTTTTCAAAAAATATACTTTTTATTAACAAAGAAACAAGAACAACCGAGGCAGCTACACACCAATAAAATTGGTCTAAAACTCTTGATTTCATAATTATTTCGATCAAAAACATCGTAGCGATGTTACACTTCAATAACATTTTGGCAGAGAAATCTGCTTGCTTAAGCCCTCTACGTCGCAAATATTTCCTCTTTTTTCTCTATATATCCTTGATTTCGGTTTCCATTGTCCAGGCTTAATTTCTCCCGCACTTCCTTACCTATTCCCACACATGTCCGATCTCTATGCCAAATAGAAGTTGTTGGCTGTCTTTGATGATAATAAATACAATTGAGATACAATTGATTTGCACAACATCTCATGACATTCAGACATTTGCAACAATAACAAATATTTTATGAATGATTATGCTATAAAATGAATCATTTAATGGTATTTACTACAATATTTCAAGGAAAATTATCATTTTCTAGCTTAGACTTTCGTAAAACATTTTTAACTGATCAGATTGAGAATGCAATGTATTTTCATATGAAGCTAACACACAAACAATACTATACTTGCTGCTAATTCGCTACTACAATAACTACCACTTGGTCGGTTGGTGAAACATCAGCTCAGATGAGTAAATAAATATCTATCAATTGGTTATAGCAAGTTATTTTCCACCTACAGCTTTGATTTTGGACGCATTTACAAATTCTTTTTACAATTTAATTTCTCCCGCACTTCCTTACCTATTCCCACACATGTCCGATCTCTATGCCAAATAGAAGTTGTTGGCTGTCTTTGATGATAATAAATACAATTGAGATCAATGTGTTTATATGGATTTGCACAACATCTCATGACATTCAGACATTTCCAGATGAATTTAAGATTCTCCAATTGAATTTAAGATCTTTTCAAAGTTGAGATTGTGACAGATATCTGAATTATAGAAATCTGAAATCCATCTAATGCCTGAAATTCAGTTGGAATGATCTGAAATAGGAAAGGTGCAGTTGTTTCCTAAGTAAACATGCAGGGATCGGGAAGTTTTCGGTCTTTGAATATTACATGGTCTTTTCAAACGACTATAATTAGTCTACAAAACAATAATTTCAAGCAAAAAACATCGACCACCGAAAAGATTTTCAAAATTCTCCAAAAATGGAAAATTTCCATTTGCATCACCAGGGATGTCTATGAAACATAGAAAGTGTTAGGAATTTCCAACTCTCAATCCGTAGGATTTAGCGCAGGCCGGTTTGATAATACAGATGGCAGAATTTTCATCAAAGATGTTGAGAAAGTGCATTGTCGCAAATTGTGATTTCCAATCAGAAATGAGAAAACAGTGACAAGTGGATTAACGTCATTCCTAACATCATCGATTAAGAGAAAACAACAAAAACTATGAGTATTTGTGCATGACACTGGTCTTACAATATGCCAAAGAATTGAATAAGAAGTAGACATCTGATAGCAATCTATTATATTTCGACTCCTGCATTAACAACACCACAGGTATTCTACGTGGAATTAGTCACGAAAAACTCCAATCCAACTGAATATCAACTAAACATTTTAATCAAATAGGAATCAAATTCCTGACGAATTATTTGAATTTAAAGAAATTTACAATTCTGTGTGAATTATTGATTGTGATTTCTGATCATTTAGGCAAGAACTACGCCTGTAGCTGCACGAGTATCCTATCGATTTCATTTGCAGAGAGAGTCTTGCTTGAGGCCTATTCATATTTGACAGCTGAAAGGATACCCGGGACAGAACGTTTCTCATTTCCACCCACAATGCTTGGTAGTAGTAAGTAAAACTCCACTTCTGGATAGCGCAAGATGGCCGCCATCGCTGACGTCCCCCCCCTCTGGAACGGCAGAGTGTCGTGGTCGGCCGCCGTGGTGCTTTGAGTCTGACGTCCCCCCCCCCTCTGGAACGGCAGAGTGTCGTGGTGTGCCGGCCACGTGCGTCCGTCAGGTTCGCTGACGTCCCCCCCCCCTCTGGCCGACCGTCGTATAGCGCGCGGTGATGTGGTGTCTAGGTTGGCGTGGTGTGCCGGCCAGGTTGGGAGGGTGGTCTGTCGTAGCTCACCTGAAAAAATCCTAAGTGTCAGAGTGGCTTTGTATGGGTAAAATTTTGAAAATTCTCCAAAGTGTGGAATTTCGACCTGGGACCGTCACCAAAACATTTTTCATCAAATTTCACTGACCCCCCCCCCCCCCCGACAGCAATCTTCTAACTTTGGTTCTAGTGAGCGGATATTGTCTTAAGGCTACTCGTTTGAAAGAGGAGAAAAAACTGCTCGACGCCATTTTTTGCCGCGAGTCAATCGGACCAGCCGTTCAAAAGTTAGAGCTGTTACAAGATTTTAGGTCGGAGCTCGCTCACCTGAAAAAATCCTAAGTGTCAGAGTGTCTTTGTATGGGTAAAATTTTGAAAATTTTCCAAAGTGTGGAATTTCGACCTGGGACCGTCACCAAAACATTTTTCATCAAATTTCACTGACCTCCCCCCCCCTCTGGACAGCTAGCTTCGATCTTGGCTTCTAGTAGACGGATTTTGTCGTGCAATAGCTCGTTTGAAAGCTAAGAGTGAGACAAATTCAGTGAAAGAAACGGCTTGTTCATATCTGTCTATGTTCAAAAGTTAGAGCTGTTACAAGATTTTAGGTCGGAGCTCACCTGAAAAAATCCTAAGTGTCAGAGTGGCTTTGTATGGGTAAAATTTTGAAAATTTTCCAAAGTGTGGAATTTCGACCTGGGACCTTCACCAAAACATTTTTCATCAAATTTCACTGAACGAGGGGGGGAGGGGGGGTCCGTGAAATTTGATGAAAAATGTTTTGGTAAAGGTCCCAGGTCGAAATTCGGAAGTTTTAAATTTTTCAAAATTTTCACCACACTGGAGCTCTCACACTTAGGAATTTTTTCACTTGTGGCATGTTACATGGACATGTGCTGACGGACCAACTTCCCGTAGTCATATGAGAATGGTTCAGGTGTCATATTGTAAAGAATGATGAGACAAATCGTTTGCAACAAACCGCATGTCGCTACGATGAATACTTTCGGAGATAGAGCCATTTTAAGTTTTCTTCCGAGCATATATAAACCCCCGACAACGTAAGTCTGATCACTTCATCGAAAGACGAGGTAAGCGACGGTCGTCGCTCTGAGCTCCCGATATCGGGTGTTTCAAAGGACTCTATCTTTTGAAGTAGGCAAGATATCTTCTTACTTCAAAGTTTGTATGATAGAGTTTGATAGTGTCTTTACTACTGATAAAATTTTTTAAAAGTAGTATGAGTAGTAAAATGCGGAATTTTTAAAAAATTCTTAATTTTCAGTTTTTCAAAGTTTTAACATGTAGACTAAGGTTTTCAAGTATGCTGAAATCAAATCTGCTATCAGATTTGAAATTTAACTAAGTCTACGGCAGCTTTGAGGGGTTAGATCCCAGCTACTGATCACTACCTTTGACTCGGCGTTGCTGTTACCACTTCGGGGCAGTGACAATGATGTCTTCAGCTGTAAAGAGCGGGTATCGGGGAAGATCTCTCACTTCCCTAGTGATCAGTACAAGGCCTTCGGGCTGTCGACGGGATCGAGTGCCACTCACTACACTCTTTAGGAATATGACTGTACTACATGATTCCAAACTTATACAAATTTCATTATCTTACAGTTAACGATAAAATCAGGCATGGCATATGACAAGAATAGAAAATATCATATCAAAATGTGTGTGTGCGGTCGAATAAATCGCAGTGCGGACGCCAAGGCGCATGTAAAGAAGGCGGGCACCGACCACATGATTATCCTGAATAGGGTTGCGTGTGTGAAGTGTAGAGTGCTGAAGGGTGATGAGGATGAGGCGCGTTTCTACAGAGTGCATGCTGACTGTAGTGGAGGTTTGGTGAGTGACTGGAGATTCACGCAGTTGATTGTGGAAGAGAGGGAGCGAATGTTGGCGATCGAGCGAGAGGGTAAGGTTGAGAATGTTGTTGAGAATGTTGTTGAGAATGATGAGTTGAGAATGATGAGTTGGCGAGAGCAGTTGCGTCGTTGGAGGCTGAGATTGAGCGAAAGAGAGTGCTTGAGAGTGATGATGAGGATGATGTGGATTTAGATAGGGAGCGTGTGAGGAAGCGTGTGAGGAAGTTGAGCTCTTCGTCGTCGGAGGTGTCAAACATTGTCATCACCGACCCCCCGAAGAGCTCATCTTTCCCAAAAGTGAAGAGTGGTGGGATTCGTATGCAGTCGGCTAGGTGGTTGAAGGATGAAGAGAAGAAGCATGTTTCGCAGCAGATGGCGCATGATTTGTTGGTGAATAAGTATGAGAGTTTGAAGAAGGTGAAGGATGAAGTTGTGAAGGAGGTGGATGAGTTGAAAAAGAAGGAACTGAAGTCGAAGGAGGTAGCGGATGAGAATATTAGAATGAGGCGTAGTGTGACTGATTTGAAGAGTAAGACGCGAGAGTTGGAAGAGAAGAATGATGAGTGTGAGAAGAGGGCGAGTGCTGCGGAGAGAAGAATGAGAGATGGAGAAGCGAAGTTTGAGGAGATGATGAAGGAGATGAGTGTGTTGAGAGCGAGGAATGTTGAGTTGGAGAGGACTGTGCCTCGGCGGGGTGATGAGAGGCAGGCGTATGAGAAATTGGAGCGCATGAGGGATGAGTGGAATCGTGTGAATGAGGATCGTTTGTTTGAATTTCACATCCCTATTCGGGATAATCATTTGGACGGCGAAGTACTCGTAAATCAAAATTTAGACGAGTCAATAATTTGTTACAACGGCCATCCGACCAAGAAATGTCTGCATGCCAGCCTAAGAATGCGCGGTCATTTACACAAATTCTCGATTCGGAAGCGCGCGAGACTGCCAAAGGATGGCTAACTTGGTAAGTGAAAAGTAAATAAGATAGTATATCCTATTCTAATACATATCATTTTCATTGCAGATCTTTGCCCGCCTTCACCACCCCATCACGACACTCCCGAGAACGAACCATCGGCTCTCTTAAGGGCCACCTAGGGGCAAGACATGATAGAACCTCCACGCGGTTTGCCCTGGGCCGTCTTCGGACTGGCGAATACTATAATTAAGTTGAATCTGCTATCAGTCAACTTGAACGTTATGCAGTCGATTGCTATCCCTGAAGCATTCTGATTCGCTGTTGAGCAATTCATTGTTGAAAACCCTATATAAGTCAGAAGATTGTAGCGCTTCTCATTCAATTTCAAGTCACGATGGAAGCGACATCTGCCAACAGCATTCCCGTCTTCATCGATGAAGACAACGCCATTCCCGAGTTCGTCATCCTCGACGAGTGGGATGAAGAGGATGATAAGGGGAAGATCAAGAGGATCGTTTGGACGGATGAGGTGTGGACTCCGAATACCACTCGCATCCGAAAGGTGCCAGATGCACCAGCACGACCTCGGCGGTATAGGGTCTATGACAACCTAACCGTCATATCCATCGACTATTCCAGCCAATAGTCAACTTAAATTCACACCCCGAGAATGAACCATCGGCTCTCTTAAGGGCCACCATGGGGCAAGACATGATAGAACCTCCACGCAGTTTGCCCTGGGCAGTCTTCGGACTGGCGAATACTATCATTAAGTTGAATCTGCTATCAGTCAACTTGAACGTTGCAAATGAAGTTCAGTGTAATACTTCCTTTCGACGGGCGTTCCTGTAAAGGGCGGCGGTGAAACCCGTAGCTATGTATACCGCAAGGGATATTCGGCAATGGTCAATCTTGTTTAACCTCTCTGCGTCATGTTTGCAAGTGATTGCCTCTGTCTCAACGTAGTATGCATTCGCGCCAGGGCGACATTTAGCCAACTGTCGAAGGTTGCCTAAAACTTTCCATTGCATACGTTATGAGAACCATGAGTTCTACCTGTATCAATGAGACGAATTGATGAATGGAATGAAATGGGAGGACACTCACGCGCCACACGCAACATAACACACTTCTCTCTTCCGTAGTCTAACAAGCTCTTTACACATGGATCGCAGTCGATTGCTATCCCAGAATCATGTAAGCTATCTTAATTTTATTTGACACTATTTCATCTACCATCATCGTCCATATGAAATGTTTTAAGATTTACAAGTTAGACTAAGCGTGCTACTATTTCCAAATGAAAAAGTATACATGGTTAAATCATCCACTTAAGCCCATCCATAGTCTAACAAGCTCTTTACACATGGATCGCAGTCGATTGCTATCCCTGTATCAGAAGTGTAAGCCATCTTAATTTATTTGACACTATTTCATCTACCATCATCGTCCATATGAAATGTTTTAAGATTTACAAGTTAGACTAAGCGTGCTACTATTTCCAAATGAAAATGTATACATGGTTAAATCATCCACTGAAGCCCCATTCAAGTAAGTCAGTATGAAAGCAAAGATAATACGAAATAAAAATTTATTATGGCATGTATTTCAAAAGGTCTTCATCGTCAATATCGTCCCAGAGTCTGGCTTCACATAGATAACAAAAACAGTTCAGTTGCTTTAATCGTTCTTCCACTGCGAGCCTCACTTTGTCAATATACTCCCACTCCTCCATAGTTCGTGGTTGGGAGTTAGGGGTGTACCACTCCCATAATTGGTGGAGGAATTTCGTGCTGGTGATCTCCATCACATCGTCAGTATCGTACTGGAGATACTTCCACCTCACGCCTGTTAAGTCGGGACACTCCTTCTCACATACACTCTCTTCGTTGTCCGCTGGTAATGACAACTTTCTGATATTGTCCAGTCGGTACACCTTCTCTACCTTCCCCTTCGTTGGGGCGTTTGGTGCAACGAGCGCCTTTGGTGTTGAGGATGGAGAAGAGAATTTTGTGTTTGGTGTTGTCGGAGGGCTTGTCATGTTGACTGTGAATAATAACTTTGAAATGTTTTCTAATTCTTAAGTATCAACAAGCAACCAATCAGAATGAACAGCCAATGAATGATGAATACGAAAGTATATATGTAAAGTAACATTCGTGTCATTTCACTCTGTCTTTGTGATATATAAGTGAAGTGTTCTCTGGCGTATAAGTGAACTGCTCTCTCGTGAAGTCTCTATCTTGTTGAAGTATCAACCTTAAACATAATTTCTTTCAAATGGTAAGTTGAAAATTTCTTCACTCATCTCCCTCAAACGTGTGGCTAATAGCATCTTCCTCAATTTCAGGCATCAACTTCATCACCAACGCTCTCCCTTCTCGAGGAAAGTTTAGAGTTGTTGAGTCAAAGTAGGTTGTAACAATACACTGAGACTTGAACAGAGATGATAGAATGATTTCTCTTTCAGGTGATGTGAGTTCCAGCTCAGGACTCTCGCGACAAGGCAACGAGTGGGAATGTGCCGACTGCGGACATATGTTTACAAGGAAGCACAGTCTCCTTCGACACATCAAACAACGTGTGTGTCAACGCAAAGCGGCATCAATCTCCGGAGGTGAAGTTGATTCTGACGATGACATCTCCTTTCCTTGCGATTTGTGCCCTCTTTCTTTTGATAGTCACTTTCAGCGATCTTCGCACAGACTTCAACACACGCATGCAAATGATCACTACACCAACGGTACCTCTACCATCTCCCTCATTAATGTTTCACATAATAATTTAGTACGCGACTACTGCATGGAGTTCAATACTCAAATAGTAGATTTTCCTGAGTGGCTCCTTCAAAATTCTATCATTATCGAAGCGCCCCTCAACAATTTCGACAATTTTAGAATGAAGGCGCTCATCTACCTTAAACTAAAATATATTAAAATAGATTTTCAAACGGTTCAAGTGACGGAGAGAATACAGTTTCATGTTCCTTCCTCTTCCGCAACCGAAGTTGTAGACTGCGAGTCTTGGCTAAATTTTCACATTCAATGTTTAAAATCAAATGTAGATAAATTCAATCAACGCGACAGCGCTCTCATTTTTGATGGTGTGGACTCAGCCATATTCAAAATTTCCCTATTAGAAAGTCATGCAGCTCGAGGCACATTTAAACTACCAAAAACGTTGTATAATAAGAAAGCTGTCATAAATGTCGATTGTAAATCACAGTGTTTCAAATATGCAGTCCTATCCATCCTTCACTATAATGATATCAACGCGAATCGAAATCATACCTATAGCTATAGACAGTGGGAGGATGAACTAGACTTTGAAGGTTGTGATAGTGACAACATGAAAATCAAAGATGTAGAAACGTTCGAAAAACATAATAAGATTAAAATTGTCGTTCACGTGTGGGAGAAAGGGTTGAAGGGTGCCCGCTATAATTCACGTTCAACTTGTTATGAACGTGTAGTCAACCTCTTATTAGTAAAACAAGATGATAGCGAGGAATGGCACTACTGTGGTATTCCCAAAATCTCTCGCTTGTACACTCACTTGGGGCACTCTAAAAGAGGTGAACATTTTGTATGCGACCGCTGCATCCGCTCCTTTTGGAGTAAAGATAAATTTAAAACTCACTATGAATGGTGCAAGCGAGGTAAATTACAAATGGAACGCATGCCCAAAGATAAAATATTTTCAGATAGGGATAATGGTGACGAATTAAGTTCCCTGCGTATCATTTACGCAGACATAGAATGCTACATTGATGATATCATCCACAAACCAGCAGCCATATCCTGCTATGAAGTATGGCATGATCACTTTAGGAATAGACAAAACAAAATGCATACTTGGCAAGGTGAAGATTGTATTTCAAAATTTCTAGAATTTCTCGATAAAGCTGCTAAATTTCAACAATCATGATTCACAATTGCAGCGTAAGTCACTACATATGTCAGATGAAGACAAACAGAAATTTGAAAGTTGCACATCGTGCCCTAAATGTCATAAAACGTTTGATGACGATAAAATTAAGAAAGTGCGTGATCATGATCACATCACTGGTAAATTTAGAAACGCACTCTGCTCCAAATGTAACTTTTCACTTAGGTTGAGACGTCGTGCACTACCCGTCATTTTTCATAACTTTAAGGGCTATGACAGTCATATGCTCATAAAAGGAGGGTTGAGCCAGATGAAATCGTGGCAGTTCAATGTTATAGCACAAACGAGAGAAAAATTCATGGCAATGACAGCAAAAGTACCAGTAGATAAAACTAAAGAAAATAAGACAGTCTTCTTCGAAACAAAATTTTTAGATTCATTTCAATTCATGTCAGCGTCACTAGCTTCTCTCGTTCGAAATCTCAAGTTTCTTCCCCATAGTCAAACTTTGAAGAAACACTATCCAAACTTAACGGATGAAATAATCACTCGCAAAGGAGTCTTTCCTTATGCGTATTTTAGCTCAATGTCTAAACTAAATGAAACAACCCTTCCTTCCATTGACAAATTCAAAAACGATTTGACGGGTGAAGATTGTCCAGTAGAGGACTATGAACATGCTCAAGAGGCATGGTTAAAATTTGATTGTAAAACGTTTGGCGAATATATGATCGCTTACTTAGAATTAGACGTCATTTTGCTGGCTGATGTCTTTCAGGAATTTCGACGAGTGGCATTAGAAGAAGACAAATTAGATCCTGTCCACTTTGTCAGTCTACCAGCCATGTCCTTTAAATCAGCCTTTAAAATGACTGGTGAGACCATTCATCTCTTACAAGACCCGGAGATGTATAATATATTTGAGCGCGGAATACGCGGTGGTCTCACATTTGTAAATAAACATCATATAAAATCTGAAACAGTAGGTGATGATCATATCCACCTAAAGTACTATGACCAAAATAATTTATATGGCAGTTCACTGTCTAAACCACTACCTCATTCCAAGCTTAGTTGGTTAAATCAAGATGAGCTTGAGTATTACTCCAACCCTTCAAACATACTGAAGATTCCAGATGAAGGTGATTGGGGATATTATTTTGAAGTGGATTTGATTTATCCAAATAGCATTAAAAATAAAACTGCTGATTTCCCACTCGCACCTGAATCTGGTGAAGTGACTGAAGATATGTTTTCACCATTCATGTCACAATTTCATAATAACTTAATAGAGTGTGGACAGCCAAGGTACAAACCATGCCGCAAACTTTTACTCACCCAATATGATAAGAAAAATTATCTCGTACACTTCTGCATATTAAAATTCTATTTAGAAATGGGCATGCTTCTAAAGTCAGTTCACCGCATTATCAAATTTAGACAGAAAGCCTTCCTCAAACCCTACATAGATAGTAACAGTCAAAAACGTGCACTCGCCCAAAATAATTTTGAAAAGGATTTTCATAAATATAAGAATAACAGTCTATTCGGAAAGACCATGGAGGATGTTAGAAAACGTATGAATTACAAACTAGTCGTTGATGAACAAAAATATCAGAAATTGACCTCATCACCTCTTTTCATTGATAGAGACATCATCGATGAGGATCTTGTAGGTGTTAAAATGATTAAATCAGAAGTTGAGTTGTGCAAACCCATCTATATTGGGCAAGCCGTTTTAGATTATTCCAAGCTTGAAATGTATCAACTCTTCTACAAAATATTAAAACCATGCCCTCTCGTAAAAGAGGTTCGCTTGCTGGGTGGTGATACAGATAGTTTCTTTTTAGGAATTACCACTCAAAAAGATTTAAATTTTAATGAAGTAGGCAAGTCATTAGAAAAATATTTCGACACATCTAACTACAATCCCACTCATCCACTCTATTCCATACAGAATAAAGCCAAACTTGGTTGTTTTAAGGATGAAACAGCAGGAAAGGAAATAGATGAAATGATTCTCCTCCGTCCTAAAATGTATTCCATGAAATTAAAAGAAAATGCAGATAGTATTAAGCGTGCTAAAGGTATATCAAAATCCATTGTTCATAAAATTAAACATCGGTCCTATAAGAAGGCCTATAAAAATAAAACTATAACGTTTGTCAATATGACAATCTTAAAATCTCAAGTTCATACTGTGAAAACGTACACCTTCAAGAAACGAGCACTTTCAGCATGGGAGGATAAGAGGTGTTGGATAGGACATAACACATCTCTTCCACATGGACATCCTGACACAAACATACCTCCACCCAAAAGAATAAAACTCACGCTACCACATTCAGGAGATGTATTGACATAATCAACTTTAACTCAGTATTTTGATGTTGCTTTTTGTAGATATACATGGTTGTTTTATGTATCGCATGAGATCGTTTCTTCCTTGTGAATATATGCCTACAGTCAGCTCATTCCCCCTATATCTGTGAAAAGACTTTTTCATATACATATTTTTATTTCAATAAACATATCAAAATGACCTCACTTTGTTTTCCGAAACACTAAAGTTACGAGGGATTTAGTATCTTTCACATGGATGCACTCTTGTAAACCATTGGTAATTTTGATAGTACTAGAGGGTATAGTTTGTTTGACGACGGGATGATAGAAAATAGATTCAAACATCTTCTCGACTATTCCATATGAAGCGTCTTTATCATGAATGAAATCACGTAAAATGTATTCTTTTTTCTCACCAACAGAAATAGGTAAAATCAAATCACTTTGAATGTAAAGGTGCTGTTCATGTTTATCAAGTGTCATTGGTGTTTCTATACCAATCGTATGCGCAGCAGCAAACACAGTTTGTAGCATTGAAAAACCAAAGTTTTTTCAAATTTTTACTCAATTGACATTGAATGTCATCGCCCAGTTTCAGAACAACGCGTTGATTTTCAATTGAAAACGAAATGTGGTGTGTCTTTACATCATATTTACTTTCCATCACATGCTTCAACTTCTGTTGTATATAAGGATTTACTACATGAATGAAGCTTTCAACTGTATGATATAGACGCGGCATTATATTGATAGCAACTTTAGATTCTTCATAAGACTGGTAAATTTTCTTGATGCGATCACCATAGATGTCCACCCACCATTCATCATTAACTGAATCAGATTTAGTGTGATATTCATGAGAACCATACACCACACCGCTTCCAATAATAGGTGTATAATGTCTTATAAAATGACGCAAGGTTGGAGAGAAATAAACTGTAAGTTTGTCATTATATTTCTGAATAACCAACTTATTTTTGTCCGCCATAATTTTCTCTCCATACTTCTTACCCACAGTCTCATTCCATCGTTTTACTAACTCAATAAGTGATAATGGTTGAACACCACGCTTTTTCAAAAGGATGCGTTCTTCGCATTCTACAACATCTTCATCAAATATTTTAAATCTATAATGAAATTTGTTGATTCGATTTGAATAAACTTTTTTAACATTTGCAGTAGCAATTGACGTTAGATGTAGTCCATGACCAAAACCAAGATGTAGATAGAATTCATTATCCAACCTCAGCGTAAGACCTTTAGTAAAAGAATGAAAGCGGAGGAACTGTCTCCCACTCCAATGATAGATAGTAAACTCATAAGCTTTCTGATTTTTATTCTTCATGATGGAAGTATTACCACTGTTGAATGCCTTAATAATTTTCTCATTCCCAAATGGTTCATAAGAATCTGATTTTATCTGAATCCATTCATAGTTCCACTTTCCATCTGATGTTAAATTGTATGGGAACTGAAATGCATTATTCATCGTTATTCCATCATGGGTGCGAGGAGTAAATATCATTTCTTCCAAATCATTCACATTCTGAATATTGCTATCATAGCAAATACTAGAAACGCCAACCTACCATTCACCTTCTAAATGCAGTGGGCGATTTAATTCTACTCGATAGTCTGATGGTTTATTTTTGGGAAATTTATTCATAGAAGCATTACTGGGTAAGTAGATTAGAAACGAGTCCTTATTTTCACTTTCCATATTATTCACATTGGAAAAATATATTAGCATACTTTTGCATTAACTCTTCATTCGGAAATGGAGTGTGATACTTGTCACAGCATCTTTATGAAAAGGAATCAACGCACCAGCATCGTCATAAATGGCAATATCAATTTGTGGGATGTAGTTTGATTTCAGCTTTGTATAATGCACTTTCTTGAAAGTATGCTCAGATAAAATACTGCAGCTTTTTGGCTGGTATGGTATCATTGCTAGCAATGGAGCTTCAACATCTCCCGCACGTACATCTTCACCAATATTAGAATATATCTGAAAATAGTTAATACGACGCGATAGCGACATGTCTGCGCTAGCTTTGGTTACAGTACCACTTTTAAAGATATTTTGATCAAAACCCAAAATGTCCATTAGAGTTTTATCCATAATTAGTTCAATACCTTTTCCACTTATAGTGAGAGACAAAGTACCTTCTTTTTCAGAAAATGAAATATGTTGCTCATTAATCACTTCATTTAAATAATCTACAACCAATTTAACCGAAGTAATAATGCGAGGCATCAACACTCTTGTTTCATGTAAGATACCACCTAAAGGCTCTACACACTTTCTGTATAAAGATACGGTCCATTCTGTATCAAATTGATTTGACCTTCCACATGGTAAATGTTGCATATCAGATTTTCCATGAACAGCTGCTGAACGATGTCGTAAGAACTGATGAAAATCTTTTGAACAAACTAATACTAGATCCTCATCATCATTTAATTTGCTTATTGCAATATGATTAGATGATTTGATATAAGTCAATGTTGCCACTTGTTTACCATCAACTCGAAGGAGATAATTAAATTTCTTCAATAATGTTTCAGGAGTCATGTTTGTCTTTCTTGGCTTAATCACAATCTTCTTCACCAACGTCTTCTCATTTCTTGGAATAAGATCTACATAATAAGCTTCCTCTCGATATATTAACTGTTTATGACCACTTATGTGGTAATTAACATTATAATTATCATAGCTTGTTAAGGCGCGAGCGAGGTAACCTAAATCATTTCTTAAACTTGGACTTAAACCAACAATCCAATCTTTCTCAACTACATGATGTACATAATTATAATCATCATTGTGCGGAGTAAATTGGACAATATGTTTACACGCTTTATTCAAGAAATCATATATAAACTTTTTACATGATAAGAGATCTTTCTTTGGCCACTGTGGAATGTATACTCGACACCCCTTTTCACATTGATAAGCAGCTGTACGTCTCATATTAATAGTCATCACCTCATGATCAAAAGTATAGACACAGTTGCTATAAACAAGTTGAATGACACATACTTCCCAATTTCCATTTAGCTGTTGTGCATGATCAATGGGAGTAGAAAAGAGTGCGGCTCGATTACTAGCAAATCTCTTTGTAGCCGCATTGCTAAGCAAAATATGATAAAACGACATTTTTATATTGCTGATCTGCGGCTTTGCATAACATCATGAAGACTTGGATTTTGGACTCTCTACAATATATCAGAGTTGATCGTGATGGAAACGTACATTTCAAAAATTCTCATGGTCATACATCAAGAGGTATTACATTAACATGGCGACAATTTGTCAACCTCAATGATATCATGAGGGATTTGGAATATTTTGAAACATTAAGATTCATCTCCTTGGGTGATCAAGTTTGGTTTCAACATTACAGAAATGAAATTCAAATCTGCCATTCTCATTCCGCAAACTGTTTCTCATTTCGCAAATACAATTGGGAGAAGTATAGAAGATACATACATCGCTCCATCATGACATTTATTCGTCGTGAGTTCATCGCCCTACTATGCAAATCTTAATCAGACATGACTACCACACATCATGAGTTGGAAATTAGATTCCCTACAACTTATTGAAACGGATCATGATCGAAACGTCTATTTCAAAGATTCAACTGGAAATGTGAGAAGAGAGTTTGCTTTATCTTATCGTCATTTTCAATCTCTACATCATATCATGAAGGACTTGAAATACTTCTATATGAAAAGACATTCACGTATTGGAAATCGCATCTGGCTGCGCGTCAACAATCGGCGAATTCAACTCTATCATTCCCAACTTCATACTAACTTCACATTTCATCAAGGTAGTTGGGAAAAGTATAAAAGGAAGGTGCATCGCTCAATTTACTCATTCTTTCATCATGAAGCGCCATCGCTACACCATCGTCAACATTCTCCGTCGCTTCAGACTCTACACCAAAATCGATCTCACAACATTGCACCAATACCTTCCAAACAGCAAGTATTACCCGGGCCGTCCTCAAATGTTAGTGGTGAAGATGAACAATTCACGGAATCTTCAACTCTTCCCAAATGGGACTGTACAGATTCTCGGCGCCCTTTCTCATTCATCGGCGCAGTCAATGCGCTTAGAGCTACAGAGACTACTACGTCGGATATGGAAGAGGGAGAGGTGTGTGATGTCGAATCTGACTGTGGACAATATGGTGATCTCTACTCAATTGAGTGAAAGTGTATCATTTTTGAAGATTCGTACCAGCAGTTACAATTTGTGTTATGAACCCGAACTTTTTCCTGCAGCTCTCATTAGTTGTTGGTTCCCAGTGCATGTGGCAATCTTTCATAATAGTAAAGTGATCATTACTGGACTAAAATCTCATGTACAAGCAAATGTGATCCTAGACTATCTCATTGAGTATGTACGTACCCAGGTGATTGTAAAATAAAAAACAATTTTTCCAACATGATGTTTTTATTTCAAATCATGATAGAACTTACAAATCATTTTTTCATTAGAGGATGGATTACATGAAAAGTTTTGAATAATAGATACAAATCGAGATACATGTAAACGTTTTAAGATGAAGTACAGTACAAAAGCACCACACGTTGATGAAAGTGGATGTTGTAGTATGCGTTCATTTCGCTGATATTGACGCGTATGTTTTCTCAACCACTGCTGTGTTGGTATATTTGGAGGTTGAGCAAGAGAGTCAAATAGTTCACCACGTCGGTCTTCTCCAATAAAGATCGCTTTCCAATGCTCACCGCCTAAATTCTGCGAATGAGTGTTTAGCACAATAAAGATGGGATAGTGATTTACTGCAGGTGGTAAGGTATCGAGTGAATAGACATTATCGAAAGCTTTCAACGTCGCTTCGTCTGCATTACGCTGCACTTTAGTCTTAATATCGTCAGCAGTCAACCAACTCATTAACGATTATACTGAAGAATCACGTCACGATACTTTGTAATTTCAATATTTGAATCGAAGACTGCATAAATTAATACATTGATCGTCTCAGGTAGTGTTCTTTTGAACGTCAAATCCAAACGAATATTATGAGGCACGTTCGCTTGACGATAGGGGGCACTAATATCGCTGTCAGCAGTCAAATCAAATGCATAAATAGTATATCCACTCTTAAACTCTTTCATAGTGAGTCCGTTGGTGTCATCCGTATTTTAAAAGCCAAAGACATCCATAAAATCAACATAACTGCGCATAAATTGATCCGCAGGAAAATCTGGTTTGTAGGGTGGACCAGGATGACTCACACCATTTACACGTAAAGCAATTTCACTTAACTGATTGTGTTTAAAATTGAAAGGATTCTTCTTTATATTACCATTAAATGCATCATTTTCAACCATTGCCACCATGAGGAGCTTCGGTGCTTCCGATGGAAAGAGGCCATCTTTCATGAAACTCTTTTGATCTTTCGGAATTGTAAAGGTGAGAAGCTTTGTATGCTGAACGGGGTAAATGGCATTTTGGCGGTTAAGACCTTCAGCATGTCCTCTAATGACACTTGGATTCGGTACTACTCGACGAATGTAAAGTGCAATATCTTCCACATGAATTCTAAAATTGTCAACTTTAGCAAATGCATTCAGCGCAAATTCAGGCTTATTCAATGTCAGCTTGAGTCTAAAGAATTCATGCGTCTCAAATAATCTTCTCACATGCTGATTTTCAAACTCTTTTCCTTGATCACTCTGAATTCTTTTTGGAATCCGACCTTCTCGAAAAATTGTTTGGAATGCTTTTGCTACTCCTTTCCCTTCTTTAGTTTTTAAAGGTTGAGCCCACGCGTAACGCGAGAAAATATCAATGACGGTTAAAATAAAATTATTGCCCGAGTTATGTTTTGAAATGGAGGCGACATCGCACAAATCTGCTTGCCACTGTTCATCGATGTCATGAACAATATAATGGCGGGTGCGGTACTTCTTTTTCGCTTGTTTGTGGAGTGTATAGGTAGCCTGACCCTTTAACCATCGTTTCACTTGTGATTGTGGAAGACCACTCGCTTTTGATAATTTCTTGATAGATGCAAATCCTGCCGGATGTTTTACATCATAATAGATTGACTTCAAACGTTCAGTCGATGACGACTGACTCTTTTTCCTCCTTCTCCTCTTTTTGTTTTCTTGCCTTTCTACATTTACAACAACTGCAGCATTTAGCTTTAGCGGTTTTGCGATCGTGTTCACATTGCTTAGGGGTTTCATTATGAGAGCTGGCGCAGCAAGTGCAAGTGACAACGACATTCACCTCTGGCGGCTCATTACATGGCAAGCAACACATCTGCTTCATATTAATAGTCTGAGAACATGTATTTCCTGGGAGGAGCTGTTTTACGTTTTCCTTTTACTAGTTTTAGGGGCGATGTAGATCTACATCGAGTTCTTCCTCTTGTTTGCTTAGTGAGTGTGGGAGGGGATGTAGCAGGTGACGCCTTAAACCAATGTGTTGGCATTTTCATCGTCTGAAGCATTGGAGCAGTAGCCACTGTTGAATCAAGTTCTTTCAATGTCTCATTATTCAAAGCAAATTTTGGTACATTATGCTTTTTCAATAGTTTAAGAAAGTATGACCAACCAGGTGGAACATAGCCCTGACGGCGCTTTCTACGTGTCGCATACTGAATCAAGTCTTCATAACGTGAAGCATCAATCACTTTATTTTCATCTGTAATGATTTTTCCTCTATCATTTACATTGAGATGGGGTTCAATACTATTGAAAAGAGATATTGCATGTGCGCAAGATGCTAAAGGTGTTGCAGTCGATACAGAGTCACGCATCTTATTCTTCAAGTTTTTTAATTGCTCAACAGTTTCCGATTGTAATAATACAGCACGATGTGGATCTTTGATGTGAACATTTTGCTGATAATCTATTTCTTTCCTATACATTTGATTTGCAAGAGGTTGCTTTACTTGCTGCATGGCAGTCAATTGTACATATTCATCCTGAGGAATAACAATCATGCGAGAATAAGAACTCATAGTTTGTAGATAATCATGGGAGTTTTCAAAATATCACTTCGAAATCTAAATTCTTCCGGACACTCTTGCGTAAAGTCAATGAATAAGTAACCGTATGGTTTTTCAGTAGCTGCTTGAAAAATTTCAATTAAGGCTTTTGATCCTCTGGGTGCAACTTGTCGCGCTAAAATTTCAAATTGACTTTTATCTCGCGGATTCTTGAAAATAGCATAATAGTGTGTATTCAGGTTTCGTGTACGAGCTTCTTTTCCATCAGGAAACAAATTTTGTGTGATATAGATGATAAAGCACCTTTTATGATGTGCTGCGCGAGTGAACATATCTGTAACATCTTTTGAATTCTTACTTTCTTTTAATAAATCATCCAATACAACAACATCATTAGACTGAAGTTTATCCACTGCAATAATTCCTTCATGTCGAATAAAGTTGCGACTTTGCAATTCCTGAAACAGCGACGGTTGATAAATACCATAACACCAAATCACTCGATTGATAGGTTCCTTAAACAACTCCCTTCTTTCATCCAATAAATTCAGCGTGAAAACAGTTTTACCTGCATGATATGGACCTGATACAGTCAGAACTTTATCACATTGAAGTCTGAAATCCATTTTATTACTTTGAGACTCAACATTTGCATAATTAACGCTTAGAGCCAAAGATATTACCCAATAGGTTGCCCACGGCAGGAGCTATCATTGGAAGTATTGCTGAAAGGAAACCGCCCTTTTGTGTTAGAGTTTTCCTCTTTCTTTGAAGGGTGACTTTAGGATTGGAGATGAAACGCAATTTTGTGGCATATCGCTTAAGTAACTTTCGTTGTTTTGGCGCTAATGTCTTCGTCCTCAACTTTCTGACATGAGAAATAATTTCACGAATGAATTTATCGTTGGCATGTCGTATAGCATTGTATCGCTGATTTGCTTTCATTCGTCGGAGAGCTTGAATGGCTGAAGAAAACTTTGAAGACTTTTTACGTTTCGCCATTTTACGTTTCGCCATTTTCCGTGTTAGTCTTTGCTAAAACCTATCTTTACCACATTTGCATAGGTACTAACTATTGCGACATAAGTGACACTCGAAATGAGCAATATCACAGTGGTTACATTTGCAAAGTTGAATGCAATTACGTATGAAACAGCGTTGACAAAAAGCGTGCTTACATCTCTTGAAGATGCACTTTTCATTTCCATCCTTTCGCTTACATACATCACAACACATAGTTTCACCGTTACTGATGTCTATAGCAAGTCTTTTTGAAGATATGAATTTGCTAGCCTTTTCTAAATAATAGACGCATGTACAGAAGGAATATACTTCGAGAGTGAGCAAACATAGCTCGAAAACCAGTTGTGCTACAATCAAGTACCACTGCATTTTCAATTTTTCTTTATGGAAAGTTGAATGTGAATATCTGAAATCGCTTCAATCACTAGACTGCTACCATGATGGTTAAATGCATTAAGACGTTCAGCAATTTTTATCATATGTCTTTTAAAAAATTCTTCGGGGTGATCTACCACTTCCATTGAATAAGAAGCAAAATGGAAAGAGCGACTTTCCACCTCCTCCTTTCCAAAATGACTAAACTTAATTTTCGCAACTAATCGCGCCATGACAATGCTATCAGAGAATGTATTCATTAACTCTAGAAATAGAGTGCTAGCATCATCGACCACTGCTTCGATGTCGGTCTCATCTTTATGAAAATTTATCACATAATCTTGAACAGCTCCTTTTAAACTTTGCCTATGAAAATGTAATGTTCCGCAGTCGTTTGAGAAAGACATGATCACCCTTTATCTAACCCATCCATTGCATGAAAACAACAACTCTTCTTATAGTAACATTTATTGAATAATAGTAACAAGCATGCATTATAAATCAATGGTTTGAAAGAGATAAAATAGATACAGCTGGTAACTATCATACAGCGAGCAATGATAACCATACAGGACTTTGGTAGTGCTGAGGTAAGGAGGAAAGAAGCATTGGTTATGAACGTAGCTACTACAACGAACAGACAAAATAGGAACAGACAAATCCTTAAAACGTTTCGTGACTTCATGATAATGTTGATTCACTCTACTATCCCAAGGTGGGAGCAAAATATCATCAATGATTAGATTGGGAAATACTTTCCTCTCCTTACCAGGATTATTACAAAAGATGCGTATAACATTGAAAGCAGCTAACCATCGTTTAAAGTCAATAAGAAGAGCACTCTCACAAGAAAAGCCATAGTCTTGCAAATATTTCAGATTAAGTCCATGAATGTGTTTTCTCGCCCATTGATCAACATTGGGATTGCAGTTGGCATGTTGATGATAGACACTGACAATCTGATATGTCCAATTGTTCATAGCAATAGCACTGAGATCCTGTACAGGTTCACCCTCACAATCCATAAAAATGATGATAGAAGCCTAAAACGGAAATTTAGACATCTAAGGAAACGTTCTATAACATATTACAAAATGAAGAATTACATCGATGCTTTTCACGACAAAATACACAAATGATATGATGGCAACGAAGAAGTAAAATGTATCTAATAAGACCACGTCTACGACACTCAAAGCACATAAGCGAATTGTCATAGGGTAGAGTTAGGAAAGGACTAGTAATTTTCCTTCTTTGATTTGCGTTTTGATGCAGCATTCTTCTCCGACTTGCGCTTCGTACCACTGCTGTTAAGGATTTGATCAATTATGTCGTCCACGTTGGGTGGTTTTGGAATATATAGGATGGACTCCATATGCATGGAGAGAGAGGCTTTTTTATTATCCTTATGCCGACCATAATATAGCCCATTCACTTTGAAAAGGATATCCCAAGTACCTTCTCTGAGCTCGTCGCATGTGATGGGTGTTGAATGATCTCCCTCCTTCTTATAGTAAGTGCACCAATATGATACCGGTAGGCAAATTTGATTACCATCCCAAATCTTTCTATAGGGAGTATCCTTGTCATCTCTCGCCTTCCACTCTTGAGCAAGAGGAGTAGGAATGTCCATATTTAATGTCACGTACTCCTCAATAATATCAAGTTGGTGGCGAATGTACGGACTCACGGGGATCAGTATGTAGTCCCCATACTGATTGTGCATTATCTTGACATCCGTGGAAGGGAGCATTCCCGTTTGGAGTACTACACCATGATCGTCATAACGCAAGACTTGTTTAAATTTACGCTGTAACGGTGTAGGATTATGTACCTTGGTTGTTTCTTCCACTGGCCTCAGTTGTAGATGATCTGATCGTAGCGAACCTTGTAACGTTTGACCACCATTTTGTCCTACTAGTGCAGCAGATGGAGTAGATGCCTGAAAATGGAAAAGATTGTATTAAGTTTACGTTCAAAAGAGGAGAGGGAGGAAAGTAGCGACTTACCATTTTAGTTGGACAATAGAATAGGGAACTAGAGAGAGAGAGAAAATGTGCGTCCGTCACTCGTGCAATTCAACGATGGAATGATTCTCACTGTGGAAGGCTCGCTATTTATATAGAAATGCTTGATTCTCATTGGATGATGATCCTCATTGGACAATAACATCAAGCTGATTCCAAATCTGGCCTCCGTTTACCAATCCGAGCCTTCATTCGCCCGCTGGAGCTGTTTCTTGGGTAATTCTAACTCTGTCGTTTTTCGTCAATCTCCCAAAATCTTAAATGGCGTCTCACATCTAAACAAAGACAGATATGAACAAGCCGTTTCTTTCACTGAATTTGTCTCACTCTTAGCTTTCAAACAAGCTATTGCACGACAAAATCCGTCCACTAGAAGCCAAGATCGAAGCGAGCTGTCCAGAGGGGGAGGGAGGTCAGTGAAATTTGATGAAAAATGTTTTGGTGAAGGTCCCAGGTCGAAATTCCACACTTTGGAAAATTTTCAAAATTGTACCCATACAAAGCCACTCTGACACTTAGGATTTTTTCAGGTGAGCGAGCTCCGACCTAAAATCTTGTAACAGCTCTAACTTTTGAACGAAGACAGATATGAACAAGCCGTTTCTTTCACTGAATTTGTCTCACTATTAGCTTTCAAACGAGCTATTGCACGACAAAATCCGTCCACTAGAAGCCAAGATCGAAGCTAGCTGTCCAGAGGGGGGGGGAGGTCAGTGAAATTTGATGAAAAATGTTTTGGTGAAGGTCCCAGGTCGAAATTCCACACTTTGGAAAATTTTCAAAATTTTACCCATACAAAGCCACTCTGACACTTAGGATTTTTTCAGGTGAGCTCCGACTTAAAATCTTGTAACAGCTCTAACTTTTGAACGGCTGGTCCGATTGACTGGCAACAAAAAATGTCGTCGAGCAGTTTTTTCTCCTCTTTCAAACGAGTAGCTGTAAGACAAAATCCGTTCACTAGAACCAAAGTTAGAAGATTGCTGTCGGGGGGGGGGAGGTCAGTGAAATTTGATGAAAAATGTTTTGGTGACGGTCCCAGGTCGAAATTCCACACTTTGGAAAATTTTCAAAATTTTACCCATACAAAGTCACTCTGACACTTAGGATTTTTTGAGGTGAGCGAGCTCCGACCTAAAATCTTGTAACAGCTCTAACTTTTGAACGAAGACAGATAGGAACAAGCCGATTCTTTCACTGAATTTGTCTCACTCTTAGCTTTCAAACGAGCTATTGCACGACAAAATCCGTCCACTAGAAGCCAAGATCGAAGCGAGCTGTCCAGAGGGGGGGGGAGGTCAGTGAAATTTGATGAAAAATGTTTTGGTGAAGGTCCCAGGTCGAAATTCCACACTTTGGAAAATTTTCAAAATTTTACCCATACAAAGCCACTCTGACACTTAGGATTTTTTCAGGTGAGCTCCGACCTAAAATCTTGTAACAGCTCTAACTTTTGAACGGCTGGTCCGATTGACTCGCAACAAAAAATGTCGTCGAGCAGTTTTTTCTCCTCTTTCAAACGAGTAGCTGTAAGACAAAATCCGTTCACTAGAACCAAAGTTAGAAGATTGCTGTCGGGGGGGGGGAGGTCAGTGAAATTTGATGAAAAATGTTTTGATGAAGGTCCCAGGTCGAAATTCCACACTTTGGAAAATTTTCAAAATTTTACCCATACAAAGCCACTCTGACACTTAGGATTTTTTCAGGTGAGCGAGCTCCGACCTAAAATCTTGTAACAGCTCTAACTTTTGAACGAAGACAGATATGAACAAGCCGTTTCTTTCACTGAATTTGTCTCACTATTAGCTTTCAAACGAGCTATTGCACGACAAAATCCGTCCACTAGAAGCCAAGATCGAAGCGAGCTGTCCAGAGGGGGGGGGAGGTCAGTGAAATTTGATGAAAAATGTTTTGGTGAAGGTCCCAGGTCGAAATTCCACACTTTGGAAAATTTTCAAAATTTTACCCATACAAAGCCACTCTGACACTTAGGATTTTTTCAGGTGAGCTCCGACCTAAAATCTTGTAACAGCTCTAACTTTTGAACGGCTGGTCCGATTGACTCGCAACAAAAAATGTCGTCGAGCAGTTTTTTCTCCTCTTTCAAACGAGTAGCTGTAAGACAAAATCCGTTCACTAGAACCAAAGTTAGAAGATTGCTGTCGGGGGGGGGGAGGTCCGTGAAATTCGATGAAAAATGTTTTGGTGAAGGTCCCAGGTCGAAATTCCACACTTTGGAAAATTTTCAAAATTTTACCCATACAAAGCCACTCTGACACTTAGGATTTTTTCAGGTGAGCGAGCTCCGACCTAAAATCTTGTAACAGCTCTAACTTTTGAACGAAGACAGATATGAACAAGCCGTTTCTTTCACTGAATTTGTCTCACTATTAGCTTTCAAACGAGCTATTGCACGACAAAATCCGTCCACTAGAAGCCAAGATCGAAGCGAGCTGTCCAGAGGGGGGGGAGGTCAGTGAAATTTGATGAAAAATGTTTTGGTGAAGGTCCCAGGTCGAAATTCCACACTTTGGAAAATTTTCAAAATTTTACCCATACAAAGCCACTCTGACACTTAGGATTTTTTCAGGTGAGCTCCGACCTAAAATCTTGTAACAGCTCTAACTTTTGAACGGCTGGTCCGATTGACTCGCGGCAAAAAATGGCGTCGAGCAGTTTTTTCTCCTCTTTCAAACGAGTAGCTGTAAGACAAAATCCGTTCACTGGAACCAAAGTTAGAAGATTGCTGTCGGGGGGGGGGGGGGGGAGGTCAGTGAAATTTGATGAAAAATGTTTTGGTGACGGTCCCAGGTCGAAATTCCACACTTTGGAAAATTTTCAAAATTTTACCCATACAAAGCCACTCTGACACTCTGACACGACAGACCACCCTCCCAACCTGGCCGGCACACCACGCCAACCTAGACACCACATCACCGCGCGCTATACGACGGTCGGCCAGAGGGGGGGGGACGTCAGCGAAACTGACGGACGCACGTGGCCGGCACACCACGACACTCTGCCGTTCCAGAGGGGGGGGGACGTCAGACTCAAAGCACCACGGCGGCCGACCACGACACTCTGCCGTTCCAGAGGTGGGGGGACGTCAGCGATGGCGGCCATCTTGCGCTATCCAGAAGTGGAGTTTTACTTACTACTCTTGGTTTCTAGCATAGATTAGAGAGATTATCACATTTGGGAAATGTGCTATACTTTATGAAAACTATGAATGACATATTATTAAATTGATCAAATTATTAGCTGAATTAATCCAACAGATTTGAACAGACTCCAAAAATCCGTTTAGAATTAATTGAGCTGTCTGAAATTGAATTCAATGGGGCATGTATAGTGCATCACTAATTTTGAAATCATCGAAATTGTATACAGCAAGCAATGAATATCACTAAATGATTTTTTCTTCCATTTCCACATCCAACTACATTGACGGAAACATTGAAAGCTTCCAAAATATTGGATAGGAATCAGAGACAATAGAAATTTGCAAAACTGTATATTTCTAAGTTCTCTTGGACAATTTGCGGTGTGTGATGAGATGAAGATTTTGTCATCTCTTAGATGATGCAGAAAGCACATTATTGGACATCCTGGTGACTCGCGTAAAATGCAGTCCGCAGTATTCTAGCAATGATGGTAAAGTCAAAAAACCCATGTGAGCATTTGCTATACGCAAGTGTGCTTTTGCGTAAGTGCATTTGCGTGCATTTGTCTCTAACCATTATTTTCACTGACTTCAAAATTGATCAAGCAAATTTTAGTGAATGCTATTGAGACTATGAAGTCTTCTGGTGGATAACAATTGAACGACCGCAGTATAATTGCTCATAATCATATCCAGTTGATTGATAAAATAAAGTTTCCCATAACTCAAGAAAACCATATATCCAGAAACCTAATTCGCGTTGTCATCCTGGAATATGAGGTTGAGTTCATTTACCGTTGGGATGACAATTGGAGATATGATATTCGATAAATATCGCTTTCCGTTCAAGTTCCCATCCACAATGACTGCGACAGTTCGACATCCGTACCAGATACCGGCCCAGATCATCACGCTACCACCACCATAGCGGTCATGCTCAGATATGCAACAGGGTGAATACCTCTCACCAACCATTCGATGCACTCTAATGCGACCATCGTGAAAATCCAAAGTGAAACGGGATTCATCCGTCCACATCACTTGACGCCATTCCTCTGTGCTCCACGACAGATGCTGCTCACACCATTCCACACGCTTTCGCTTGTGTTCGAAACCTGCGGAGAAAAAAATTGGCAGTGAAACAATGCCATTGTGTGAAATTCTCGCATTGCTTGCGTAGAGGAATTCTTACAGCAGGTCGGTATGACCTCAGGCCCGCTTTTGCTAGACGGCGATGTGCTGTTCGTATACTGCATGCAATTCCTACTGCAGCTTTCCAGCTGATGGCCAGTCGAGGAAGACTCTTAAAGCGATTGCGCTCTGCTGAGATAACCAACTTCCTATCGGTAGCATTGTTTGTCAATCTCGGTCTCCATGATCCTATCCTTCTTTTAACATTTCCATCATTGTTCCATTGACTCCACCACCTGCTCACAGTGGAGTGTGACACACCCAACTTCCGTCCAACAAACCTACAATTCTTTCCACATCGTAGCATTCCAACAGCCATTCCTTTTACAAACTCTGATTGCGACATTTTTGCTTCAAAATTTAGTCAGAAAGAATTGCTTGATAGTGATAAAAGGTTCGAATTTGAAATGCATCAACTATGCCAAAGATATCGACAATGGACAGCTGCTTTATATTAGCATGACAAATTTGATGCATAGACATCCTGGTCAGTGCAGTATGAAATAAAAGTCGTCCACTTCCATTGAGATTTTCTATATCAAGTGGATCGTTTTTAATGTCATAGAGTATACATAGTCTACCAAACCTCGTTTATAACAAGGCTCACGGTTGACTTACACCCACTCATTTAATGGTCGATCTACATGTAGTATAAAAAAAGCATGACACAATCATCTGTATCAGTAAGTTAGTCAAAGTTTTGTCATGTAATGAAACTATATGTAGCGACTGTAAGTGTATATGGTGCAATAATTTAAGACAACACTTTCAATTAAAGAAAAAAGGCGGTTGTTTAATTCAAATCGTAAAAATGAAATTAAGTTTTAATTGCCAACTCAGGGCTTGGTTTGATCCGACACTAAAAGACGTGAGGCTATTCGCATGCAATATTGCGTGTTAGAAGCTTTCATTTCACAACAGTCTTTAATGAGCTTGAGAAAACCTCAGTTGCTTGGAGGGAGGGTCTATTATTCAGAGGCTACATACGTGCATTTTACAAGTCTAATTTCGATAGGGGTGCAGTGGGTAGAATTAAAGTTCTAAGCAAATGGGGTGTTCTAATCTACGTTTCGATCAATTTCAACAATTTTGCTACTTTGGGCTGTATTGTGGCAGTGAACATCGTCATGAAGTCACCGCCTCGTAATGCAACTGTTGTGGTCAAAAGTCGTTGGCTTATAAAAACTCTGCATTTTCAAATGTGTTTACTAAGATGGCCGAACATACAAGGGATCAAATACATCGATCGGTTTCACTTTAACATCGTCGTTTTGCTGACAGTCGACTTTCCCATCGTTTTGATATCAATTCAAGCATCAATCAAGCATGAAATCTAAGAGTTTGTAAAATGAGAAAATCTGATCTTCCCTCAAGTCTCAGAGGGTATGAAAAAGCTGTGATGGTAAAGCCGAAAAAGAGTGAAGACGCCTGTCATTCATTATCACGTTGTATGGCATTCATCAACATCGAAATGATCTTCAAACACTGCGCGACAGTCCAATACCAGCGCATTGATTGTGTTATTGATATCCAAGTTTCCACGAATCCAGAGTTTTCACAACTCGCAGTAATCAGTCGCAGAAACACAATGAGACAAATACCCTGGTTGTTCGATTTGATTGTTTCTGAATTCATTATATCACACTCTTCGTACTGGATCATGATATTGTACATAAGCTATCTGCTTATATGATGCTGTAGATGCGAGTAGAAAGGTCCATCGAATGATTCTCCGGAAAATATAATCACTTTTATATCAAAAATGATCACATCAATGCATTTAAACAAGCATCATGATGCTATTATTCCTAAGACAGTTTGATGACCGACTTACATCTCAAACTAGTTTTGTATAACTGAGGACGAAATATCAAGCTGCATTTCAAAAGCTTGTCTGCACATGAGTTCACAGGATAATACATCATTATATTACAAGTTATTAAAAATTGTGATGTGAAAAAAGTTCAATACAAATGCTTGCCGAAACGTGAATAAATGACCAACAACGGAATCAACATTTACGCTTTAAATGGACACATGGTCTCAAACATTTAAGAAAGTTTATTCTTATTTATCACATTTCTTTTTTTGGAAGCATTTATTACATACTTTATCACGGGAATTCTTGTCACAGTCGCTGCCGTTTAACAGCTGAAATAGTTTGTCCACGCTACTCGTATAATAATAATTTGTGCGTCTGCCACTGTTTGGTTTTAGTGATTTCAAATGATTGCGTGTCGGCTGAAAGATCTGGATACTGCTATGCTGCAATTCACAGCGTTTGCATAATACAAAGATAATAACATGTTACCTTCATTTATGTTGTGATTATTCTCTCTTGATGTGATATTGTCCGTGTTTTGATAGAATTAACTCATCACATGGGAAATGGATCAACAAACTTGTCATATTACATTGCATGTTAGGAAAGTGGTCACATTCCGTTTATGCAAACAAATCTTTCCTGAATTAGATGATTTTGTTTTGTGTCTCGGATTGAGTGATTGCGTTATCTTCAAAGCTTTTTCGCAATCATTTTTGTGTTTTCTGGCACGCTTATTCTTTTGACATGCATTCGTGGATTTTATCCTTCCTTTTGTTCTCATGTGCTTTGTTTCCAAATTCATCCGAACATGCATTCAGCCTTCCTACGTTGCTGCCCCTTTTCGAACGAAGTGATTCTGTCTATGAAGCGACCAAAGGCTGGCGAATCATTTCATCTGTGGACTTGATGGAGGAATTAGATGATTTAGAGCTGAATTTACTTCATTTGTTTGATCAGAAGTCAATCAAGCTGCCACCATGGCCATTCGGACCTCCCTGGAAATTCAAATTTCTTCTTTCGAAGATTCAGTTTCAGCGACAAAATAGTTATTCTCCTTATTCACATCATCCAGTTGCACAATTCCATCTGATACGTCGATTTACTATATTTTGGCCGACTTGGATGAATGATAGTAAAATAGGATTTTGTCTGACTTGTGGCATAGCGCGGAAAATGTATCGTGAAGCTCAGCGTCATGGCTTGGCAAGAATCTCAGTGAGGGAATACATCAATTCTGGTAGGTTGTTGACCGATCTGGCATCACGAAGGAACGTGCTTCAAAGTGCTTGGTTGAATGGTTCTGTTTTGAACATATCCTCGTCGCCAATGGCAGTAGAGGAAATATTTGAATTGTCTATAATAGCTGTTTGTGACAAGAAACTGAAACCAGCGCAGCGGTTGTTCAAATCGGCATATTGGCTCTCTACTTTGCCTAAGAATTTCGTCATTGAACTTTTGAGGATGCTGTTGACAAAGCAAAGCAATATGGAGCATGACATAGAAGGTAGCCTCGCGAAGATAATTATGCAGATTCATTGCGAATCTTCATCATACGTAGAAAACTCTTTCCCTTATTTAATCCACGATATGACGTATTTTCTGCACCAATACAATAAGAAAAGAAAATCTAAGAATGATTTTTTATTATGCAATAAAGATGGAAATGTTTATCAAGCAAATTATTTAGTAATACCTCTCAAATGCTTCCTCAAGGCATACTGGTCAACATCGTACTACCGGTTTCGTGCTGAAGAATTGGCAAATATGCAAGGACAATACATTTTGTACATCCATAATTTCTTTTCCCAAAAATTATCTAAAATATTCATAAAACTCAACAGACAAAGCATGAGACCGGCCACTATAGCATACAAAGACGGGAAGAGGATTTTCTATGGAGAAAAACGAATCGCCTATCATGCGTCATTGCGCCCTACCACTGGGCCGCCGAGTATTTTCAGGCGGAATTTGTTTCATTTCGAAGGATTTCAGTCTCCAACTTTAAAATCTCTTAAAAGGGAACAGGTAGTAACTGTCAATTACGGCTTCACAGGCAGATATGGTAAGCATCTTGACTATCACATAAGCGACTCATCACCAAACCGACGATTGGCAACGTTTATCGTTTATTTGACAACTGTGCAGCAAGGTGGAGGAACAATTTTTCCAAAGATTGGGGTCAAGGCAAGTCCAGTTGCCGGCTCAGCTGTCTTCTGGTACAATTTTGTGAACAATGCTCCGGTAAACGAAGCTTTACATGTCGCGTGTCCTGTGGACTTGGGGAATAAATGGATAACTACTCGATGGATTATCGAAAAGTATCAGGAACATTTATTGGTCTGCAAGAAATGATGTAGAATCTGGGGTGTATTGGAGAGCATTCTTTATAAAGAGAACAGATATTGTGCGCTTTATTTCTCAATTCCTTTTGAATTCAAGTTGCTAATAATTGAGACTTTAAATGTAGCCCCAGAATGAAGTTTCGGTTTTTCTGTTCACCATTTTGAATTTTCGTCATTTTCTCGAAAAGGGCTGATCGTGTGATTTTTAAACCATGATTTTCGAAATTTTCACACAAAGATGCACATGAAACCGTCGAGAAATGTATCGGGAAATTTTCCAAATGAAATCTCCTCTCCTGCCACACTGTATGTCTGAATTTAACGTGCGTGTACAGTGCTGTCTCTTTGGTCAATAAATATCTATCGAGAAAATTCATAACTTTTGTTCCGCTTTCGAACAATTGAAAGCTGGTTCTCATCTGTATTTGACTCAATATTAGCAGACTCCATTCATCATTATCAAGTGATGAGGGAAAGCACTCTTCCAGATTCTTATTTCACTACAGAATTCGGATGCTTTCTACGATGGAGGGAATAATTCCTCGAGTCTATTTCTCACTCAAATTTATTCATATTGCACAAGATAATGTCCAGAAGCAGAATATTTGGATGAGAAAATATGGAAACTTTTTAAGCAACATCAATTATCATAAAAAATGATGAAAGCTTCGGATAATTATTTCAACCAAATGAATTATTTTTTCTGTTGGAATGTCACATTTCTGATTTGCCGGTGAATCCATTTTTATAGAAGTCACCGAAGAAAGGAGTGGACATAATGCTAATTCATGCTAGAAACTACCGATCTCGTTGACGCATCGACATAAAAAATTAACAAACATTAATTTTCTAAGAATTTTTTTAAATTAGGCGTACACCTTAACAGACAGGCATAAAATTGCTGATTGGTAGATGTCTTTTTTGAAAAAGATGATGTTCGGATCTCGTTGTGGTCTTTTCAGGTGGGCTCCTATTTACTCACTTTATATTTCGGCGAAGAAAGTTCTCCCAGAATCCACATGAAATTAATAGCTACATCTGTCAAAAATTTAGCGGATGTTGTTTAGATGAATATTCAAGAAGTTTGCTCAAGCTCACTAAGTAAGTAACTATGTGCTGCATGCTAAATAATGACTAAAAACAAAAGTAGATGTTATTTCAGCGTCAGACGGGAGGAACTGCAAACTTATTCAAATTGCAAACTGACACCGATTTTCAAATATAGACCGTTTAAATATTTCAATGCAATCATCTTCGACATCGTTTGTTATGTACACTTTACATTTTGTCAAAATTTATTTGCATCGGTCAAATTGATGCTTGTTTTTGATTATAGTAAGTTTGACTATGACAATATAAGACACTTCGTTCATCAATAATTTCAACGAACTCTGAACAATTTTCCGTGTGAAAAATGACAAAATTGAATTAGGCTTACCTGTTTCAAAATGTGAAATTTAAAAAATTCTTGCCGCCGCCACATGAGGATCTCACTTCTGAATTTTCAACTGCTCAGGACCTGCCAAGACCAGATAAAAGAGAGATGAACTTTGCAAGATTTGAACTTCAATATCTTAGTGCATATACGATCGCTGTGAAAGGATTGTAGATGAAGAGGATGTTAGGGCTACCACGCACAGCAACAGCAGAGTCACCAAAGATGAAATGATGACATTAATACTATGTACACTTAAATGCAGAAATTGACAATACTGATGTTTTTCTTCTCTATAGAATGTCTTTTTGGTTGACTTATTTTCTGACCATTCATCTAATATCAATGCTGTATCAAGTTGTTGGAGATGCCGTTGTTTTTATTATTGGGTTTGCATTATAATATTTCATTCTGTCAATGATTTGTAAAACTGATTTACATTTTCTTCTATCTCATTATTCTTTCGGGGAAGTTCACGAATATAAAAAAAATAGCAAAGCTCTGTACATTTTTGCTCAACCTATGAGGTGAAACTACAAGCGTCTTTTATGAACGCTATTGTCTGATTTCCTGATCTCCATTTAACATGTCAGTAAAAGGCAAAAAAGGAAAATCATCATTGAGATATCATAATTTACATGAATTTTACATGCATAATGTAAACTGCACGCAGTGAAAGTCAGAGGAAAACATAAGATAAAATGTGGTTCTCCGTTTTAACTGAATTTTCGCAACTTGAGCAAAAAAGTGTCCTCAAAATTTCAACTACACTGTAAATCGCTCAATACCAATCACCTACGAAGGATGCATGCCAAAATATTTTTTTGGTATATTTCTGTATTCTCTTGGTATATATTTGTGTGCTTTTCGTATGCTTTTTCAAATGTGGTATGCTTTACATACTAAAGCCATGCCAGTTAACACTAATGTACACTACTGTTACTATTGTTTTGTAAGTAGTAAGATAATGACATTTAATAGTCAAACTTACAATACTGAATTCGATTTTAATACATGTAAGTCTAAGGCATTTCATAAATAATCAATAAGTTTTTAACCATCAACAATTATGCATTAAGTAATTTTGAAATCAAGCATATTATCAATCCGAAATAAAAACACATTATAATTCATGAAAGAAAATATAGTTACAGTACTGTGCAAAAAGATTGCCCCACCCTAAATTTTATGAGATATTCGGCGAATTATGACTTTAAGTAACGATAAGGTATCACATATTGGTATAACTATTTCGAAAACTTATCTTAGTGTTATCCTATCGTACTGACTATTGTAAATGGTTATTAGAATTCATATCTTAGCTGATTTCCTTTATGCTGTTGGTAAAATGCAAAACCATGTATACATTTATCAATTAACAATTCATAGAAACAAACTTAATTCACATGAGATATAGCAAAGTTCAGTAAGTCAACGGTCCACCTTTCGCCTTAATGCATTCTGCTACTCTTCGAGGCATCGATTCTATAAGTTTTTTGCAAATACATGTATCAGTCATTTCATTGGTTCGCATCAAGATGTCCAGGCATTGCTTGATGATGTCTTGCTTCGTCTTCACTTCATGTTTATTAATTTTTTGCTTCAAGATGAACCATAAGTTCTCTATAACGTTCAGGTCCGAGCTGTTCCCCGGCCATTCCAAAAGCCGCACTCTATTCAAACGCAAGAACTCCTTACACACTTTGGCGGTATGGCAAGGTGCCAAGTCTTGCTGAAGGATCCACGCCTCACCTTCCCACCAATCATGCGCCTGCGGTAACACTCTGCTTTCCAGAACTCGGAGGTACTGCTCTTTATTCATTGATCCATCTACGACATGGAAGCGCCCTGTACCTCGTATTGACATGCAACCCCATATCATTAGTCCTAAAGGATGACGAAATCGAGCAGCGAAGTGATCTGCTTTTGGAATCTCACCAACCGTGCGTCTCACGAAGCGGGTCTGAAGTGGTTGGATCTCTATGCATGTTTCATCGGTAAACATGACTTTTGACCAGTCATCAATATCCCAATGCCTGTGATCTTTTGCCCATCGAAGTCTTTTTTTCTCGCATTGCTGGCGTTAATACTGGACTATTAATTGGCCGATAAGCTGGCCGTCCTGCCTCCAAGAGTCTTCTCCGAACGGTAGAAGAGTCAAGTTGCACACCATAATCGGTCGCAAGCTCTTCAGCCAATTTTCTGGATGATGCTCTAGGAGCGGCTTTTGATAACTTTACAATCGTTCGGTCTTCGCGCTCTGAGGTAACCATAGGCCGGCCGCTATTGTGATAATCAGCTTCCGTGTTACCTCTTTTCTCAAATCTTTGAATGATACGATCCACAGTGCGACGATCTTTTCCCACTGCAGCTGCAATTTCCCGATGAGACATCGAACCAGATTGATAAAGGCCAATAATTTGACCGCGAGTAAAATCGCTGGAGGTTGCCATTATCAGCGCACAGTGAAAACAAATGTCATTGATAAGACGATGCAAGATAGAAATCAGGGTACCCACGCGTGTTGAATGCAGCATTGATGACAACTGTTGTCTCGATTCCTGCAATGATTGGCTGCTGCCTTGATTCAACCAAACATGACGCATTATCGCAAAGCAGCTATGCTGATTAAACGTGTCGAACAACATAATAAATGTTTGTCTTTTCCTTCCGGCCTACTCCTCTCTATTTGGTAGATTTCATAACTGCTAGTGTCACAGGCCATATACAACGCATGCAAAGGACTGTAACTGAATGAGGAAATGATGAAATTGATAAGTAGAGCCATTAATTTTGACCAAATATCATTACAATTACCTATACATGTAAAAGAGCTGTTTTCATAGAATACTTGTGGGTGGGGCAATCTTTCTGCACAGTACTGTATGTTTGAGATATATAAGTAAACATGGTTGCTTGGTAGTTACCGCAATATTTAAATGATGTTTATCAACATACAGGTAGCTCATGGAAATAAGATAATTGCGAGTCTTGTGAATGCAGGATGACATGTGGCGTTACTTTCGCAAAAAGTCCAATTTAGTTAAATCCCACACTTTCACAAAGAGATATTCACAACTGGTATTACTGGAAAAATGTTGTTTGACAGTAGTACGAAATATAGCTTATTTTTTGTCATGTAACTTAAAGCTTTTCATACTAAACACATACCAATGAGGACGAATTTGCATCGGGTCTCGTATATAAAACATACCAACAACTCGTATTTAATTGTAAAACAGCCAATCGCAGATAGAATAGTTCGTATCGCTACATACCAATCACATACGAAAGTAAGGGAGATTTCGTATGAAAAACATACCAGATCTCTGTAAACATACGGGAATCTCGTATCAGAAGTTAGTTTCAAATTGTATGTGATTTTGGTATATGTTTGTATATAATTTTCGTATCCAGCGGTTTACAGTGTATGCTCGCTGAACGACTTCGGATTGAAATCTTATCCTGCTGCTCCATCGTCGTCTTCGATTTGCGAACAAGTACAAAACTTGGACCCCTGACCAATGTTGGATTTCAGGGGAGGGAAAGTGGAGAAGTAATAGTTATTGCACTGGGAGCAACAGTCGAGCGCGTAGCGCGAGACTGGCTTCCAGTGCGATAACTAACTTATCGGCACTGCTTTCTGTGCACGGTGTCACACAAATCTTCCCTTTTTCTTGTGTGAGCCATGTGTGAGCACATGTGCAACACTCGTGCAGCACGCTTCAGACCACTATGGCATTGAAACACGAACTGGACATTTCTCTCGTGTAGTTGACAGAGACACGGGGAGATTCAAGAGAAGATGAGAAGTTAAATATGTAGTCAGAATTTCACTGAGTTGTCTCTTAGTGCCTTGCTTTTATTTTAGATGATCTCCACATGAGGACTAACCGTCAAACATAAAACGTTATTGATTGTTCGTTTAAATCACTTCGATTTTATTGCAATTTCTAAGTGTGATTTTAGGAATGTTTTATGGAACGTGTTATGAGGAGCACAAGTCATACCGCTGTGGAACAGAAACCCGGAGTAATTATTTCTCTAATATGAGTGACAGCGACATGTGATAATTAATTGGGAGTCTGCAGTCCGAGAATTGAGTGAAGATGATTAGAATCAAATAGTTTCAGATTTTCATTAAAGTGTCTAGTTTCCTTGCTTTTCCATTATCTCTACACTTCATGATTAATAGTCTGGAGTCTAAGAAATTTAAAGATTGTGAGACGCAAGCAGTTAGAAATTTTGACAGAAGTGTGCATGTTCTATGTTTTCGCTCCATTTTATCACTACATTTGGGCTGACCGCTTTCTTTCCACAACATCGATAATTTCTTCCACTTCACTATGTGATCAATTTTCTAGGAGCGATAAAGTCCATACGTTCCTTTGGTGTCAGTTATCTATCTTCTCACTTATTTATGTATAATTTCATATGTATTATGGTTTTCATCACTCCCAGAACTTCATCCTTCCTTACTTCATGTTTAAAAATTTGCTTTGTGCTGCTTTCTCGATTATATGTGCTCTTCGTTACTTTGCATATACTCATTGGTTGATATTCGCGATTTGCATCAATTAGAATACTTTCAATATTTCGTCCGTTTTTTGGTATATTTCATTATACACGGCGAATGGGATAGTAGCTTATTATTCACGGAGACTGGAACATAGCCTAGCACAATTAAAATCTGGCAATCATAGCATAATTTGCGTGTTTTAATTATAAATGTGGAGGTGATTTACATAGGATTTATTATAACATTAATACCTTTTAACTTTGGGATTTTTGATAACTTTTCATAGAAGTATCTACACTTCAAGATTGATCGCTTTAATTACTATAAGAGCAGCACGCGGAATAAATTAATTGTCTGAAGTATAAGAAATTGAAAGATTTAGGCAGCTGTCTCAGGCATGCTACATCAGGGATGACCGCTTCTGCGATAGCAATAACTTATACCACTTCACTATGCGATTAATTTTGGAGGAGTGAGAAAGTCTCCCACGTTTCCTATGGTGTTAATTACTTTTTCACCTATTCATGTGCAATTGTATCTGAAGTATATTTTTCCATCACTCTGAGAACTTTCTTTAAAATTCTCCCGCACGAATTAAGAATCTTGAAATCTTTACATCTTCTTGTGCTGATTACAATTGAAACATCTGAAACAACTTTATCCCGACTATAGAGAGCAAACTAAAAGAAATCACATTAATTACCACAAAATCTTAAGCGCCCTGTCGAAGCAACAGTCGAGCGCGTAGCGCGAGACTGGCTTCCAGTGCGATAACTAACTTATCGGCACTGCTTTCTGTGCACGGTGTCACACAAATCTTCCCTTTTTCTTGTGTGAGCCATGTGTGAGCACATGTGCAACACACGTGCAGCACGCTTCAGACCGCTCTGGCACTGAAACACGGAATGGACATTTCTCTCGTGTAGTTGACAGAGACACGGGGAGATTCAAGAGAAGATGAGAAGTTAAATATGTCGTCAGAATTTCACTGAGTTGTCTCTTAGTGCCTTGCTTTTATTTTAGATGATCTCCACATGAGGACTAACCGTCAAACATAAGACGTTATTGATTGTTCGTTTAAATCACTTCGACTTTACTGTAATTTCTAAGTGTTATTTTAGGGACGTTTTATGGAACGTGTTATGTGGAGCACGCGTCATATCGCTGCGGAATAGAAACCCGGAGTAATTATTTCTCTAATATGAGTGACAGCGACATGTGGATAATTAATTGGGAGTCTGCAGTCCGAGAATTGAGAGAAGATGATTAGAATCAAATACTTTCAGATTTTCCATCACTCTGAGAACTTTCTTTAAAATTCTCCCGCACGAATTAAGAATCTTGAAATCTTTACATCTTCTTGTGCTGATTACAATTGAAACATCTGAAACAACTTTATCCCGACTATAGAGAGCAAACTAAAAGAAATCACATTAATTACCACAAAATCTTAAGCGCCCGATCCATGTTTTGTTTACTGTGTTTGTGTGACATGACCAATACTTAACTTCATACATTTGCATTCTCATCCGCAAACAGACTTCCCTTTCAACTCGTGTTGATGATGTAAATACCGCGATTCATTCCATTCCTACACAATGGCATTCACACATTGCATACAGCCATGATTTGGAGGAGTGCAATAAGCAACCAAAAAAGCTCGCTGTGCGATAAGTTCCCTTGCACTGGCCCGTCTCATCCACGGTACTGAAGATGTGTCTTCTTTCCCTGAGGGGGAAGAATATTTCCGGTTATTGCCTCAACCAGATTGATTGAGCATTAATTTATTATTTTTGTGAATAAAAGCAACATTGACAGGTGTAGGCCTAATTTCTACACAATTCTCCATAAACTTAATTGTCTAATCATCAATAATTAACTTTCTTTGTTCAGAAAGATGACGAATGAATTCGAGAAGCAGAAAATGCTTAATGAAATGATTAAAGGCAACGAAACCATCACAAAAAGAGTGGAACTCAGAATGCTATCTTGTTTCTTTCAGGGTCTTGATGACAACGCATACATAGTATTTTATTCACATGAATGTAATAAAACTTTTCACAATCCAGAAAATCAGGTTTGGGAACATTCACTCTGCGAATATTGATGAGTCCAATCTTTCTGAATTCATTATGGGTCTAATTGCAATAAAGTACAAAATGATCATCTGAGGAATATTTATGTGGATCTTCACATGCGAGACCTACTATAAATTTCTGATTCACAAGCGCATCTACGCACCTTATTTGAAGTATTATCTAACTAAATGAGGGTGCCACCAAATGCATGCATTGGGGAGCCCCTTTCAAGCATCAAATAGGCCTATCTTCTCTTGTTCCATTATGGTTCAACTGTTTTCAAAATTATTCACGGGCGTTCGAAGTGCGAGGATGAGAGTGGTGCTATGAGAATCGATGTTCTCTTCCTTTTGATCACCACTTTTCCGGTTTTGGTTGCAGCGTTGACCCAAAAACTTCCGGTCGAAAGCTTCCCCCCCCCGACTGCTGTTAAGCTCAAATCCAACACTGCCCCTGACCAATGGTGCAAAGTCTTATTTTCTAACGAGACTTGCGTTCAGCAGTTCATTCATGGCAAGACTTGTTCGCCGTCCAAAAGGTGAGCGATATAATTCCCGATTTACAACTGTTGTCGTCAAGCATTCATCCTCTGCTCAGGGACGTGGCGGTTTGTGGTTCATTTCAAAGAAGTTCAGCTCAAAACATTCAACAGCTCATCCATGGCCTGGTCAGTCGACCAACATCAATCACATCGAGAACCTTTTAAAAATTTTGAAAGTGAAAGTGCGGGACTTGAAACCAACATCAATCTTCGATCTGGAGGAGAAGATCAAGCACATCACATCACAAAGGAGTATTGTGAAAAACTAATCACTTCGATCCCTGTACGGCTCGAAGCAATTATTTCGACCTATGGAAACTCCACGAAATACTGATTTTTTGTGTATCAATTCTCATGAAAGTAATGTTTTGTAATAAAACTCGATTTTTACATACCCTACTGTAATTGCTTCATTCTCTTTTACAAACAAATTTATTGATCTTAGTATGAAAATGGGGCTTTTGGAAATAAATAGTGCTTCCATTATCGAAATACGTGTGCAATTATGCTACCTTTTTGGCCACGGCTGCAAATGCATTCTGGGCATCGCATTGAATCAGGATAGACGGGTGGCTTTCGCTTCATCGTTGATTCGCTTCTTTCAACTTTCCGGAGTATCGTGCTTCGGAAGATAATTAAACGCCGACGCTCTAACCTTAGAATTTAAAAAGCATAGCGGCTGCATTGAGACCATAGATTCTTTTCCTTGAAATTGCTTTGAAAACAAAAGTTTTGACAAAATATTCTTGGTCGCACTGTTCAACAAAACACCATCAATCTGATTCCTTGAAAATTGCCATCCCATTAAGCGATTCTCTTTCGATCTAACTTTATTTACCGGTGATAGGGGTCTCCTCAGCATCCCCTTTGATGCTTCATAGCACTGCTGAAAAGCTACAATAGCTACGAAACTATTTTTTCTGACGTCTGGCTTCTTGTCGTAGAAAATCTGCGCATTTCTGATAACCAACCCAAATTGGGAACATGAAAAAATTGACTTTTAAAAACAGTTTTTGAAAATCGAGCATTTTGGTCAATTTCTTTCAAGTATGACCCCCAGAGACCTAAGCTTTTTCACACCCTCTGAGACCTGAGGTGCACCAGTTTCACAAATTCTTAGTTTACCTGCTGAAATTGACATCAAAACATTAGGACATGACTACACGTCGACATGACTAATACTTTGAGTGTCTTTCAGCCTTCTCAGTAAACACATGCGAGAATATGGTGTTATTGTAATTCAACGACATTTGACAAAGTGTCAGTTGTGCCAAGAATCGACTTCACGATGTTTGCTGTTTCTACAACACCTGAGATAATTGATTTTAATGAAATGGATTTGTTCCATGCAACAGAACCATTACGTATGTCCATTGTTTCAAATTTATCCATGCCTATTGGTAATAGGCCTGAAATGATCCACAATTTCTTCTAGATCCTCAAAACAGCTATGGAGATACGAAACTCATCAATAACGTCTGCGAAAACTTTGCCAACAGTATGTTTTTAGTGCTGAATTATGATTATAATGTTCGCTTTCATCTTGTACACTGATTTATGTCGAGTTGTTCATATAGGCCGACAAATCAAGCACGATCATATGCGAAATCAAAATATTCATATTTGCGATTTTCCTACACAACGCAGATGCACGAGCATGATGGAAACAATAGATAAACGACTTTCTCTCTTTATCCACCATTGTGTACATGTCAAACATAGTGTTTCATCTGATAGCCAATATTTGGGTTGAGAATTTCAACACCCTCTGATTCGTAAAGGGGGTCCACTGGACCCCCTTGACATGTCTACCATACTTCCACTGATTCAATTGAAATGAGATAACACATACAAATTCACTGTTAAAAATGGTGATTTTATATGGGCATGATCGGTTGAAATAAGCCTATATCCTCAGCACAAAAGTTGAAATAAAAAAATGTCTCCGGGACCGCCTCACGTCTCTGAGGGTTAAGCATCTTAATCAGTTCAAATCACTTACAAACCGTTGGTCAAAACACAAAAGAAGTTATGATTGAAATATTCATTCATCCACGAGTGTATCAATATAATGTGAATATTAGGGGCATGGCATAAACACTACTTTTAATAGCTTAATAAGTGGTATTATTAGTTTTATGTCAGAAATAGTGGATCCCACCTTATATAGTGGACAGATTTCCGTGCCTGACGATACAGCTGGCGAATTCATTCATTTGGAAATAGTAACTGTGATTTTCTTTACGATGTAGAAAGAAGATTGCATTAGATAATTTTGTAATTCATGTGCATTTTCAAATCTCTATTTGAGTTGTATTCAACGCCACTAAGCACTTCCAATACAATGAAATACACTCTGAACATCGTGTTAAGACGCATTCATGTAATACCTGATCAAAATGTGTAGCTTGTCAAAGTCATCTGTATCAGTGTCTAACTGACACTCAGAACACAATTTGAAAAATGGAATTCAAATTGCAAGCTGAGCAATTTGTAATATTGGTGCCACCATTGAAACGAACTTGAACCAATTGTGCTGTGAACGATTGAACCATGGAAACAACAAATTCGGACACTCCACCCGATACCCCGGCTTTTCGGAACTTAAATATTCGGGACATAGAGTAGGTATATTAATTAGGTAGAGTGGTAACTCTGCATTTATTAAATCCCCAATGTGTATACACTTTCGATTTTATTAAATGAACTCGAGGGGTATATTGTTGGCAATTATTCCCAAATGTGAGATATGCAATTTGTTGCAGTTTTGCAGAAATTGCCACGGAATTGACTGATCATCACAGTAATGCAGAAGGAATGATGCTATTTTACAGATTCTCAGTGTCATGACAGGCTTGGAGATTTAATGTTTGTCAAACTAGCAATTCGGTGTATTCCTATTACTTTCATGCTGAACCTCAAGAGATCATATCACATGCAACCTGCCATGGTGAAGCAAAATGAAATAATCAGAGACAATGATTTCAATTAACTTTGAAAGATGTAAATTGATCCACATCACAATTCAGATTCAGGAAATGAAACATGAATTTAGTGAGTCATAAAATCATGCCGATGAAAACTGAATTAAAAATTTGAAATTTCAGACAAGAAAGCACGAATAATGTCTCGACTTTTACATGAAGACTTCCATTATAATGCGAATCATGAAATTACCTTGATAATCAGCTTGATTTCCGCTTAGTTAGGATGCTTATAAGCAAATATTCATTCCTTCTGATATCCAACTTGCTTCATACTACTTATATAGGGGAGTCATCTCGGTAGTATATAAATTGGGAAAAGTTTGACTTTTTAAACTGCTCAAATAATTTTTTGGACAACGGGAGCGTAATCTCCGCTAAAAGCTGTATCTTTTCAAATAAAAATTTTCACTGTATGCAGATAGTTTTTTGAGTCGCACTCTACCTATATATCCCTACTCTATGATCCCGGGTAAAACATGCCTCACCAGAACAAACCATCAATAGAAATGTATCATGCATCACTTATTTGTCATTGAAAATGTTTTGGTTTATTCTGACATCAAGGGGAAACGGGCAAATCAATGCACTTCAAAATTAGAGATTCAAACATTTTTATTTCCAAACTGGATATCGCTGCACGGTAATTGGGTCGATAATGCACAGTCTGAGAATGTAATGTGATAGTGACTACAGAGGACACCAATCTCTGCTAAGGGTCATCAGAAATCAAAAATGATTAATGTTGCTTTCTTGGAGGAAGAAGAGGATGTTCAGTGTCAAATATTTATCCCCCTACAACTGCTCGAAAATACATTGAAGTTTCGATTTATATTTAATTTTTGTTCATTTACTGTCATTCATTTTACAATCAATTTTTTAATTCACTAGGTATGAAGGAATGTGGACTATGAAGTCACTATATGTGGACTAGGTATCAGACAAAATAGTAGACGCTTGCGCGTCCTTAAATGTCCTGCATTATTGCCAAAAAGACCCGTCTGATCGGCTTCGGTTTGATATTTCATCATGCGCTTCAGTTCATGCATTTTAATGCTTTCCATTTTAACATAGAAATGAATTTTGTCAATTTCAATAGGAAAAGAAGGACACATTTATTCTTGCATCATTCTATGCTGGACATTCAACAAAGAAATGAAACATGGGCATTCTGCAGTACACTAGGTGACTACGGAGAGGTGGCCACGCGTAATTACGGAGCACCCTAAACATTCGTGGTTAAGGACGCGCGTGCAGGCATTCTATTCTTCTATCTACGTGCATACGCGCTGCACTAAGAGTCAGAAATCACTTGATCTGATGCTGTTAAAACATGGAGAATGTTTATGAATACACGCGGGCGAGCGTTTATAGTTTGCTCGTCGTCTACAGTTGTATGCGTCGCCGCTTGAACCACGGATGAACCGCTAGGCATGTTCTGTCTTCCCTGGGCATGAAATTGAGCTCCTATCACATTGTTTGACCTCTGATACATGCATACACATGAGGCGCAAAGTCTTTATAACAGGACTGCCGACAGATGTTGCAGCAATGTCACGCATAGCCACGGATGTTTAGCGTAATTGAGCGTGACATGTTACTGTGGTAGTAGTTGAGTGGTACAGTGGTAGTCTATGCATGTTCGATGAATTTAGTCAATTTCATGCAAAGAAGTGAATTTGTTCATCATGTTCATTTATGCTTACCTCTGAGAAGTAGCAATCAGTGAAACAAATAATGCTTTGAATCACCATTCATTTGACATAATGAGATTGTACTTATCTCTCTAAACTGCTCAGAGGAATTGAAAGTTTTCATGAAATCGGATCAATGAATTTGGAGACTTTTACAATAATATACAAAATCTATGCAATAGTATAACAAAATGCGGCACAAAGTAATGTTATAGTGAAAAAGTGAGTGTACTCATGGTACACACATAACGGCGATGTACGTGCAGACATGCATATTCATAGTCAATAGGATTGGACCCAGGTCAGGGGCATGGGCACGGAATAGGTCCGTGACATCAACTTGGGAATATGGGCCGATCGAATATCAGCTCGAATATCAACATTTAGAATAGATTTTGTAATAGCATTTTGACATTTTGAATATTTTGAAATGTCCAACAAGAAGTTTGGCATGTCACACGAAGAATACTTAACATCGTGCAAAATATTCGTAAATCCCTTTAAACGTAAATACATGTGCTTTCACCTAAAATGATTCTACATATTGTATGTATACTTATGACTGATGAACGGAGGAGAAAAGCGCTTCTAAACTGTAGCTGTCGATTTGATGCAGCCATGAAGTGTAGTTGATTGGAAAGATTCACGAGAGCCAATCATGTCGCTTAAAGTTGTTGAAGTTTTGCTGTCAGGTTTTATAAAGAATTTCTTAACTTTGCTGAACTTCGGGAAAATATAGAAAAATTAAAAGTGCACCGTTCACCCGAAAACCAACTGTAATCATGTCCTTGCAAAGCGAAGTTTCTTTCGAAACACGACTAATTAACACAGAGAACATTGTCATCATGCTCAAATGGATAAAGCCATATGGGATTTCTAGCATATTCCCGATGATTCTCTTGGCGCTTGCAATCGTGACTAACCTTTTAACCCTTCTCGTGTTCTTCAGGCATTATAAACAGTGGCTAAAACATCACGTTTATCTGGTTTTCATGTCTTTCCTTGATCTGAATGATTCGATCAGCAAATACTTTCCAAGACTACACTTTTATTACCTTGGAGTAGCAGGAATTGGAAGTTATAATGTCCCATGGAGTGTAAATTATACTTCCAACCCAGTTGTATGCAAGTACTACATTATAAACCAATTTTTCTGTAGATGTCCATCCTCCATGCTTCTGGTACTTCTTTGTGTTGACCGCTTATGGGCCGTGTTTCGGCCAATTTCATATAGAGGTACAAATATTAGAGTGGCTTTCATTATTGCGACAGTAACTTATTTTGTCAATTTTGCTCTGTCTTTGATATTGGTGATTCGTACAACAGTGTATCCTGTACCCATTTATTTACTTCCAAATACAACATTCTCTGAATTCACATGTTGGATTCCAATTGAAAACGCTTCACTCATGCTATATTTTTCTATGTACAACACTCTTATGGTGTCAGGTCTACTACCTATTGTACTTGTGCTGATAATAAATATTATCATTGTTGTAAAAATTCACAAATTAAACAAACGCGTTGACTTGATCAATCAACAAGGCATTGAACAAAGCAAGCGTCAAAAACGAGTGACTGTAAATTTGATGTTGATGGCCATATTTTACATAATCTGCTATCTTCCAGATTCTCTTTGTTTCTTTTTTGTGAACGTTGTTTTGAAGCCACCTTATCCATACACTGAGACACTCTTTTCAGGAGCAGCCTTTATGTCATTCTATGGATATTTGAATTATTTATCCTTTATTCCGTTGGCCTTCAATTTCATATTTTACATGCAAGATACCAGCTTTTTCAGGTCATATTTCAATCGCATTGCTAGCAGAGTTACTGCATCTGTCTCAGTTGAAAGGTCACGGTCGATATAAAGTACATTTTGCTGGACATTAAAATGTAATGTGATTATGAAATTACATGCCCAATGTATGCTTTACTGTCATGTAAGTCATTCTGTTGTAATTGTTGTTATGATTAGTGTTACTTTACTACGCCGGAAAAATGTATAAAATCTTATCTTGTTCTGCTGAATTCTTCTTTTTCAAATATTTAATTGATTTGTCTCATCGCACCATGCAGAACAGCTTCCAAAGTAACAAAATGTTGTAGAAATAGTTTAAGAAATCAATCCTCCGACGATGGTCGTCCTAAGAGGCATCTTTGTAAAGGAAGATCATACTCATAATTCAGCTATATTATTGAAGCAAAATCGATCTTGTATTGAATAAACAATGTTGCAAACGTTCATTTAGATATTCGCTTTTTTGGCGCCCATTTGTAAACAAATTCAATTCATTCTTGATGATATGTTTAATGACTATGGCCATGTCGCATCTCTATCATGGTTCACATGCGAAGTAATTGAGATAATAAAATTGGTTTGAAACAGACCAACGTGAATAGAAATCAATGCATTGTTCATGTGATTATTGTTTCAAGAAATACGTAGTAAAGCAAGTTAACATTCGATAAAAAGAGCAATTTAGCTAAGAAAATGCCCTGTATAGGGTATATTGGCAGAACGGAAAGGCATCTTCAGACCAGAATGCCAGAGCATATTCCAAAATGGATTCAGAACGATGAGAGACCAAGATCACAGAAACCTCCTAATTTTTCTGTGACCAGAAACTTACTTCCATGCATTCAATACACATGATGGAGAGGAGAAGTGTTGTTTGTCCTTCTAGTAAGTATTTTTAAAATTTCTAGACATTTTAGGATATAAAAATTTTCTTTTAAATCATATTTTGTACTTATTGAAAATTAACTAGTCATTAGCTTGTTTTTAACTTTGCTACCTTGACGTACTTTGCTACGTTGAATTGTTTTTGCAGCACGTCTTGAGTTGAAGGTGGATTATGTCCCCGCCTCTTGATCTCTACTGGTTGGACTCTGTCCTTCTTTCAAATGCCTGAGGTACATTTCAGTCAATAGTGACTATTTTTTTTGATAGATGCTAATCTTTCTCTATTTAATTGTTGATTTATTTGTAAATTTAATTTTTGAGGCTGTGCATATTTAATGTACAGGACCGCGCTTGGTTGGGTTTGAGCGTCCAGGATTAAGCGGTCGAAACGCGATCGTCCTGACCAAGGTGCTGTTGATGACCTCATTAAAAATAGTCAAATAATTTGTATGCATATTTTGTAGAATTCTATTTCACGTTTTAGCTTAAGGAACTAATATTAATTCTCTTACACACCTGGTAGATTTTAGATAGCGTAATCCCTCTGTGTTAGCTAGATCTGGTATATTTTGATTGGAAACAGACCTGTCCTCTTATCATCTGAATGGGCAGACTGTTAAATAGGATCTTTTCAATATATAAGTGATAAACATCATTTCGAACAGAACGATTTACTCGCCAATTCATTACACATGAGGAGAGGAGAAGCGTTGTTTGTCCTTCTAGTAAGTAGTTTAAAATTTTTAGACATTTTAGGATATAAAAGTGTTCTTTTAAATCATATTTTGCACCTATTGAAAATTAAATGGTCATTAGCTTGTTTTTTTTAACTTTGCTACCTTGACTCACTTTGCTAAGTTGAACTTATAAAGATCAAATCAATAATCAGTCTATCCAGTCTCAGTTTCCTTTATTTAACTCTTGCATTTTGAGAAAGTCCATGAACAATCATGATTTAGAATTAGGCTACCTATCTTAGAAAGTGCATATATGAAATGTCTGAATTCCTCACTGTATATACAAAAAGGTTTATTCAATTTACACCTTTTATGACTTCCAACTACCTGATATCTAACATGCCAAAAGGCAGCGAATGCTTATTGATAGGAGCTGGTTAACTATATCAAATGTTAACTTGATTTGCTATGGCTGAAGATGTGTTGACCGATCATTTATTGCTATATTTAATGTTTGAGGAAGAGCCAAGGTTTTAACGATGTAATTCAATTTAGATATAATTAATTTCGGTTACTATTCGGCAGCCATGTAATGGATAGAGGATGGCTATGCGATTCTCTGGGATATAGAGAGGGCAATTAGAAAAGGAAGGTAATGTAAAAAATGACTTAATGACTATTGATGAGATTTAGAAAAGATCGAATCACTAAATGAAGAGGAAGTCCTTGTAGCACTCTAATTCCGTTTTGTTGTTGATGATTGGCTTCAGTTTGTGAATGAGCATTGCTTCTCGTAGGCGTAAATTGGCTTCATCTCGGTCATAGGCAAGAATGGCAGCAGAAAAGCTGTTCGTTTTACATAATCGAAGATGGTTGTTTAGTGACGAGTTAGTATTGTTCCTATGTTCTCTGCATCCGATGTGCAGTTCTCTGATTGTGCTTCCGATGTAATATCCATTGCATTTCTCGCATGTAAATTGGTAGATCACATTCTTGCGGCAGCAGATTCTGTCTTCATTTATTGGACAATTCTGTATGTTGCATGTTTTTATTGTTCTATTGTTAGATAAGGCGCTTCGTAGTGTGTAATTTTTTCTTGTAATTCGCATATTGATATTTTCTCTTTGGAAGACATTTTTCAGTTGTTAATCTATTCTGTCAGATACGAAAGGAAAATGAAAATGAAAGTGAAAATGGATTTTCATCTCTCTGTTGCTTCTTCGCTTCAGCCGTTTAGTGTTCGCAATCATTTCATTTGAATAACCATGTTTCTGAAGAATTTCATCGAACTTACTCACATGTTTCCGCTACGTTATCATATCCGAGCAACGTTCTGTTATTCTTTTATTTTCATTCCTTATGAAGAATTGTTTTATACGAGTAGGTATATGTGAGTTTCTGTGCGCGAACATATTTTTTCTAGCAGGTTTCTTATAAAATTCAAAATGTGGATGATCTTGGGTATTGAGCTTAACTGAGAAATCCAAAAGACTTATGCTGTTATCGTTGTTTGTAGGGAGTTCGATTTCAAATTTACTGCATTGATGTTGATCGTTCAGAAATCTCAACAATTGCATTGCCTCTTCTTTGTCGGTAAGGAGAGCAAGACAGTCATCTACATATCTTTTAAAAAAAGGTGTGTGATTTATCATTCGCAAAAGCTGATCTTTCAATGACGTTCATAAACACGATTTCCATAAGTCCTGATAGGGAATAACCCATTGGAAGTCCCTTGACCTTGAGAGAGATGCTTTGTTTGGTTTTTAGATCTCATTAGTCATATTGAGCAATGCACATCTTTCAGGTCGTCATAAGCAAAAAGCATCGCACTTTCATTGCAATTTGAAGCTTAAAATGCTTGGCAGATAGGGTCGAATCGACGAATAATAAGCTTAGGTTCGTAAGCTCACAATGACACTGTTTAGAAAATTGTCTGTTACATTGGACTAAAAATAAATGAATGCACATGCAATTATAAATCAGTGCGTTCAGGGCAGTCTATAGACTTCAATGCAATAAAGACTTAGAAATCTCTAGTTTTTGCTTATCAGAGGAGTACATTGTGTGGCGAAGCCCTATGATATGAAAGCACGCTACGCCGCCGGGTGCCATCCAATTTTGATAAAAGTCCATATACAAGTCGTAAGTACAGTGTAGTGTGATCTACAGTAAACGTTATAACACAAATTAGTCCGTGCAATGATTGTCGGATAGGCAGGAATTTTTTTAATAATACGCAGCATAAGTTAAAATGCTGATTTGGCTGATAAATTGTCCAATAAAAGGCTGCTTGCAGTTGAAGCTGTGGTTAACCTACCGCAGAGGTGGGGCAAGTTTAGTCAATAGACATATTTTTAAAAAAAATCACAGAGACTCACCGAAGGCACAGAACATTTATTCAGGGCATGTGGACTTTCCATGATATCTGAATCATGTGATGAGATATTTTGTTGTCATCTATTTTAAAAATTTTTGCTTTTCTCCGTCTGAGCCTGTAATATGTTTCGACTTACCGCAGCATCTCTTATAAAAAAGAGAAAAAATTGATCATGAGCTGAACTAATAGTGCACTTTAGCTGAACTATATATTGTATTTGACGAAACCAATAAATTTCATATTTCAATTTGGAGAACGAGGAGTTTTTCTACCGATTTATACATTGCACGAGTCAAGTTTACTTCATCTTCAAAAGTACAACCATTCTGCTCGAATGCTCTCGCGTGAAATAAATTCATAATCATGAATTAAACTTTAATTTGTTTAATATCAAATAGGAGAGAATGCGAATTTGTGGATGTTCAAATTTGCACCTCTGGCATCTTGTGTTTATTCACATTTTCATTCTTGTTGACTTTGTTTTGGATCTGTCACATTAATATTTGTATACCATGTCACCAGCACAAGGCAATCTCTGTTTCGATCAATAATATACTCATTGACATAATTAATGAAACAAACTATCATTGGCTTGAATTGAAGTTTGTTTCATTTTTTTCTCAGGTATGATGCAATATCTCGCTTTTTATGTATTGCCATTCAACACATGAGAGAATGGAGAAAGATCTATGGTGGTCAAATTTCAAATTTTGATATCGATACAACTGTCACAATTGCTTTTACAAATTGAACATAAACGTGAACTGAAATCCAACTTTTGTAAAATAAAATGGCACACGATCAGTTTACCAGAGGTATGGCTATTGGTATGATTCGTTGTGGTAGAAGTTGTGCGAGTGTTGCCGAAGAGCTGCAACTATCGAGAGTCGTTGTTTGGAGGTAGTGGTGTCGATGGAAAGCAGACGGAGATGTTGAAAAGAAGAAGGGATCTGGTCGACCAAGAAAGTCTGCAGGAAGGACAGACGCACGTCTAGTTTTAGCTGCAAAGAGGAATAGATTTGTGTCAGTCCCAAAGCTTGTCGTACATTGGAAGAGTGCCTCAAATATAGACTGTAGCGTTCGAACGGCTTGCCGAAGATTGCGAGAAGCTGGAATTCAATCGCGACGACCAGCTGTCCTAATTCCATTGAGTTTTGAGCACCGCAGAAGACGAGTTGCCTGGTGTGATGCCCATCGCTCATGGAATGATCATCACTGGCTGAAAGTCTTGTGTACCGATGAATCGAGATTCACTCTGGATTTCAATGACGATCGTGTCAGAGTGCATCGTCTTCCAGGTGAACGCTTTGCCCCATGCTGTATTAAAAAAAGATGGTGGTGGAAGTGCTATGCTGTGGGGTGGCATTTGGCATGGCGGAGGAACGACAGCAGTCATCATCAAAGGCACGTTGACTGGAGAGAGGCATCTCAACGAAATCGTGCTTCCTGTTGTTGCCCCAGTGGTCAGGGTGGAGGATCTCGTCTTCCAAGACCACAACGCAAGACCACATCGCTCCTCGGCTGTCATTGCCACTGTTAGGAGTTTGAACATTCAAACCCTTGACTGGCCTGCACGCTCACCTGACTTGTCACCCATTGAACAAGTCTGGGACGAGCTTGGGCGGCGAGTGAGAGACCGCTATTCACTTCCACCAGTGTCCCTGAAGATTCTCTCTGAAAGACTGACAGAGCAGTGGCTTCTCCTTGAAACATCCTTCATTCAGAAACTTTGTGAATCCATGCCATCTCGGATTACTGAATGTATTGGGGCTAGAGGGGGGGGGGCACACGCGCTATTAAAGTTGAATCTGCTACATGCGTTGTTTTTCTGCGCTAGCGACTTGGTGGAGATTGTGACTAAATTATCAAGGTATCATACATACATGTATATATACCAGTCAAAAATGAAAGAAGTTAAAGAAGTAAATGTTTCAAAAATTTTGTCAATGAGTATATAGTTATCTTTTAATCTTAATTTTCTTATAAAAATGGAAAATATTCAAGCTATTGTGATCACGTCATCTTTCTACAAAACAAGGTTCAGAGGTTTTGTAAGCATACGTTTCGAATTTTGCACCTTGCTCCAGTTGACAGAGTTTATTGAGATATACTGCATTTTTCGTTGCTGCACGATGTCACGCATGCACTGTAAACTGTGTAATATCAAAGCTACTTACGAAAGCGATGTACAAAACGAGAATAACATAATGAACGAAAGCGCCATTGTTTGTGCTCATACACTACGAAAGCGATCTCGTTTTGTGCATCGGTTTCGTAGTCAAAATCAGTCATCTTTCGTACTCTACAGTGTACAGTGGAGTCGAATGGAAATGAGTCATTGCAAGGATGCGCAGGAAGCCAATCCACAAGTAGTCTGAATTTGATCAAAGATCTCATAAGTGATAGGAAATGGAAAGATGTTCTCAGATTCCAACAATTTAAGCACAAAAATTCCTTTGCAGTCGTGGACGCTGACCCCCCACAAGGGTTCGTCAGGACGGTTCTGATTGACCGAAATTTGCTTTGCCGTCTAATTCCCGTGGGCCCAAAGCTTCATTTTCGATCCCTCAGACCTTTATGACATAATCAGCTTAAAAATCCGATGGTTAATAAATAAAGTTTAAAAAGCGCCAAAATTTCATCTTGTTAATGCAAAACTATTTGCCATGGAGTGGGAGCAATCCAAAGAGATAAGAAGTATTTTTTCCCTTAATGATTCATGCAAGACATGCATGTACATTGTACATGTATGTGTTTGTCCAATCTAAGCTCCTTGTTGAGTGAAAACGATGTAGGGTGTTTCATATGTTTCTGTACCTGTTTCTTGTTGCTTCTGTCTTGTCTCCGTTTGCAGAAAGTTGCAACTATTCATGTAAAAGGAAAAATATTTTTAAATGGTGAGTTTTTCTGAAGTCTCTCTTTTTTTCAAATGATTAAAGAATTAGTACACGTATTACACCAAATCCTTTGCCAATTTTTAAAACTGTAAAAGATTTTAATGAATGAAAAATTCTATTTATGTGGACAAGCATTGAAAAAATAAATGAATACACGTATTACACTCTGTGTTCAATATGACGTCCTTCTTCTTGGATGCACACCTCACAGCGCCGCACGAATTCAGGATAACACTTTTTGATCATGTCATTTGGAATGTTTGTCAGTGTGTCCTCAATTGAAAGTCTCATTTCCTGTGATGAGGTTGGCCTGTTTCGGTAAACATTTTCTTTGACGTAGGACCACAACCAGAAGTCGCAAATAGTCAGGTCCGGAGATCTGGGCGACCATTCGTGAAATCCACGTCTCCCAATCCAACGTCCATGAAGGTGCGTGCTGATTGAGCCAATTTCTTGCAAGGAGACTGAAGTGAGGTGGTGCCCCATCCTGTTGTTAGATTTCATTCCGGCGAATGAAAGGAGCGACTTTTGTGGACAGAATTTGCACGTATCTTTCAGAATTAATGGTTTGGTCCATGATGACATAGGTTAGACCGTGATAATAAGAAACTGTTGCTCACACTGTAATTGCTTCAGATTTTAGTGGACGGATGATGGTAAGATGTTCGTTTTCCTTTGAATAATAAAACATATCATGCCGATTCACATTTCCGTTCAAATGAAAGCCGCATTCATCCGAAAAACAATTGTCTTTCCAAATCCAAGCGCAATATTGTTTTCTTAATTATTTAAAAAGAAAAGTCTTCTTAAAAATCATATTTGAAAGTTTTTTTACCTTTCATATAAATAGGTGTAACATTCTACAAACGGAGACAAGAGATGCCAGAGACAGAGACATATGAAACACCCTGTACATTAATATGTATGCTGCGATGGCTTCACCTGTCGCTCATTGACATGATTTTCACCGATATTTGTGCAACATGGCCCAGAGCTGAAAACGGGTCCGCGGGTAAACGGATAACGGATCGCCAGGTCACTGTTTTTGGCATATTAATTTAGGGTTTTGACTGATGAATGTTCTTCAATGGTGGTAGAAGAAAAAACAGGCATTTCCTGTTCTAAGTGCTGTGGCACGCTCCGTGTTTGTTTTACAAGGTTACGAAAGTCACTCTGCATTGAATGCATCGAATGACCATCAAAGCATTTAGTACGCTTCCTAATGTTCGTTTTGCAGTGATTTCCACGACAAGAAGGATTCCCATACGCTCTCTGAAGAACAGATTGACACTTTTCTTCACATCAAATATTATTTAGTATTTACCAATGTCATTGTACCTGTGGAGGCAAGTACAAAATACATCGAGAAGACGGCAGATGTGTGAATGAGAGAGTTTCGGAACACCTTCCTAAATGGCTAGCCAATCCTTTAAAATGTCCACCAAAGTCGACAGCAGTTCCAGCAAGCAGTATTACAAGACATTTGCAAGTCTGCATTAACGATAGACCTCTGCAATCAATAGTTTTAATATTAAGCACCGCTGCCACATAAACAACAGACGGTCATTAGGAGTTCTTTAGTCGTTCGTTATCTTACGGGAGAGTTACTTTTGCTTGCAAAAGGATTTTTTATGCACCCTAACTTACCACCATGGCAAGTTTTCAAGTGTTCAATTTTCTTTCTTTTTTTATGTACCCTGTTATTTCATATCTCTGAGTTTGATAGGTTTGCATGCATTGTAAATCGTACGCCCCCAAACCGTTAAAATGCTTGCTACCAAATGTATTATTTCCTCTTATCTGGTAGCGTTTTTCTATCTGGAGCGAGCTACTAAACCTGTATTGGTTCTACCAGATGCTTCATTTTCTTCTAATCGCATAAATATGCAAACAGTAGTATGTTACTTTTTACTGAGTTATAAGTAGCATGACATTCTCATACGATGTTGAAAATCATCCCAGCAGCCAGTTATAGTAGAAAATAATGCTTTCTAATTCAAATTGAACTAGTCCTGATGAGTACTGATGGCGTTCTCCAATCCGCAAGTGTACAGATGCAATGCTACTGTAACCATTGGATTAATCAGTTCGTAAAAGAACTCAATGGAGCTTTCTCGTGGCAACGAATTAAAATTGATCAGCTTTGGCCCAATATTTGGTAAAAATGGAAATCTTGAGACTTGTGACACTATTCATTCTTGCTGTTAATATATTAATACCATATATTCCAAACACTGCCGCATACATGTTCAAAACAGACGTCTAATATACTGTACCGACTACTGATAAGACAATGGTCACCATAGGTTAAGGAAATTAAAAATGGATATTATAAAACAACAGGAAACCGATGAATAGAAATAGGAAAAGTGGAGGTAAAACATGGAAATACAACGATGCTACTACACCGATTACAAGTGAACTATATCTGACACTCCACATGTTGGATAATGGTAAGAGCAATCTTGACACTTTGGGTAAGAGTGGATAAGTGGAAAGTGGATAATGGAGGTAAGCAATAGAAGTACAATGGCACTCTACTACACCGAAAGCAATGAAACTATACACACTATACCTAAGACTACACAAGGAAAATAATTCTACTATTTCTTCACTTAAATTTGTTATCGCCAGTTTCTTCATCCGTCTATAATACAGTAGGCGCCATATTACTTGGGACACCTTCACTTTTTAAGTATTTCGGTCATAATTCCTTGGATGCTCATGCATTGGAAGCAATTTCAGGCACATTTGTTCTCATGAGTGTTGAATGTATTACAAGCACATGGGCGCCAAGGCATCATGTTTCACAACTTTTTGACGAAGCAAAGTGTGAAATGAGCACGCGACAAATTACTTGGGACAGATATCTATTGCGTTCCTTCGGGGGCGTCAGACATCATATCTGATTGCTGCAAGTTGTAAAAAGGCACGGTCATAGAAATTTATCAAATTTGAGTTTGAATAAGAATTTTAATTCATAGATAGACTTGTTCAAACCACATTTCATCATTCAGTGCACTGTGAAGCACAATGCCAGGTCAAGACCTATCAAAAGAAAAGAGAACCGAAGTTAAAGCGTTGCTGAACCTGAAAACAATGTCTATTCGAGAAATGGCGAGAAGAACTGGAGTGAGCAAATCATCTGTGGCACGGTTGAAAACGTCTTCGACAATTAAATCTCGACGACATGGCAAATGCGGACGCAAATCATCGACAACTAAGAAACGCCTTCTCCTTCGAAATGTACGACGAAATCCTCTTGATGACGCTCATCAACTCCATGGAGAATGGGAGAATGACGGTGTTAAGGTCTCCTTCAGGACTGTGCAAAGACGACTCAAAACATTTTGTCGCTCGGTGGTTCCTAGATGTGTGCCAAAGCTTACCCCTTCAATGATGCGCAAACGATTGTCCTTCGCAAAGAAGCATGCTGAGTGGACAGTGGAACAATAAAGGCAGGTCTGCTTCAGCGACGAAAGTCTCTTCGAATGTAAAGGAGCGCAACGAAGCAGAGTGTGGCATATACGAGGAACTCCAGTGCCCATCAGACAGACAGTGAAACATCCGACGAAAGTGATGGTCTGGGGAGTTATCAGTGCGAAAGGGCCAGGAAAGCTTCATATCGTCGAAGGCAATATGAACGCCTGTCAGTAACAGAAGGTTCTGGAATCACGTGCACTTCCTCAACTCCGTGCATGGTTTCCCAACGGAAATGTCATCTTTATGCATGATGGGGCACCATGCCACAAAGCAAAGATAATAACTGAGTTTCTTCGAAGCAACAACATTGTGACATTGGATTGGCCTGGGAACTCTCCGGATTTGAACCCTATAGAGAATGTCTGGGGAATCATCAAGCGGCGGATTTCATCAAAAACAACAACCACGAAGCAAGAATTAATCTCCTCTATCATACAACATTGGCACCGCGATGCAACACTGCCTAATACTCTTTCAAAACTCATCGACAGCATGCCCAAGAGAATGCAAGCAGTGATCGACGCTAAGGGTGGACATACGAAGTTTTGATTTGGCTAAATGTCTGAACAGTGAGCCTGATTTGTCTTCTGTGCATTTTGAAACCATTAATGTTAGATTTGGAAAATCAAATAGTTCTCATATTGTCCCAAGTAATTTGTCGTTTAAGAAATACGATGTTATGTTGAATTGATGAACATGACCTTTGAAAACGCTCATTGGACTAAGCATAAATCTAGCTAATGTCCACATCAATAAAGTAGAAATAGCCTCTTTGTAATCGATTGGTGTCCGAGTATATCATATGACAATTTTTGCAAAGATTCAGGTGTCCCAAGTAATGTGGCGCCTACTGTACTTCATGTAATCCCACATTTCTTCACTTGAAATACAATCATTAAGGGACGGATTAAGGGACATAAAACATAATACTGCAGCCCGTCAGTCATCAGCAAGTACTCGTCTAGTTGTGTTTCGACCCCTAACCTGAACACTCAAACCCAGACGAGCGTGGTCCCACACATGGCAAAATACTGGCTGACAAAATACTGAATAGGTAATGATATGTCTTGAAAGATATGTCACAAAGACAAGTCAGACATCATTCAAATGTTACGCTTCCCACATGTAAATTCATCCTATCATAAAATTCATCCCATCAATCAATACAGTATGCTTTTTGCAATCCGCACATGTGAACAAATCCTGTACATCAATTTTGGCTTTTCGATTCCCACAAGTAAACAGATCCTGTTCATCCTCGAATCCCATAAACATGTAATCGTTGTGTGATAAATAGAGCCCGGAACTTCAGGCAAAATGCCATAAATGCCTATTTTTGCCTATTTTCTTTAGTTTCGGATGAAAATGCCTAAAATTTAAAGTGTTGTTTAAGTTGTATTTTCCTGGTAAAATGAGTGTTAACTTGACATGTTTAGAATTGGAAGAGACGCATCACGACGTTCAATAATAAGAGGTGAGGATAAGCATAGAAATCTCATAAAGAAATACAGTAGATACTCGTTAATATGCGATCGTCGGGACCGCAGAAACTTACCGCATTTTATATGAATTCGCATTTTAGCATTTTTAGCATTTTTTAACTTGGCCTGAAAATGAAATAGAAAACAAATTGCTTTATCATGCACATATACTGTACATTGATTGTATCAAGGAAAATCACACATCCCTTTAGCATAGAATAAATAACCGATACTTTAAGTATTCATCTAAAGCAGCGGTTTTCAAATTTCTAATCGGGATTATCCACACTTTACAGCGATTACCAGTTATCCACGATATTCTGATATTTCCCCACTGCTCTTCTGCTTTGTCACGTGATCTGACGTTTGCTTGCGGCCTGCGTCCCCGTACGGCACAGTGTAAATGCGGCTTTAGAAACAGCACGCTCAAACAAAGAGGCGTAGAGTTCCCACTTTAGGTTGCCTTTGTTTGAGGATGTCATTTCTGGGAAATCACACCATCTAGTAATGAGTCATTTCTAAATATTGCACTGACTTCACGCATCGTTGGATGAACCGAACTTGTCTTGTCATTTTCATCTTGTCCTTCATCTGAGATCGCACTGTGACTTCGCATCCAGCGTTAATACCAGATACGTGAAATGCCGAGGCAGTCTGCATCCCTCAATACGAAGCTGACTAATTTAGTTAGATCATTTGGTGACGACGTTTTTTCTACGGACGGCTCTGTGTTGTTTTGTAAAATCTGTGAGACGTCAGTGAATCATGAAAAGAAATATTATGTTACGCAACACATAAGTAGCGGAAAACATGTTACTCGTACAGCAAGACGAGCAAGGGATAACGAGAAAAATGAAGGAAACAGACCAACCTCAACTGTTCTACTGAAGACGTGCTTCGAAGCCTCGGGGAAACAGTCGCAATTCTCTCTGGACTTGTGTCATGCATTTGTGTCGTCTGGAATTCCTCTTTGGAAGCTTGAAAATCCGGTTTTAAAGGGATTTATTCAGAAGTACACGAATAAAAGCGTGCCATCAGAATCAAGCATTCGGAAAAATTACCTTGATGTTGTGTATAATCAACAGATTGACATTATCAGAAAAGCTGTCGGAGAACATTATATTTGGTGTTCGATCGACGAAACTACAGACGTCACTGGTCGTTACGTGGTGAACTTCATCGTGGGAACATTGAACTCTGAAGATTCACAGCTATTTCTTCTGTTATCTGAAGTTGTAGAAAAAACTAACAGTTCGACGATCGCACAGGTGTTCACGAAAGCCCTGACTATCTTGTGGCCAGTCGGAATTCAACATGATAGAGTTCTTCTACTGGTGACGGATGCCGCGCCGTATATGATTAAAGCAGGGCGTGCATTGAAAGTTCTATTTCCTTCCATGCTACATATTTCTTGTCTTGCACATGCACTTCATCATGTTGCTGAGGATATTCGTCTACAATTTCCTGATGTCGACAACCTTATAGCGAATGGAAAAAAAAAGTGTTTCGTAAAGCTCCCAAACGTGTACAAACGTTCAAATCTATTGCATTTGATACTGCTTTGCCACCTGAGCCTATAATTACACGTTGGGGTAAGTGGGTCTCCTCTGCGCTTTACTACGCGAACAATTTTGATAAATTCAAGTCAGTTATGGATGAGCTTTGTCCATCGGATGCAGTCTCAATTCAGGTTACAAAGGAATTATTGGAAAAACATTCATTGAAGAATGATTTGACTTATATTCTTACCCACTTTTCGGATTTTCCTGAACGTATTGCTTCTCTGGAAAAGCAAAATGTCACACTTGAAGCAACGCTTAAGAAAGTAGAAAGCCTTCACATGAAACTAATGGAAACACCGGGACCCAAAGGTCAGGCTATTTGTTCAAAATTTGAATATGTCATAGCGAAAAATCCGGATTTAGACTCGATGAAGAAAATTTCTGCTGTTCATAATGGAACTTCGGATGCAGTCGTCGATATGAGTCCTGCTGCGATATCGGCTATGAAATTCGCACCTCTTACTTCTGTGGATGTGGAACGATCATTTTCGCAGCTAAATCATATTCTTAGTGACAGACGTCAGTCTTTATCTTTTGAAAATCTGTCAAAACTTCTGATAATTGCATGCAATCAACGTGTTTCTGATTAATTACCGGTATTCAATAAATGCCTTTTTCTGGATTTTAAGTGCCTTTTTCATGTACTTTAGCCGCCTTTTTGCCTGCCTTTTTTATTATTTTTAAGTGCCTGAAGTTCCGGGCTCTAGTGATAAATATGTAATCCGACTTTACACAAACTTCGTCTCATACATCGAGACTTAACAATGGGAGCTCTGTTATCTCCCGTAAGCCAGGCTAAGTGCTCTGCATTCTCTTTTCACCGTCCCCCATGTGATGGCTACAAGTCATTGTTAGTCGTTTATTCACCTATGCAGCAAGGCGTTCAGGAAAATGTCGTTTGTTGGTCGCGTGCCTCATTGAAATTTAAGAGTGAAATCTACAATATTGAATTCGATTATGCTACACGGATGTCTAAAAGATTTTATAAATTATCAATAAGTACACAACTATGAACAACATGTATTATGTAATTTTGAAATTAAGCTGATAATTGATCCGAAATTATATAATTCATAAAATTAAAAACAGTTATGCTTCAGATATATAAATGAATGTGGCTGCAATGAAGATATCATTCAATGATTTTAGTCAATTCACTAAATGGAATTGAGCATTTACGGGGTTGTATGGGAGGAAGTGATGAGAAGTGACTTCTATTAAATAAAGCAGATTGCAAAAATATGATTTTCCTTGCATCATAAAAATATGAATAAAATATGACTTCCACACAAAAATATGTAGTAAATCAACTACTGTTCATTTCAATTATAAGTAGTTTTCAATATAAACTTAGCATGAAAGGATACAGTGAAATCCATGGAGATTTTAAATGAGGATTTCATGACTTCAAATGAAAATCTTCATATGAAGATTTTTTTATGTAAGTCGGCTTTAAATTGAATTAAAATTCGTTTACGATAGTGACTTTAAATAGCCATTGAAATAATTGCTGAAGTTCTTTTTTCTAAGGATTTACAAAAGAGCTTGCCCGAAGTTGTCAAACTTTTGCAACTGTGTTTGACCATTTCTATTTCATGAGCCAGTACATATAGATCTTTCCTGCATTAAAAAGAATAAATACCTCAGTGTAGTACAATTGGTTAGTAACGCTTTACCTCATTGACAAGAAGTTCTAGCGACAAGGAGTTTCTGGGAAGTTTACAAGAGTGAACTTTTTGATTTGACAATTGAACAATTGGCGCTACTTAAAAACCCATCGAACCGACTTCCTTTATATGAAATTCAGTCTTTGCTAATGATGCAGCTTGCATTTTTGTTCGATTGACGGTGTTTCACTATCTTATGCATGCATTTGGTAACATGAATATTGCCTAATATTCATGACTCTAATTAACTTACGCCGTGGTCTTGCTTGTACGAGTATGTATGGAGATGTATGTACGTACATGCATCCGTTTATCATCGGATGTATATGTACAAATTGTGCACGCCTGGAAATTTAGTTTTGGTACTGACCGGGGCCTAACATCAGGGATGCGGAGTCCCGGAGTCCTATCATTTTTGTTTGAGTCGGAGTCGGAGTCCTATCAAACGATAGGACTCCGGACTCCGGCTTATATCTAGACCCGAAATATAATACAAACAAATTACTCATCCTCGTGCATAGCAGTCACTGTCTTGATGTCTACTTTCTCCGTCAAACAAAAGTACAGAGACACCGCTGCAAGCAAAGCTTGTAATAGTTGAGGTAATGAACCATGAAAGTGGTAAAAGGATTGTCTTTTCACTATGTGATTTAGTAGAGAAGACAAGCTTTCCTAGCCTCGATCACACCTACGCTCCAAAGGTCACGTTAGAGACAAAAATGAAATAGTAGTAGTAGTAGTAGTATGCTTTATATTTGTAATGAAAATCATGCATATCGGAAGTGGTACATTCGGTATAAATACAATTCTTTTCATAGAATTAAGGTGCGCTGATAACAAGGAACATGGTAATTTATCAAATTATCGAAGAAAGAAAATCTAAGTCAATGGCAAACACTAAGTCATGCTGTTGTATAAAATGGCACACGTCGGTATGAAAGATGAGCGGCGAAAGTGAGTTCGAGATCAAGGTATCACAAGCTGATGGGACAGACGAGATTGAGTCAAATTCGCTGGGACAAGATGGTGAAGAAGATTCTCAGGATGCAACATGTCTCTAAAAAGTTTCAGTGCTTGTGTTTCCCGTCTCGTTGTCAGGGGTGTAAATTTATCGCAATCGCAATCAGAACCGCAAATAATGCGATGGCAACGTTTGCGCACCCTTCCGAGTTTTTCGGAATTTTTCTGATTTAAGCCAATAAGCAGCGGAGCGTTGTACTCGAGGGTAGACAAAATTACAGCGTTGTAGACGAGTAATAACTCAGTTTTTGACAAGGAATACTTTAGGCGCTTTATGATAAAGAGCCTTTGACTAGCACGTCTGCATAATGTGTCGACAAATACATCCCATGAAAAGTTCGCGCTGTAGATGACTCCCAGAATCTTTAGCAGGTTTTCAAAAACGATGTTCGTTGGATATAAAGACATGGATCTCTTCTTAACGTACATGCATTGAGTCTTTCCTGTATTGAGAGTTAAACCATGCAAGGTACACCAATTCTCAACATTGCCAACTTCACTTCTTATAGTTGCTTCAATGGTGCTGGGGTCAGTGACTGGGAACATAACAACAACGTCATCTGCATATTTAGACATAACAGAAAATTGAGTAAATGGTACCGATGAACTCATATGTATGCAAAAGAGGAATGGTGACAGTTTTCAATCTTGCGGGATGCCAGAAGGTACTGCAACAGTAGATCTGAAACGATTCTTAATTTTGATGTATTGCATTCGATTTTGTAAAAAATTACAGCACCACAGGAGAAAGTCTACTGGCAGTTTCGCGTCAATTAGCGATTGTAGCAGGCTTGAATGCGTGACACGATTAAATGCTTTTGCCATGTCGAACGAGAGAAGAACAGATCCACAAGTTTGCATATCGTCTAAGCAATATGTTACATATTCCACAATTCGAATATTGGCATGTATGGTAGAGTATCTGGGTCGAAAGCCAAATTGATTTGTACCATAGGCCTCTATAAGTGCAGGCTTGATAGAATCGATGACGTATTGCTCGAGAACCTTAGAGAAAACAGATAATACAGAGATGTGATGGAAATCTGAAGTGGTAGGATTTTTCTTTTTGGGAATTGGGTTACGCTTGCAATTTTCCAAATTTCAGGGATGACTTGGTTTTCAAAGGAGAGTGCTATGAGATGTGAGAGTGGTCCAGCCAGGACATCACTTGAAACCTTAGCAAGAAACGAAGGAAACTCATCATGGCCAGCAGCCTTCTTGGTATTCAGTCTTTCCAGCAACTTCCTTGTCTTTTCCACTGTCACATGAACATTCCATTTCCCAGTCTCCTCTACTTGGTTAATTTCTCTGATGATCTTCGACAAGTCTGAGGTTTGCCCAAAGTTTGAAGCAAAAGCTGCATTTATTGATTCAATGTCGTTATTTGCGTAGCAAAGATCACCCTGATTCCTAACATTGGTTACTGCCTTCCACAAACCATTAGGCTTTTGCTTTAGGTTCATAATCCAGTTGTGCTTCGCCTTTTCTATTTCTCTCTTCACTTTTTCTTTGTAAGATTTGTACAGCTCATAATCATTACTCCGAAAGGCTGCATAACGGTGATTTATTAGTACTTTTAACTTTGGGGTAAACCATGGCTTTTCTTTACCTGTCATTTTGACTATCTCAGAAGGAATATGTTTCATAGCATTGTTCAAAATGTTGTAGAAAACTTTACATTTGTCATCCAAGGTGGATTCGAGACGATAAAATTTCTGCCAAGGAAAAGCTAACAAATATGTTATGAAAGCGGCCACATAGCATTCACGAAAATCGTATACTCTTGTATTATATGAAATTCCGTCAGCACAATGAACGACTTTTAAGTTCTTACAAGGCTTAAAAAAAACCGTGTTGTGGTCAGAACCACCAATCGGAGGACCAACGATAAGGGGGGGATCAATACATTTACTTAAACTACAATTTTGACAAAAGTACGAATTCAAAAGCGACTTAGATAACAAAACTTTATTAAGTACAGACTTTTTTCTGGTTGGAGGCTTAACAACTTGTTCAAGATCCAAAGATTGTTCTATATGCTCTGTAAACAATTGGTTGGTGTCCCCAGCGATAAGAAAATGTGAGGAAGTAAACATATCGCAAAAATTTACAATGAAATCGTTTACTTCACTATATTGGAAACTACTAAGATTTGGGGGAACATAAAGAATAACCATGACAACGTTACTACATTTAAAATGAATACAAAGGCATTCTATAAAAGAAGGTCGTCGGTGGAATTGCACTATCACGTAGGAAATGTTGAAACGTACATAGGCGCATACACCTCCACCTCGCCTTCCATCCACTCTATCCTGACGAACAGTAGTATACCCATATGAATATCAATTTCATCATCAGAAATGTCATCGGTAAGCCATGTTTCACTGAGGGCGATGATGTCTGGATTTTCTACCGTAGCAATAGCACAAAGTTCATCATATTTAGGTCTGAGGGATTGAACATTTGTTAAAAATAAATTTGGAACCACAACATGTTTAAAATCAATTACTGAAAATTTCTTAAACTGGATTTTGAGACGATTTTGTTGCGATACAGAACCACATCTTCGCCGTTAGTTCTTCTTTGTTGCAACTCATCTCGCAACTCCTTATTTTGTATTCGCTGGAAATGTGTGAAATCATTGTTTACATATATGTGCTTATAAACAGGTGAAGTTTTTAAACGTTTTGTGTTTCTCAAAATCGATAGTTTCGTCTGGAAGTCATTCAATGTTATTCTCATCAGTCTAGGAGAAGTACCGTTAGATCTTCCTATGCGACTTATTAAGGAAATGCCAGCAAACTCATTGTCAAGATCCTTCAAGATTTCGCGTACTATATTTTCATCCTCCTTCTTACGATCTTCAACGAAACCACTTACACTCTCCTCAATTCCTGAAATAATCAGATTATTTCTTCGACTGATTCGGTTCTCAATTTCGTTTGTGATGTCATTTGATATGTAGTTTAGTGATGCATGTGAATCATTCTTTACCTCATCAATCTGAGATTGTAGGGAGTCACATTTTTGCTGCAATAATGTTTGCTTATCAAGTACTTCAGTTATTTTTGTTTCCATTGCTTTGAAGTATTGATTCAGCTTACTGTCAAAAACACTTTCAATGTCAGCATTTGTTAGAGAAGCAGAATTTTTGATTTCGGAAGAGTCAAAGGCATGTACAATCTCCTTTAAAACAGAAGTTAACTGATCTTTGTTCAATCTGCTGATTTGAGAACTTGACATTCGCCGCACTGACATAAAGGTAGGAGTATTCATGCTTTCTGAAGCACTATTCTTCGTTTAGTTTCTAAGTGAAGTCAGAAATTTTCAGAAGAACTCAAGAAAATTGATTGTAATAAGAGTATTGTACTGACAGCGAAAAATTCTTTGATGGGATTCGAACCTTCAACCTGGTGTTCACAAAACTAGCGAACCCGACGCTGAAACCAACAGGCCAGTGAAGCAACGGTAGTAGTCACTGCAATAAACCAAACTGCATCCGGTTATTGAAAGTCGATCTGCATTTAAAATCTCCATGGATTTCACTGTATCCTTTCATGCTAAGTTTATATTGAAAACTACTTATAATTGAAGTGAACAGTAGTTGATTTACTACATATTTTTGTCCGGAAGTCATATTTTATTCATATTTTTATGATGCAAGGAAAATCATATTTTTGCAATCTGCTTTAATAGAAGTCACTTCACATCACTTCCTCCCATACAACCCCGTAAATGCTCAATTCCATTTAATGAATTGACTAAAATCATTGAATGATATCTTCATTGCAGCCACATTCATTTATATATCTGAAGTATAACTGTTTTTAATTTTATGAATTATATAATTTCGGATCAATTATCAGCTTAATTTCAAAATTACATGATACATGTTGTTCATAGTTGTGTACTTATTGATTATTTATAAAATCTTTTAGACGTCCGTGTAGCATAATCGAATTCAATATTATAGATTTCACTCTTAAATTTCAATGAGGCACGCGACCAACAAACGACATTTTCCTGAACGCCTTGCTGCATAGGTGAATAAACGACTAACAATGACTTGTAGCCATCACATGGCGGACGGTGAAAAGTGAATGCAGAGCGCTTAGCCTGGCTTACGGGAGATAACAGAGCTCCCATTGTTAAGTCTCGATGTATGAGACGAAGTTTGTGTAAAGTCGGATTACATATTTATCACACAACGATTACATATTTATGGGATTCGAGGATGAACAGAATCTGTTACTTGTGGGAATCGAGAAGCCAAAATTAATGTGCAGGATTTGCTTACATGTGCGGATTGCAAAAAGCATACTGTATTTATTGATGGGATGAATTTAATGATAGGATGAATTTACATGCGGGAAACGCAACATTTGAATGATGTCTGACTTGTCTTTGTGACAATCTTTCAAGACATATCATTACCTATTAAGTAATTTGTCAGCCAGTATTTTGCCATGTGTGGGACCACGCTCGTCTGGGTTTGAGTGTTCAGGTTAGGGGTCGAAACACAACTAGACGAGTACTTGCTGATGACTGACGGGCTGCAGTATTATGTTTTATGTCCCTTAATCCGTCCCTTAATAATTGTATTTCAAGTGAAGAAATGTGGGATTACATGAAGTATTATAAACGGATGAAGAAACTGGCGATAACAAATTTAAGTGAAGAAATAGTAGAATTATTTTCCATGTGCAGTCTTAGGTATAGTGTGTATAGTTTCATTGCTTTTGGTGTAGTAGAGTGCCATTGTAGTTCTATTGTTTACCTCCATTATCCACTTTCCACTTATCCACTCTTACCATTATCCACTTTCCACTTATCCACTCTTACTCAAAGTGTTTAGATTGCTCTTACCATTATCCACCATGTGGAGTGTCAGATATAGTTCACTTGTAATCGGTGTAGTAGCATCGTTGTATTTCCATGTTTTACCTCCACTTTTCCAATTTCTATTCATCGGTTTCCTGTTGTTTTATAATATCCATTTTTAATTTCCTTAACCTATGGTGACCATTGTCTTATCAGTAGTCGGTACAGTATATTAGACGTCTGTTTTGAACATGTATACGGCAGTGTTTGGAATATATGGTATTAATATATTAACAGCAAGAATGAATAGTGTTACAAGTCTTAAGATTTCCATTTTTACCAAATATTGGGCCAAAGCTGATCAATTTTAATTCGCTGCCACGAGAAAGCTCCATTGAGTTCTTTTACGAACTGATTAATCCAATGGCTACAGCAGCATTGCATCTGTACACTTGCGGATTGGAGAACGCCATCAGTCCTCACCAGGACTAGTTCAATTAATAATTTAAATTAAAAAGCATTATTTTCTATTATAACTGGCTGCTGGGATGATTTTCATCATCGTATGAGAATGTCATGCTACTTATAACTCAGTAAAAAGTAACATACTACTGTTTGCATATTTATGCGATTAGAAGAAAATGAAGCATCTGGTAGAACCAATACAGGTTTAGTAGCTCGCTCCAGATAGAAAAACGCTACCAGATAAGAGGAAATAATACATTTGGTAGCAAGCATTTTAACGGTTTGGGGGCGTACGATTTACAATGCATGCAAACCTATCAAACTCAGAGATATGAAATAACAGGGTACATAAAAAAAGAAAGAAAATTGAACACTTGAAAACTTGCCATGGTGGTAAGTTAGGGTGCATAAAAAATCCTTTTGCAAGCAAAAGTAGCTCTCTCGTAAGATAACGAACGACTAAAGAACTCCTAATGACCGTCTGTTGTTTATGTGGCAGCGGTGCTTAATATTAAAACTATTGATTGCAGAGGTCCATCGTTAATGCAGACTTGCAAATGTCTTGTAATACTACTTGCTGGAACTGCTGTCGACTTTGGTGGACATTTTAAGGGATTGGGTAGCCACTTAGGAAGGTGTTCCGAAACTCTTTCATTCACACCTCTGCCGTCTTCTCAATGTATTTTGCACTTGCCACCACAGGTACAATGAAATTGGCAAATACTAAATAATATTTGATGTGAAGAAAAGTTTCAATCTGTTCTTCAGAGAGCGTATGGGAATCCTTCTTGTCGTGAAAATCACTGCAAAACGAACATTAGGAAGCGTACTAAATGCTTTGGTGGTCATTCGATACATTCAATGCAGAGTGACTTTCGTAACCTTGTTAAACAAACACGGAGCGTGCCACATCACTTAGAACAGGAAATGCCTGTTTTTTCTTCTACCACCATTGAAGAACATTCATCAGTCAAAACCCTAAATCAATATGCCAAAAACAGTGACCTGGCGATCCGTTATCCGTTTACCCTCGGACCCGTTTTCAGCTCTGGGCCATGTTGCACAATTATCGGTGAAAATCATGTCAATGAGCAACAGGTGAAGCCATCGCAGCATACAAATTAATGTACAGGGTGTTTCATATGTCTCTGTCTCTGGCATGTCTTGTCTAGTCTCCGTTTGTAGAATGTTACACCTATTTATATGAAAGGTAAAAAAACTTTCAAATATGATTTTTAAGAAGACTTTTCTTTTTAAATGATAAGAAAACAATATTGCGCTTGGATTTGCAAAGACAATTGTTTTTTCGGATGAATGCAGCTTTCACTTGAACGGAAATGTGAATCGGCATAATATGTTTTATTATTCAAAGGAAAACGAACATCTTACCATCGTCCGTCCACTAAAATCTGAAGCAATTACAGTGTGGGCAACAGTTTCTTATTATCACGGTCTAACCTATGTCATCATAGACCAAACCATTAATTCTGAAAGATACGTGCAAATTCTGTCCACAAAAGTCGCTCCTTTCATTCGCCGGAATGAAATCTAACAACAGGATGGGGCACCATCTCACTTCAGTCTCCTTGCAAGAAATTGGCTCAATGAGCACGCACCTTCATGGACGTTGGATTGGGAGACGTGGATTTCACGAATGGCCGCCCAGATCTCCGAACCTGACTATTTGCGACTTCTGGTTGTGGTCTTACGTCAAAGAAAATGTTTACCGAAACAGGCCAACCTCATCACAGGAAATGAGACTTTCAATTGAGGACACACTGACAAACATTCCAAATGACATGATCAAAAAGTGTTATCCTGAATTCGTGCGGCGCTGTGAGGTGTGCATCCAAGAAGAAGGACGTCATATTGAACACAGAGTGTAATACGTGTATTCATTTATTTTTTCAATGCTTGTCCACATAAATAGAATTTTTCATTCATTAAAATCTTTTACAGTTTTAAAAATAGGCAAAGGATTTGGTGTAATACGTGTACTAATTCTTTAATCATTTGAAAAAAGAGAGACTTCAGAAAAACTCACCATTTAAAAATATTTTTCCTTTCACATGAATAGTTGCAACTTTTGCAAACGGAGACAAGGCAGAAGCAACAAGAAACAGGTACAGAAACAGCGACAGAGACATATGAAACACCCTACATCGTTTTCACTCAACAAGGAGCTTAGATTGGACAAACACATACATGTACAATGTACATGCATGTCTTGCATGCATCATTAAGTGAAAAATACCTCTTATCTCTTTAGATTGCTACCACTCCATGGCAAATAATTTTGCATTAACAAGATTAAAGTTTGGCGCTTTTTAAACTTTATTTATTAACCATCGGATTTTTAAGCTGATTATGTCATAAAGGTCTGAGCGATCGAAAATGAAGCTTTGGGCCCACGGGAATTCGACGGTAAAGCAAATTTCGGTCAATCAGAACCGTCCTGACGAACCCTTGTGGGGGGTCAGCGTCCACGACTGCAAAGGAATTTTTGTGCTTAAATTGTTGGAATCTGAGAACATCTTTCCATTTCCTATCACTTATGAGATCTTTGATCAAATTCAGACTACTTGTGGATTGGCTTCCTGCGCATCCTTGCAATGACTCATTTCCATTCGACTCCACTGTACACTGTAGAGTACGAAAGATGACTGATTTTGACTACGAAACTGATGCACAAAACGAGATCGCTTTCGTAGTGTATGAGCACAAACAATGGCGCTTTCGTTCATTATGTTATTCTCGTTTTGTACATCGCTTTCGTAAGTAGCTTTGATATTACACAGTTTACAGTGCATGCGTGACATAGCGCAACAACGAAAAATGCAGTATATCTCAATAAACTCTGTCAACTGCAGCAAGGTGCAAAATTCGAAACGTATGCCCTCAAAACCTCTGAACTTTGTTTTGTAAAAAGATGACGTGATCACAATAGCATGAATATTTTTCATTTTTAAAAGAAAATTAAGATTAAAAGATAACTATACTCATTGACAAAATTTTTGAAACATTTACTTCTTTAACTTCTTTCGCTTTTGACTGGTATATATACATGTATGTATGATACCTTGATAATTTAGTCACAATCTCCACCAAGTCGCTAGCGCAGAAAAACAACGCATGTAACAGATTCAACTTTAATAACGCGTGTGCCCCCCCTCTAGTCACAATACATTCAGTAATCCGAGATGGCATGGATTCACAAAGTTTCTGAATGAAGGATGTCTCAAGGAGAAGCCACTGCTCCGTCAGTCTTTCAGAGAGAATCTTCAGGGACACTGGTGGAAGTGAATAGCGGTCTCTCACTCGCCGCCCAAGCTCGTCCCAGACTTGTTCAATGGGTGACAAGTCAGGTGAGCGTGCAGGCCAGTCAAGGGTTTGAATGTTCAATCTCCTAACAGTGGCAATGACAACCGAGGAGCGATGTGGTCTTGCGTTGTTGTCTTGGAAGACGAGATCCTCCACCCTGACCACTGGGGCAACAACAGGAAGCACAATTTCGTTGAGATACCTCTCTCCAGTCAACGTGCCTTTGATGATGACTACTGTCGTTCGTCCGCCATGCCAAATGCCACCCCACAGCATAACACTTCCACCACCATATCTGTCGTGTTTTTTTAATACAGCATGGGGCAAAGCGTTCACCTGGAAGACGATGCACTCTGACACGATCGTCATTGAAATCCAGAGTGAATCTCGATTCATCGGTCCACCAGACTTTCAGCCACTGATGATCATTCCATGAGCGATGGGCATCACACCAGCCAACTCGTCTTCTGCGGTGCTCAAAACTCAATGGAATTAGGACAGCTGGTCGTCGCGATTGAATTCCAGCTTCCCGCAATCTTCGGCAAGCCGCTTGAACGCTACAGTCTATATTTGAGGCACTCTGCCAATGTACGACTAGCTTTGGGAGTGACACAAATCTATTCCTCTTTGCAGCTAAAACTAGACGCTCGTCTGTCCTTCCTGCAGACTTTCTTGGTCGACCAGATCCCTTCTTCTTTTTAACATCTCCTTCAGCTTTCCATCGACACCACCACCTCCAAACAACGACTCTCGATAGTTGCAACTCTTCGGCAACACCCGCACAACTTCTACCACAACGAATCATTACAATTGCCATACCTCTGGTAAACTGATCGAGTGCCATTTTATTTTACAAAAGCTGGATTTCAGTTCACGTTTATGTTCAATTTGTAAAAGCAATTGTGACAGTTGTTTCGATATCAAAATTTGAAATTTGACCACCATAGAACTTTCTCCATTCTCTCATGTGTTGAATGGCAATACATAAAAAGCAACATATTGCATCATACCAGAGAAAAAAATGAAACAAACTTCAATTCAAGCCAATGATAGTTTGTTTCATTAATTATGTCAATGAGTATATTATTGATCGAAACAGAGATTGCCTTGTGCTGGTGACATGGTATACAAATATTAATGTGACAGATCCAAAACAAAGTCAACAAGAATGAAAATGTGATTAAACACAAGATGCCAGAGGTGCAAATTTGAACATCCACAAATTCGCATTCTCTCCTATTTGATATTAAACAAATTCAAGTTTAATTCATGATTATGAATTTATTTCACGCGAGAGCATTCGAGCAGAATGGTTGTACTTTTGCAGATGAAGTAAACTTGACTCGTGCAATGTATAAATCGGTAGAAAAACTCCTCGTTCACCAAATTGAAATATGACATTTATTGGTTTCGTCAAATACAATATATAGTTCAGCTAAATTAGTTCAGCTCATGATCAATTTTTTCTCTTTTTTATAAGAGATGCTGCGGTAAGTCGAAACATATTACAGGTTCAGAGGGAGACAAGCAAAAATTTTTAAAATAGATGACAACAAAATATCTCATCACATGATTCAGATATCATGGAAAGTCCACATGCCACCTGAATAAATGCTCTGTGCCTTCGGTGAGTCACTGTGAATTTTTTTAAAAATATGTCTATTGACTAAACTTGCCCCACCTCTGCGGTAGGTTAACCACAGCTTCAACTGCAAGCAGCCTTTTATTGGACAATTTATCAGCCAAATCAGCATTTTAACTTATGCTGCGTATTATTAAAAAAATTCCTGCCTATCCGACAATCATTGCACGGACTAATTTGTATTATAACGTTTACTGTGGATCACACTACACTGTACTTACGACTTGTATATGGACTTTTATCAAAATTGGATGGCACCCAGCGGCGTAGCGTGCTTTCATACCATAGGGCTTCGCCACACAATGTACTCCTCTGATAAGCAAAAACTAGAGATTTGTAAGTATTTATTGCATTGAAGTCTATAGACTGCCCTGAACACACTGATTTATAATTGCATGTGCATTCATTTATTTTTAGTCCAATGTGACAGACAATTTTCTTAACAGTGTCATTGTCAGCTTATACGAACCTAAGCTTATTATTCGTCGATTCGACCCTATCTGCCGAGCAGTTTAAGCTTCAAATTGCAATGAAAGTGCGATGTTTTTTGCTTATGACGACCTGAAAGATGTGTATTGCTCAGTATGACTAATGAGATCTAAGAACTAAACATAGCATCTCTCTCAAGGTCAAGGGACTCCCAATGGGTTCTTCTATATCAGAACTTATGGCAATCGTGTTTATGGACGTCATTGAAAGATTAGCATTGCGAATGATAAATTACACCTCCTTTTAAAAGATATGTAGATGACTATCTTGCTCTCCTTACCGACAAAGAAGAGGCAATGCAATTGTTGAGATTTTTGAACGATCAACATCCATGCATCAAATTTGAAATCGAACCCCCTACAAACAGCGATAGCAGCATAAGTCTTTTGGATTTCTCAGTTACACTCAATACCCAAGATCATCCACATTTTGAATTTTATAAGAAACCCGCTAGAAAAAATTTGTTCGTGCACAGTAACTCACATACGTATAAAACAATTCTTCATAAGGAATGAAAATAAAAGAATAACAGAACGTTGATCGGATATGATAACGTAGCGGAAACATGTGAGTAAGTTCGATGTAATTCTTCAGAAACATGGTTATTCAAATGAAATGATTGCGAACAGTAAACGGCTGAAGCGAAGAAGCAAACAGAGAGATGAAAATCCATCATACTTTCATTTTCATTTTCCTTTCGTATCTGAAAGAATAGATAAAAATAAACAACTGAAAAATGTCTTCCAAAGAGAAAATATCAATATGCGAATTACAAGAAAAATTATACACAACGAAGCGCCTTATCTAACAATAGAACGATGAAAACATGCAACATACAAAATTGTCCAATAAATGATAACAAAATCTGCTGCCGCAAGAATGTGATCTACCAACTTACATGCAAGAAATGCAATGGATATTACATCGGAAGCACAATCAGAGAACATAAGAACAATACTAACACGTCACTAAGCAAACATCTTCGATTATGTAAAACGAACAACTTTTCTGCTGCCATTCTTGCCTATGACGAGATGAAGCCAATTTACGCCTACGAGAAGCAATGCTCATTCACAAACTGAAGCCAATCATCAACAACAAAACGGAATTAGAGTGCTACAAGGACTTCCTCTTCATTTAGTGATTGATCTTTTCTAAATCAAATCAATAGTCATTAAGTCATTTTTTACATTACCTTCCTTTTCTACATTTGTATGCATATTTGTATTTAATATTTTTTGTGATAGTGATATTTCTAGTCAATTTCTATTGCTATTGGTAAGATGTAGCCCAATACTATCTGTCGCATATTTCAATTCCTCCATTGCCTATGTCCCCATGTTAATATAAAGTAGACGAAAAAGTGTATAAACTACCTATTAATCCAGATATCTATATTTATCCATGTTATAAGATATTACATCAGTAGTATTGCAAAATGCAAAATTGAATTTCATCTACTGCTTGAAAGTTCATCTACTGATGTGATCTCTGATACTGCATCCTTTAGAAAACATATATAACAAAACATAGTTAAAATGTACAATTGTTAAATGAACAGTTATTAAATATGATTGTTTTGTTTGGCTTGGTAGTTTCTTGCTCTGACTCTGACAAAAAAGATGTAGACGGGACAACAGAGGACACAGGCTGTGGGTTTGAACCAGAGAGTATGCTTCCCATTTCTCTTTCCATCAGCTGCTCATGAATATAGACCTCATCGGCGTCTGATATATGGCCCATGCGTTTCTTTACCACCTCTTTCGGTATCCCTGCCTTCACCAACCTTGTCTTAGCTGAGCGGCGTAAGCTTGTATTCGTGTAATATCCTGTTTTGCCAATGCTAGACATGAATCGCTTGGTAACACCTTCAATCTGATGAATTCCCAAAGGTTGAGCTTTGTACCACACTGATGAAGTCGGATTATTGATCCTCGCTAGGTAGAAATCAGGCAATTTACATTCAGTCGGTCTATGCGAAATGTACAGTTCATAAAGGTTTATCACGCAGCGACTGGGGTTTTCTTTGTTAGGGAATATTCTTACAGATTTTGGATCCAATGTTGATTGCTTCAGACCAAAGTTTTTGCATTTTGATACATGTTCTGTGTATCGAAGAACCTTCTCTCCATTTTCTGTTATTAGCTTCAGTTGACTGTTGTTTCCAAACTTCAACTGCTTATGTTCTGCTGCTGCACGTAATCCCAATTGAATTCCGAGACAGTAAATCAGACTTTCTTGGAGTTGAGTTGGTGTACCAGATCCTAGAATACCCTTCTGCCATAATTCCTTTTCATTATCCTCAGATATTGGTTCTGCGCGTTTTGGGGCTGCAACATTTCCTTCTTCTGCGCTTACTCTCATTTCTGCGTCAAGGACATCGCGTGCCTCTTTGAACTCTGTAGATTTGAACAATGACCAATCTCTGCCGCATTCGTATTGTAAATAATGTTGTATCATTGCAAATATAGACTTTAACGATTTTGGCGGGTATTTCGTTCCGTCCTGTTTACGCACATCTGCCAAAAAAACTTTAAGCAGTAATTCAAATCGCTATCGCTCATCTCTTCCAGCTCATGGAACACCTTGCACCCATCCAGTCTTATTTTCCATTCACTATTCCATGATTTGAACAGCTTTACACATGACTTTTCTTTCTTCTTGGTTCCCTCAGGTACTCTTCTTTTCAAATGTTCTTGCATTTCTTCTGATGATGTTGTAGCAAATCTAGAGGTTGATGCAGAAGTAGCTTGTTGTGTACAGTCATCATTGAAAAAGTCCATCATAAGAGAATCGAATTCGTCAAAATATTCTTCTAGAAATGAATCATTCATTCTTCGTAGGCTTGACAGTTAGACAATAGTGAAATTGTGGCAGAGAATTGATTTCTCAGGCATATTATATTATTGAAAATTAGTTTAAAATTTAGAAATCTAAGTATTACAGATTTCCATGACTATGTTCGGGATATAGGATCAGATTGATCATGGACATCGATAGATCATTGATAGATGCCCATTTATATGATCGGAATAGAAATATTGATAAACCACTTTTTCGGAGTTGATGCAGAAATAGCTTGTTGTGTACAGTCATCATTGAAAAAGTCCATCATAAAAGAATCGAATTCGTCAAAATATTCTTCTAGAAATGAAGAATGTGCTCGTGCTTCGCACTCGTAGATGATCCTTGGTTCACTCCTCAAAACAGTGGTTTATCATATACTTCTATTCCTCCTTTTCCCTACTGAAGTTTGTTGACATGGTTTTATACATTTTACAAGATTTCTTATCTACTCCCCTATTTCCTATGTTAATTTGAAATTTGAATTCATGACTTTTGTATGAATGTTTAATTCCTTTTATCTGATGATGGCTGGCGAATAGTAACCGAAATTAATTATACCTAAATTGAATTACATTGCTAGTAGTATATAGTGTGACATCCGGCGCGACGCTTCGCTTTGCTTCGCTTCGCTTGCGCCGGATGTCACACTTTTGCGGGGTTTTTCAAAATTTTCAAAAAAATCAAAATTTCAAAAATTTAGGTAGACTTCAAATTTCACGTGGCCGAAGGCCGAAGGGCGAAAATTTAAGTTGTCTCAAAATATCACGTAATCGAAAATTTAAGTTGTCTCAAAATATCACGTGGTCTAAGAATTTTGAAAATTTAGGCAGACGAAAATTTAAGTTGTCTCAAAATATCACGTAGTCTCAATATACCAGAAGATTGTATTCAAAATATTTCTTTAAAAATGGAAGAAACCTCAGAAATGGAAGAAACCGCAAGACTATATCCTTCGTTATCTCAATTAAAAACAAGTGAAATGGATCTCAATTATTATTAAGATTAGAGCATTATGATAAATTAAGAAGACACAATTATTACTTAGACATTCTTCGTTATTGTATTCTCAACATTATTTAAAGTACTAATTGTGTGAACTAGAAGATCATTGTAACTCATAAACTCAAAATTATTCAATGGACCCGTACACTGGCTGATAATTGAAGAGAGACAGAGATTGAAGAGAGAAAAGAGATTTATTGTTCTAACGACGGAAAACATGTAACAGCTTTCCCCTAAAATTATGTTGAACAGCGCAATCATTTGTCATTTCAATTTACGCATCCGTAAAATTTTGACATTTCAATTTACGCGTGCGTAAAAGTTTTGACATTTCAATTTACCCCTACGTAAATTATTTTCAGAATCTGTTTTCAAAATCCATTTGTAAAGTCTGTTTTCAAAATTCATTTAGCGTTTCTTCTCTTCGCTGTATTGATTAAAAGTACTTCCCATTGTGAAGACATGAATAGATTAAGCACATAAGAATGCATTGACAATAAAAAAAAGCAAATGACAATAAAATTCTTCTTCTAAATTTAGAACGCATAGACGGCGACATGCGGGATAGTTGTTATGGCAATTTTAAACAATCATTTTAACGATGAAACATATTAACAAATGAAGTTCATAAAGAAAATGGAAATATGTAAAACAATATAGATTAGAATAATTATAATATAATCATTTCAAAATCGAATAAGTGGTAAGGAAAGTCATCATTATGGAACAGTTTTAAATCAATACCCCTTTTCTGATTTCACTTCTTTGAGAGGGGACACTATCAGAAATTTATTCCATTTAAAATGAAAAACATGAATGATTTCTTGAAACAATACGGTTAACAAACAACTACTAATTTCGATTTAAATAGAATTTCAGAAGATTGTATTCAAAATATTTATTCAAAATACTTCTTTAAAAATGGAAGAAACAAAAGTGGAAGAAACCGCAAGAATATATCCTTCGTTATCATATGAACGTAGTTCTACTTTAATGGACATTGAAAAAATGAACATTGAAAAACACAAAGATAGAGTACGCTATATGAAAGATAAGGAATCTCAATTATTATTAAGATTAGAGCATTATAAAAAATTAAGAAAGAGATGGACTAAAGTTAAGAATGTAACACAAGGAATTGGCATATTCTTAACAATAAGTTTAGGCGCTCTCACTATTGTTATATCTTCAGGTGTTTTAGTAATTCCAGTAGTTGCTACAGCTTTAACAGGTACGGGTGTTTTTGCAACTTCACTTGTTACAATGTTAGATAAATCTTTAATAACTAAGAAACGAAAATCATTAAAAACTAAGCATTTACATATTAAAGAAGTCTATGATAAACTACACGTACATTACTACTTTCAAAGAGTATGTGATGATAATGTTATTACGTTAGATGAGATTGAAAAATTTGATCAAATAGCTAATGAAGTAAATCAAATATCATTTCAATTACAGTCAGAAAAAGTTGATGATAAGAATAAACAGGATGGCAAAATTTCGAGTGATGGTAAAACTTTTACTGGTGGTAAAATTTCTAATGAAGAAAATGACAAAATGTTTTTAGAAGAGTTAAACTTTAAGCGAAAATTTAAGCAAAACTTTATTAAACAAAACTTAAAACAAGAAAACTTTAAACGAAAAGATGTCAGACAACAAAGCAATAAAAAAATAATTTGTTCAGTAAAATGTTTTTGCTGTATTCCAATGTTACCACAAAATTCAAATATTATATTTTAAAAATGGATAAAATTAGAGCTGATAATTTTAAAAGAATAAAACAATTAGAAGAGTTAATAAAACAAAGAAATATTATGAAAGAAAATCATCTTCAACATAGAATGATAAAAGCTGGTATTCAATCTGATATGTTTGAAAAAATGGAGCAAACCGAGCAAGTAAAAACTGATTTTGAGAAAACTTTGAAACCATTTAAAACTCTTGAAAAAGAAAGTACAAATAATGATAAACAAATTGATATAACAGATCCAGAACACAAAACTATATTAGATGACTATGGATTACTAGAATCAAACATTAATAAGAAATTACCAAAATCTATTCAATTTGAACATTCTATTTCATTTATAGATGGAAAAACAATACCTAGATTTTATCTCGGACAAAAAGAAATATTTCCACAACCTTTTCGAGGTTTAATTTTTTCACCAGATAAATCTCCTTTTAATTTAGATAGAAATTTTGTTGATCTTTTAAGAGGAGCAGATTTAAATAATTATGCTGTAGAAGATCTCATAAAATATAAAGCTATGTTAGATAGAGTTGGTGCAGTAAAATCTCTTAGACGTTGTAAACAATTAGAAAATTTATTATCAACGGGAGTTAAAGTAGGAAAAGGTTTATCTGAAAAACAGAAAACAGAAAAAACTGTATTTTTACCAGATGATCCACAAGAATTACTAAATAGATTAAATATTTTAATATCTGCAATAAAAGAAGGACATAATTCTAGTTTCAATGAAATTCATGCTATATTGAAAAGACTGTTAGAAAAGAAGATTCTAAATGAAGCGGATTATAAAAGTGTAGCTGAAATATGTTGTTTCTAATTTTTATCTATGATTTTTATCTATGATTTTTATCTACGATTTTTATCTATAATATTTATTCAAAAGTTTAACTAAAAAATGTGTTCAGCAGATTTAGACAAAATTAATAATCATTTAGAAAATTTGACAGAGATTTTGGGTTCATCAAAATTTAGTACGACGTTAAAAATTATAACAACTACTTCATCACACACTTGTAATTTAGAACCGATTCTACATTTGGAACAAAATAAAAATTATCAAATTGCATTGACAAGTTTCTCCATATTTAACACTATTCAAAACGTTATCAAAGATGTGAATGATCAATTTAGATATTTTACTGATAAAGGCAAAACATGGAAAATACTAACTTTTCTTCCTGGTTCTTACGAAGTTGAATCAATATCAAATGAAATTAAGAGACATTTAGGTATACCATTTGAAGATAAGAAACAATTACATTTTGCAGTGGAACCGGCAGTTAATAAATTTTTTCTTACTTAAGACGAAAATCATCAAGTTGATTTTAATCATGATAGATCATTGTCAAAGCTATTAGGATTTAATAAACAAACCCATAGTCAAGGTTATCATTTAGGTGAGAAGATTCCAAAAATAACTGAAATAAATTCAATTGTTGTACATTGTGATATTATTGAAGGAGGATATATAAATGGTAAATTATCAAATTTAATATTCAGTTTTCCAGCTTCTACTGTACCCATTGGTTATAGATTAAATGTAATTCCACAAACATTAATATACTTCCCTATTACAAGAAAAACTATTAACGACATTAACATTAGAATCACTGATGAAAAAGGACAAGAAATAAATTTTGGAGGTGAAGAGATTATGATAGATCTTTTGGTTCGGGAGGTATAAACTCCCACGCGAAGCTAGAGAAGTTTAATTTTCTTCTTCTTCTTTAAAAATAAAAATAAAATAAAAATAAATTTTTTTATTAAAAAATGAGTGAAGTACCCCCATTAAATAAAAAGAAACTTAAATTTAATCATCATCCAAATTTATCTAATAAAGTTTTGTCAGTTATTTGCGGAAGATCAGGTTGTGGAAAAACGTATCTATTATTTAAAATTTTAACGACTCCAAATTTTTTGGATTATAACAATCTTATAATTTATACAACAACGGCAGAACAACCCGTCTATCAATTTTTAAAATATGGATTTGAAAATAATCTTAAAAAAACAGCAATTGCTTCATTATCCAAAGAATATGAAAAATCTGAAGATGAAGAAGAAATAAGTTCGTGGTGTGAAGAAGCAGCAAAAAATAGTCAGTTAGTAGAATCCAATAAAAATAAGCATATAAAGATACAATTAATAGATGATAATGGTAATATGCAAGATCCTAGTAAACTAGATAAAACAATGAAACATTGTGTAATTTTTGATGATTGTGTTAATGATAGAAATCAGTCAGTTCAGAGAAATTATTTCACAAGAGGTAGACATAATAACTGAAGTGTTTTTTATTTAACACAAAGTATGTATTCATTAGACGGAAGTGTTATTAGAAAGAATGCAAATATATTTATACTATTTGAAATAAATGCAAGAAACTTAAGTGATTTGTTAAGAGATTTATGCGTAAGAAATAAAGATGAATTTAAACAATCGTGTAACAATGCTTGGTCAAAAGATTATGGCTTCATTACAATTAATATTGATAAAAAAATTCATGATAGAGTTATAGAAAATATTTTCGCGGATTGACCGAATAATTTTTTCTTATAAATTTTTTGTTAATAAAAATAAAAAAATATGTTGGATGCTTATAAGATAGAGCATGTACCAGTTTTAAAAGATTATCGTCATCCTACAAATCCTGTAAATTCGAAGAAAGAAATTAGATTTTATTATCATCATAAATACGTAGCGCTCGTTACAGATTATAAAACAAAACATGGTATTAAACCGTGTGTTAAAACAAAAGACTTTCCACTTTGTTTAAGAAGTTTCCGAGTATTTTTGGCGTATAATAATTTATGGTGGTTGGTTAAGAAAGAACATTTAACAACACATGAATTAGAAACATTACATCAATTACATATTCCTGTGTATATGTAAAAACGGAACCGAGGTTCTATGTAAAAATTCATTTTTTCTTTTAAAAAATATGAATCGTGAAATGTCTCTCGGACAAACGTCTAGGATTGATGAATTAATCAAGAAACAAACTGCTGAGTTTGATGCGCAAATTAAACATAGTAAACGTAGTAAACGTATTAAAAAACAGAAACGTACTAGGCGTAGTATTAGACGTAATACTAAAAAACAGAAAAGTGGAACAAAAGAAATATTAGAAACTCCTATTAGTGATATCTTTTTTGATGATAGAATTAAGGAGGAACTTGGTGATGATTTATGTAATTTATTTAATCCAAATGAAATTAAATATGAAAATGTATCTTTTATTAATGTAGTAAATGATATGCGGAAACTTTTAGCAAATGGTGAAATTATTAATTTACTTGGAAAAGTTATTAAAGATCAGGAAAATATAATTCAAAATTTTTACGTAACCTTCTATAATAAAAATTCATTTGAAATATGGTTTTCGAATCTGGATGAGAAATCCGATGCTAACGAATGGATTTTTACAGGTAATATTAAATATGAAGATTTTGGAATGAAGTTAGTACAAAGATCGCATAGAGGGGCAGGGATTAATATGAAATATAGAATCAAAGAATATTTCGGTGAATATTGTTATATTCCTTCTGAAGATTTTTGTTTTATTAAATGTTATAATGTTTTACGAGGTTTTAATGAAGAACAAGGAGAAATGATGAAAGAAATGTTTAATAATTTTTTATATAAAGAGAAAGCCACATCTAGAACAGGAGTAATGTCAAACTGCAAATTTTCTCAATTCAATAAATATTTTGGAGAATGTGTTCAATATTATAGTCCTGCCAATCGTCATTTAAATCCTAGAGGAATTGAAACGTTTCATAATTATGTTTATTACAATTATTTTCACGCAGGTTTAACAATTGGTCACTATTGTTTAATTGATAAATCTCATAAATTAAAAGCTATTAGAGAAATTGAAAATAATTTCAAACCCATATATAAAACAGTTACTGATGAAAATCTAACAACGCGTCCATATAAAATCATAACAAAGAAAAAAATTGACTATGGTTAAACATATATTTGGGATCTCGAAACTTTTCCTGATCCTAACTGTTCAACAGCTCATCCTATTCCTTATGCTGTAGGAGCTATTAATTTTAATAAATTTATATGTTGTTTACCGAAACAAAGATTGAAAGAATTAGAAACACGTTTGTTAAGTGATATGATTAAAATTAAACGATCAAAAGATGAAGATGAAATTAAAAAACTTAAAAAACAGATTAATGAGTATAATAATTTAACTGAATTACAATTTAATAAACTTCAAAATTGCGTGAAAATATTTACGAGAACTGAGGATGATGAATGTCCGATCGGGGGAAACCCAGAGGACGTATGTCCGATCCATCAATTTTTTAAAACTCTTGGAAAATTTAATTATTCGAGAGTAACTTTAATAGCTCACAATTCATCAGGTTTTGATTCCTATTTTCCGATAAAAGCTAATTTTAAATTATCTAAACCGCCTCTTAAAACTTCAAGAGGAATATTGACAGCTTCATTACAAAATCCTTATACAACTGAATGTGTTAGTAGATACATTCAAAAATCTTTTAGATTTAAAAACAATATGAAAAAAGATTCACCTTCAGGTAAATTAGCACTTCAGACTATTATAATGAAATGTAGTTATCAACATGTAAAAACAAGTCTTTCTAAATGGTGTGAGAATTTTAAAATTCCTATGAATGTGTGTAAATTAAATTATGAAATTGGAGACATAACACATGAAAATTATAAAGAAAAAGAAATTGAATGGAGACCATATTTAGTTAACGATGTTCTTTCTTTAGCTTTTTGTATCTACAAATATAATAATGTTATGCAAGATTTAGTTGGTGAAGATATAACTACTAATTTGACATCCTCTGCTTTAACATTTAACGGTTGGATGAAAAGCGTACAAAATGACAATATAAATATTCATTCTCATATAGATTTATGGGCTAGAAATTATATTAGAAAATCTGTTAAAGGTGGAAGAGTTTCAGCAAATATAAGAAAATACATATCGCCATTTTGTAGCATCTTGTTACCAATATTAAAACAGTATTTACCTGGTCGCTACGCTGGTGGGGCTTTGTCCCCTGGTCGCTGCGCTGGGGGAACTTTGTCCCTTGGAAGTAATTTAATAGATTTAATGAAACAGTATCGAGATTTAGGAGATAAAACTGAAATTTGTAAGAAAATTTCAAATCAACTACTTGAACAAAAACATGAATTTCTAATGGCTTTTGATGCCACATCTTTATATCCATCAGCTATGTATGATGAAAATTCAGAATACCCTAAAGCTGAATCCGCTAGAAAATTTAGACAAGAAGAGCGGGAAATAGTATATAAATTTAATACTCAAACATTTAGATCTAAAACTGGAATATTCTCTGTTGTGTTTCAATATCCGAATGATATGTTTTTCCAACCAGTTCCTATAAAAGATAAAGTTGAAAATCAAAATAATAATTCTCATGTAAAAGTAATCAGGTTTAGAAATGGTATATGTTATGATGTATTAACTTCTGTAGACATACAAGAAATTGTTAGATGTGCGGGAAAAATCTTACATATTACTGATGGTATAATTTATGAAAAAAATTATCAAGTTTCACCATTTCGAAATTATATTGAAAAACTTTTTAATTTGAGAAAAAGATATAAAGCAGAAGGAAATACTGTAGGTGATGAGTTAATTAAATTATTGATGAATTCGCTATATGGCAAAACTGTGCAAAAAGATATAACCACTAAATATCATTTATGGAATGAGAATACATTGAGAAAAAATTTCATTCAAGAAGTAAAAGATTATGAAAAATTAAATGATGAACAATATTTAGCGAAAGTAGAAATGGAAGATGATGAAATTCTCAAAACTAATATTGTAAAAGATGGGAAGACGTCATTCATGTCATCACACTTAGGTTCTTTTATTCTTTCTCACTCTAGAAGAATCATGAATAACTTTATTTTAGAAATTAATGGTTTCAACGAAAAATACATTCATTATACAGATACTGATTCAATATACATTTCTAATGAGCTCTTCAATAAATTAGATGCTGCTGGATATGTTGGTGGGGAATTGTGTCAAGGAAAAAATGATTATGGAAATGGTGGAATTATTTTTGCAATGTTTATTGCTCCTAAAATAAAATATTGTATTACTGTAGATGAACAAGGGAGACTTAGTGAAAAGAAAACATTCAAAGGATATTCACAAGATAAAGTAAAAGTAGAAGATTTTCTAAAATTATATTCGGGGAAAAGATTATCGACTACAGTTAATAAACCATTGAAAAGATCTTTAGAAACTGGAATTAGTATTCCTGATAAAAATAATAATACTGAAGAAAAAAAATTTTCTGGTCAAATAAATATTCTTAAGCGTCAAGCACTTGATGAAAATGAAATTATGTTACCTTATAACGGAGAAGATATTCAAGCTGAAATATTTCAAACAATCGTCTGTGAGAGTAATTTAAGTGATGATGATGACACGTGGGAATAATAATTTTTTTATTACATCTAAAAATTTCATAACATCTAAAAACTTATTACATCTAAAAATTTTATTACATCTAAAAATTTTATAACATTTAAAAATTTTATAACATCTAAAAATTTTATAACATCTAAAATTTTATAACATCTAAAAACTTATTACTAGAGCCCGGAACTTCAGGCACTTAAAAATAATAAAAAAGGCAGGCAAAAAAGGCGGCTAAAGTACATGAAAAAGGCACTTAAAATCCAGAAAAAGGCATTTATTGAATACCGGTAATTAATCAGAAACACGTTGATTGCATGCAATTATCAGAAGTTTTGACAGATTTTCAAAAGATAAAGACTGACGTCTGTCACTAAGAATATGATTTAGCTGCGAAAATGATCGTTCCACATCCACAGAAGTAAGAGGTGCGAATTTCATAGCCGATATCGCAGCAGGACTCATATCGACGACTGCATCCGAAGTTCCATTATGAACAGCAGAAATTTTCTTCATCGAGTCTAAATCCGGATTTTTCGCTATGACATATTCAAATTTTGAACAAATAGCCTGACCTTTGGGTCCCGGTGTTTCCATTAGTTTCATGTGAAGGCTTTCTACTTTCTTAAGCGTTGCTTCAAGTGTGACATTTTGCTTTTCCAGAGAAGCAATACGTTCAGGAAAATCCGAAAAGTGGGTAAGAATATAAGTCAAATCATTCTTCAATGAATGTTTTTCCAATAATTCCTTTGTAACCTGAATTGAGACTGCATCCGATGGACAAAGCTCATCCATAACTGACTTGAATTTATCAAAATTGTTCGCGTAGTAAAGCGCAGAGGAGACCCACTTACCCCAACGTGTAATTATAGGCTCAGGTGGCAAAGCAGTATCAAATGCAATAGATTTGAACGTTTGTACACGTTTGGGAGCTTTACGAAACACTTTTTTTTTCCATTCGCTATAAGGTTGTCGACATCAGGAAATTGTAGACGAATATCCTCAGCAACATGATGAAGTGCATGTGCAAGACAAGAAATATGTAGCATGGAAGGAAATAGAACTTTCAATGCACGCCCTGCTTTAATCATATACGGCGCGGCATCCGTCACCAGTAGAAGAACTCTATCATGTTGAATTCCGACTGGCCACAAGATAGTCAGGGCTTTCGTGAACACCTGTGCGATCGTCGAACTGTTAGTTTTTTCTACAACTTCAGATAACAGAAGAAATAGCTGTGAATCTTCAGAGTTCAATGTTCCCACGATGAAGTTCACCACGTAACGACCAGTGACGTCTGTAGTTTCGTCGATCGAACACCAAATATAATGTTCTCCGACAGCTTTTCTGATAATGTCAATCTGTTGATTATACACAACATCAAGGTAATTTTTCCGAATGCTTGATTCTGATGGCACGCTTTTATTCGTGTACTTCTGAATAAATCCCTTTAAAACCGGATTTTCAAGCTTCCAAAGAGGAATTCCAGACGACACAAATGCATGACACAAGTCCAGAGAGAATTGCGACTGTTTCCCCGAGGCTTCGAAGCACGTCTTCAGTAGAACAGTTGAGGTTGGTCTGTTTCCTTCATTTTTCTCGTTATCCCTTGCTCGTCTTGCTGTACGAGTAACATGTTTTCCGCTACTTATGTGTTGCGTAACATAATATTTCTTTTCATGATTCACTGACGTCTCACAGATTTTACAAAACAACACAGAGCCGTCCGTAGAAAAAACGTCGTCACCAAATGATCTAACTAAATTAGTCAGCTTCGTATTGAGGGATGCAGACTGCCTCGGCATTTCACGTATCTGGTATTAACGCTGGATGCGAAGTCACAGTGCGATCTCAGATGAAGGACAAGATGAAAATGACAAGACAAGTTCGGTTCATCCAACGATGCGTGAAGTCAGTGCAATATTTAGAAATGACTCATTACTAGATGGTGTGATTTCCCAGAAATGACATCCTCAAACAAAGGCAACCTAAAGTGGGAACTCTACGCCTCTTTGTTTGAGCGTGCTGTTTCTAAAGCCGCATTTACACTGTGCCGTACGGGGACGCAGGCCGCAAGCAAACGTCAGATCACGTGACAAAGCAAAAGAGCAGTGGGGAAATATCAGAATATCGTGGATAACTGGTAATCGCTGTAAAGTGTGGATAATCCCGATTAGAAATTTGAAAACCGCTGCTTTAGATGAATACTTAAAGTATCGGTTATTTATTCTATGCTAAAGGGATGTGTGATTTTCCTTGATACAATCAATGTACAGTATATGTGCATGATAAAGCAATTTGTTTTCTATTTCATTTTCAGGCCAAGTTAAAAAATGCTAAAAATGCTAAAATGCGAATTCATATAAAATGCGGTAAGTTTCTGCGGTCCCGACGATCGCATATTAACGAGTATCTACTGTATTTCTTTATGAGATTTCTATGCTTATCCTCACCTCTTATTATTGAACGTCGTGATGCGTCTCTTCCAATTCTAAACATGTCAAGTTAACACTCATTTTACCAGGAAAATACAACTTAAACAACACTTTAAATTTTAGGCATTTTCATCCGAAACTAAAGAAAATAGGCAAAAATAGGCATTTATGGCATTTTGCCTGAAGTTCCGGGCTCTACTTATTACATCTAAAAACTTATTACATATGAAAATATATTTATCGAATATTTTGGTATTTTCTATTAAGTTTTATCATATTAAGTTTTATCATATAAAGTTTTATCAAAAGATAATTTAAATTTTTTTTCACTAATTATTGATTCTTCATCATCATCATCAATTGATTCTTCATCATCATCATAAATTGATTCTTCAACATCATAAATTACACTTTTTGGTATAGGATGCCATTCCCTGATAGGATACCATTCTCTTATTGGAATATCTAACTCTAAATTACATCTTTTATCTGATAATAATATAATAGAGAAAAATATTGGTCTTTGATCTCTTTTGGAAAATTTAATAACACCACCATAATCTGAATCACTTTTAGTTTTTATTAAAGATGATAAAATTTTAAATTGATTAGATGTAAATCCTAATTTAAATTTTGTAGACCCGACACATAGTTGTCGAACAGTATCTTCAACTATACCATCATTATTATTTTCAATTGTAAGAAAATGAAATTTAGATAAATTTTGATTACATGTAGTATTAATATCATGTACATCAGTATGAGATATCAATTTTTCTTCACTTAAATTTGTATAATTACTGATATTTTTATAATCTTTTTTACCATTTACACCTTTTTCAGATGTTTCAGAATCATCTACATTATCATCATCTATATTAACATCATCATTATTATTATAAGATTCTTTAAGATCGGGCAAAGCCCTAGAACCTTCGGTTCGTTTATTATGATTATGATTATGGTCATTGTTAATAGTATAAGGTGTTGTCCGCATATAAAGTTTTTCTTGTTGAGCTAAACCATTTATATAAGATTTTAACAAATTAATATTTAAGTTTGAATATAATCCTATATATGTATCATCATCATATGTTTGGGGCATTTCTAATGTTTCTTGTTTATAAATTGTATCTCTGTAATAAACTTGACATAATAATTCTTCATTATGTTTTTTACTCTCGATATGAATATTATATTGGTTTCGTTCATCAACAAATAATCTTATTTTTTCTTTGGAAAAAGATTTTAATTTTTTAACTAATTCTTTAATATTGATATAATAAATAATTTTAGTTTCTATCCAATCAGTATTGCTAATTGGCAACACTGCTCTAATAAAACCATAAACATTATTATGACCTATTATAACCATATTTTCTTTATTTAATTCAACATAAGCCACATCATTATATTTACTTACAATATCCATAAATTTAATAAACGGATCTCCTGAAAAAATACAATAGTTAGTTTCTATAGATGGTAAACCTTTAGTTTGTTCCCTAAATATTTCGGCTTGTAATTGAAACAAAAGATTAACATCTATACATGGATTTGTAACAGTATTATTATTATCAAAACATTTATTTTCAAATCCCATTGATCTCGTCGAATAAGAAGAACAGGATGATGCGGGCGAATATAATTTTTTTAAATTTGCTTTTTCCATTTTTTTATTTTTATTAGAAAATATTTTATTTTTTTATTTTTATTAGAAAAAAAATTATTTTTTATTGTTAAAAAATGATGTTACCAAATGTTGGTGGAGGTGCATATATCCCGAATAATCGTGAATTAGAAATAGAGATAGAAAATTATATCATGAAAACTGGAGACGTTTTATCTGGTCCATTGCATCTTTCTATTCTTCCGCAACAAAATACAGAGTTAACAAATAAACAATATGTTGATACACAAATCAATGATTTAAAAGAAAAATATATAAACGATGTTTTGGTTCCACTGATGAATGAATTAAAGTTGCTAAAACTTAATGACAAATCATTAAACGAAAAATTATTAAAACTTGATAAAAAGGATAGAGAGCTAGAAGCAGATATAGCAAAACTTTTTAAAAAGATTTCTGAACAATCAAAAATTTTAATAGTACTTTCTATAAATTTAAAATCTGCAGTCATTAAAAATAAACATCAGATAAAAATGTTAAAAGAACAATTAGAAGATGAAATAGAAAAACTTCCTGAAAGAATTAAAAAAAATTTAAAGCAGTTACAAACTACATTCCAAAAAAGTGTTGATGAATTAAGTTCTAAAATTACTCAACAAATGAATAGAATAATAAATAAAGTAAACTCACTTAATCAAAGAGTTGATAAAATGAAAACTCTTAAAATCAATTTAGAAAATGAATTAAAGAAAAATTTACAAGAAAACTCTAAAGAAAATAAAGAACAGTTAGATTCTGTTAAAAGACAATTAGATGTTATTAAAATTAAGTTAAATGCTCTTAAAACGGCGTTGAAGATTAATCAGCAGAAAATGCAAGTTAATAGAAAAGAAATTAAAGTACATCACACGCTGCTTGACGCAATAGATAAAGTGCAACAATCAATTAATAAAGTTATCTCGAAGTTGTTGTCCATTCACAAACGTAAATCTTGATCGACGAAGTCTTGGGTTTCTAACCTATCGGAGCAAAGCTCCTCGAGGCTTTAGCCGATCGGACCAAAGGTCCTCAGGTTACTAACCAATAGAACTATGTTCAGAGGCTTTAGCCGATCGGACCAAAGGCCCACAGGTTACTAACCAATCGTAAATATTTTTCCCAAAAGTCAAATTTATTCCTAAAAAATGCCTTTAATTTATAAACACAATCTTAAACATTTTGCTTCAAATCAAAGAATTGCTCATGAACCACGTATGAATCCTGTTTATCATTATGATAATAGAGAAACAGTTCACACGGAAGGAGCTGGCATCTTTTCTGGTATTGGAAGTATCGTTAACTTAATTAAAAATAATAAAGATTTGATTACATCTGCTGCAAAAGGAGCAGCTGCTATAGGTAGTACAGCTAGTGCAATATCAAATGCTGTCAAGTCTCAAAACGAATTAAAACAACTAGAAGCTATTCGTAAACTTAGGAATGATTCCGAAGAACTAAAAAATTTAAAAAAACTTTCAGGGGAAACAAAAAAAGATTGCTAACATAGCTGTTGGGGAAACCTTGAGGAGCGGAGCTCCGTCTGATAGTAAACATAAGAAGAAATCAGGCGTAGCCATAAAACGTTCAATTGAAGAAATAAGAGGAAATGGCGTGAGTAGCAACCTTCGGTCTAACCAGCAAAGCTTTTTTTTCTTAGAAAAATTTTTTTAGTAAAATTATTTTAGTAAAATTATTTTAGCAGAATTTTTTCTGTGTGTGAGAAAAACAAAAAGTCAAATTATTTTTTATAAAAATGTCTTCGCTTATCGAAAATAAATTTAGATTAGACGATCCTCCGTTCGTCAGTTGCAATCAAAAAAAGAATGACTATATAAGAATTGCTATGAATCCCGGATCTTCCAGTAGAGTAAATACTGGAGGTGATTTAATTTTTGAAGTTGATAATCAGCAGAGTTATATATATCTACCTGATTCATTTTTACACTGTGAATATTCTTTGTATAATGATGCCAATTTTACAACACCATTACCAGAAACCGATAATATTGCAGAAGAGAATAATTTTTTTCCAAGATTATTTACACAAATGCGTTTAGATGTTGCAACTAAAAATATAGAGACAATAAGTGATTCTCCAGGTGTAATTGATACAATGCTTAGATTTGTAACAATTGGTGAAAATAATAAAAAGTATGAAATCGAAGGTTGGTTTCCTGATACTAATGATGGTATAATTGTTGATGATTTAACTCACGCTGGAACAGATGCAGCAGGAATTGCGAAAGATGTAGAAAATATTGCAAAACATTTAAATAAAACAAACAATAGTGCATATAAAGAAAGACGTGAATTTAACAAGAAAAGTAAACAGACAGTAAATTGGTCATTGTCTCCATTATTTGGATATTTAGATTATGATAAAATATCATATAAATTAAAATTTAAATTAATAATTCATCGTACAGCAAATAATGAATTAATCTTTTTTGGTAAGACTGGAAAAAAAGCATATTTAAAAATTGATAGACTTGAATGGTGGATTAAGCATATTACTCCTAGTTTAGAGATTGAAACAGCTATTGCAAAAAGATTAAATACTAACAAACCAATTCCAGTAAAAAACCACGTGATATTTTGAGACAACTTAAATTTTCGATTACGTGATATTTTGAGACAACTTAAATTTTCACCCTTCGGCCTTCGGCCACGTGAAATTTGAAGTCTACCTAAATTTTTGAAATTTTGATTTTTTTGAAAATTTTGAAAAACCCCGCAAAAGTGTGACATCCGGCGCAAGCGAAGCGAAGCGTCGCGCCGGATGTCACACTATATACTACTATTGCTAAAACCTTGGCTCTTCCTCAACCATTAAATATAGCAATAAATGACCGGCCAAGACATCTTCAACCGTAGCAAATCAAGTTAACATTCGATAAAAGAGCTCCTATCAATAAGCATTCGCTGCCCTTTGACATCATAGATATCAGGTAGTTGGAAGCCATAAGAGGTGTATATTGAATAAACCTTTTTGTATATACAGTGAGGAATTCAGACATTTCATACATGTACTTTCCAAGATAGGTAGCCTAAATCATGATTGTGCATGAACTTTCTCAAAATGCAAGAGTTAAATAAAGGAAACTGAGACTGGATACTGATTAGTGATTTGATCTTTATAAGAGCATGGAAGTAGCGTAAGTGTCTGGTCACAGAAAAATTAGGAGGTGTCTGTGATCTTGGTCTCTCATCGTTCTGAATCCATTTTGGAATATGCTCTGCCATTCTGGTCTGAAGATGCCTTTCCATTCTGCCAATATACCCTGCTCCACAGGGTATTTCCTGTGCAGAATTGCTCTTTTAATCAAATGTTAACTTGATTTACTACTTATTTCTTGAAACAATAATCACATGAACAATGCATTGATTTCTATTCACGTTGGTCTGTTTCAAACCAATTTTATTATTCCAATTACTTCGCATGTGAACCATGATAGAGATACGACTTGGCAATGGTCATTAAACATATCGTCAAGAAATAATTGAATCTGCTTACAAATGGGCGCCAGAAAATCGAATATCTAAATAAACGTTTGCAACATTGTCCATTTAATGAAAGATCTATTTTTCTTCAATAATATAGCTGAATTATAAGTATGATCTTCCTTTAGAAAGATGCCTCTTAGAACGACCATCGTTGGATTGATTTTTTAAACAATGTCTACAACATTTTGTTACTTTGGAAGCTGTTCTGCATGGTGCGATGAGAGAAATCAATTAACTATTTGAAAGAGAAGAACTCAGCAGAACAAGATAAGATTTTATATATTTTCTGACGTAGTAAAGTGACACTATTCATGAGAACAATGACAACAGATTAATGACTTACGTGACACTAAAGCACACATTGTGCATGTGATTTCATAATCATTTCACATTCAAATGTCCAGCAAAATGTACTTTATATCGACCGTGACCTTTCAGCTGAGACAGATGCAGTAACTCTACTAACAATGCGATTGACATATGACCTGAAAAAGCTAGCATCCTGCATGTAAAATATGAAATTGAAGGCCAACGGAATAAAGGATAAATAATTCAAATAGCCATAGAATGACATAAAGGCTGCTCCTGTAAAGAGTGTCTCAGTGTATGGATAAGGTGGCTTCAAAACAACGTTCACAAAAAAGAAACAAAGAGAATCTGGGAGATAACAGATTATGTAAAATATGGCCATCAATATCAGATTTACAGTCACTCTTTTTTGACGCTTGCTTTGTTCAATGCCTTGTTGATTGATCAAGTCAACGCGTTTGTTTAATTTGTTAATTTTTACAGCAATGATAATATTTACAATCAGCACAAGTACAATAGGTAGTAGACCTGATACTATGAGGGTGTTGTACATAGAAAAATAAAGCATGAGTGAAGCGTTGTCAATTGGAATCCAACATGTGAATTCAGGAAATGTTGTATTTGGAAGTAAATAAATGGGTACAGGATACACTGTTGTACGAATCACCAATATCAAAGACAGAGCAAAATTGACAAAGTAAGTTACTGTCGCAATAATGAAAGCCACTCTAATATTTGTACCCCGATATGAAATTGGCCGAAACACGGCCCATAGGCGGTCAACACAAAGAAGTACCAGAAGCATGGAAGATGGACATCTGCAGAAAAATTGATTTATATTGTAGTACTTGCATACAGCTGGGTTGGAAGTATAATTTATACTCCATGGGACATTAGAGCTTCCAATTCCTGTTACTCCAAGGTAATAAAAGTATAGTCTTGGAAAGTATTTGCTGATCGAATCATTCAGATCAAGGAAAGACATGAAAACCAGATAAACGTGATGTTTTAGCCATTGTTTATAATGCCTGAAGAACACGAGAAGGGTTAAAAGGTTAGTCACGATAGCAAGCGCCAAGAGAATCATCGGAAATATGCTAGAAATTCCATATGGCTTTATCCATCTGAGCATGATGAGAATGTTCTCTGTGTTAATTAGTCGTGTTTCGAAAGGAACTTCGCTTTGCAAGGACATTATTACAGTTGGTTTTCGGGTGAATGGAGCACTTCTAATTTTTCTATATTTTCCCGAAGTTCAGCAAAGTTAAAAATTCTTTATAAAACCTGAAAGCAAAACTTCAACAATTTTAAGCGACATGATTGGCTCTCGCGAATCTTTCTAATCAACTACACTTCATGGCTGCATCAAATCGACAGCTACAGTTTAAGAGCGCTTTTCTCCTCTGTTCACCAGTCATAAATATATATAATATATAGAATCATTTTAAGTGAAAGCACATGTAGTTACGTTTAAAGGAATTTACGAATATTTTCAACGATGCTAAGTGTTATTCGTGTGATATGCTAAACTTCTCTGGTTGGATATTTCAAAATATTCAAAATGTCAAAATACTATTACAAACTCTATTCTAAATGTTGATATTCGAGCTGATATTCGATCGGCCCATATTCCCAAGTTGATGTCTCGGACCCATCCCCGTGCCCATGCCCCTGACCTGGGTCCAATCCTATTGACTATGAATATGCATGTCTGCACGTACATCGCTGTTATGTGTGTACCATGAGTACACTCACTTTTTCACTATAACATTACTTTGTGCCGCATTTTGTTATACTATTGCATAGATTTTGTATATTATTGTAAAAGTCTCCAAATTCATTTATCCGATTTCATGGAAACTTTCAATTCCTCTGAGCAGTTTAGAGAGATAAGTACAATCTCATTATGTCAAATGAATGGTGATTCAAAGCATTATTTGTTTCACTGATTGTTACTTCTCAGAGGTAAGCATAAATGAACATGATGAACAAATTCACTTCTTTGCATGAAATTGACTAAATTCATCGAACATGCATAGACTACCACTGTACCACTCAACTACTACCACAGTAACATGTCACGCTCAATTACGCTAAACATCCGTGGCTATGCGTGACATTGCTGCAACATCTGTCGGCAGTCCTGTTATAAAGACTTTGTGCCTCATGTGTATGCATGTATCAGAGGTCAAACAATGTGATAGGAGCTCAATTTCATGCCCAGGGATGACAGAACATGCCTAGCGGTTCATCCGTGGTTCAAGCGGCGACGCATACAACTGTAGACGACGAGCAAACTATAAACGCTCGCCCGCGTGTATTCATAAACATTCTCCATGTTTTAACAGCATCAGATCAAGTGATTTCTGACTCTTAGTGCAGCGCGTATGCACGTAGATAGAAGAATAGAATGCCTGCACGCGCGTCCTTAACCACGAATGTTTAGGGTGCTCCGTAATTACGCGTGGCATGTCACCTAGTGCACTGCAGAATGCCCATGTTTCATTTCTTTGTTAAATGAAACATGGAACATGTTGTGAAACATGTTAAGGACGCGCAAGCGTCTACTATTTAGTCTGATACCTAGTCCACATATAGTGACTTCATAGTCCACATTCATTCATACCTAGTGAATTAAAAAATTGATTTTAAAATGAATGACAGTAAATGAACAAAAATTAAATATAAATCGAAACTTTTATGTATTTTCGAGCAGTTGTAGTTGGATAAATATTTGACACTGAACATCGTCTTCTTCTTCCAAGCAAGTAACATTAATCATTTTTGATTTCTGATGACCCTTAGCAGAGATTGGTGTCCTCTGTAGTCACTATCACATTACATTCTCAGACTGTGCATTATCGACCCAATTACCGTGCAGCGATATCCAGTTTGTAAATAAAAATGTTTGAATCTCTAATTTTGAAGTGCATTGATTTGCCCGTTTCCCCTTGATGTCAGAATAAACCAAAATATTTTCAATGACAAATCAGTGATGCATGATACTGCAACCTTGTCTTATTCTATATATAAGACAGGTATTCGATCCCCTCGAGTTCAAATCCGATGCGGTTCAACTATAAGGGAAATCCGAAGACAAAAAGGTGTTTCAAATAATATATGTGTATTGAAACCTCAGTTCAACTACGACGAGACTTACAAGTAATAAGGAGAAGATACGGAAGAGGAAGGAAGGATAGCAGATCCGTGACGACTAGCTGGTTTCTGAGCTTCACTTTAAATATCGAAATTTGGCTTGGGTCATCATTCTGTACTGGTCGTTGGTAACCACCGCCGCGTATTGACCATTGAAAATCCCGCGGAGCTGCTCTGCCCGTCATTGGACCGTTATGGGGATCAGCAATCAAAGCAGATTTAGATGCCGCGATAGTATCCGTGTGCATCTTCTCTTCCCGTCTCGCCATCTGATTCACAAGTCATTAATCAAAAGCGTTAACCTGATATCAAAGTTCAGGAGAGTGTAAATTTTCTCCGTTCGCCGATAATTGGAAAATACACGATAGAGCAGAGGTTACAATACATTTCTATTGATGGTTTGTTCTGGTGAGCCATATTTTACCCGGGATCATAGAGTAGGGATATAGTATAGATAGAGAGCGACTCAAAAAACTATCTGCATACAGTGAAAATTTTTATTTGAAAAGATACAACTTTTAGCTGAGATTACGCTCCCATCGTCCAAAAAATTATTTGAGCAGTTTAAAAAAGTCAAAATTTAGCAAATTTACATGCATGTACTACCGAGATGACTCCCCTATATAAGTAGTATGAAGCAGTTGGATAACAGAAGGAATGAATATTTGCTTATAAGCATCCTAACTAAGCGGAAATCAAGCTAATTATCAAGGGAATTTCATGATTCGCACACAGAGAATCGAAGAACATAGAGCATGTTCTCGCAGTACTAAGTCATTAGGCAAACGTGGGTCGCGGTCGCATAATAAGAAAAATGGACTTTCTTTGGTAGAACTATGAGCGGCGGATCTGTAGGCGAACAGAACGTACGGCAAAAATGTATCCCAATCTTTTTGGTTTCGACTTGTATAAAACGATAGGATTGTCAGTAAAGTTTTGTTAAAGTTTTCTACTAAGCCATCTGTCTGAGCGTGGTAGGCCGATGTGTACACCTTATTGGTATTTGTGAGTCTACAAACTTCTCGTAATAACTCAGAAGTAAAATTTCTACCTCGATCGGATGATAAGGATTCGGGACAACCGTGCACAGCGATAATGTTTTCGACAGATAGCCTGGCAACGATTGTTGCTTTCTGGTCGCGAAAAGCGAGAGCTTCAGGCCATTTCGTGAAATAATCTGAAAAGACTACTATGTATTTATTGCTGTTCAAAGTCACGGGCAGTGAACCAATAAGATCCACTCCTAGTCTAGACATCGGTCTTTTATCGCAATGGAAACCATTGGTACGACTAACTTTTGTTTAGGATTTTTCTTTGTTGCACAAGCCATACACGCTTGACACCAATCAGTCACATCCTTCTTTAATGTAGGCCAATAGTAAAATCTTGCAATGCGTGATGTGGTTTTTTTCTATTCCTAGGTGTCCTCCAAAGGCACCTTCATGCAATTCTATGAAAACTTTTCTGCGTATATCGTGAGGAAGGGCCAAAGCTAAGTCATTTCCGAAAGTGTTCGTCAACTTGAAGTATAATAGACCTTTTACAATTCGAAATTTGTACCATTCTTCAGTGATAAATTTTGAGAATGGTCTTGGTAAATTTTTCGGCATTGGCTCTCCGCGCAATTTCTGCATGAGGGCAGAATACAAGGGATCCTGTTGATTGCAAAATTTGAACTGATGAGGAGTCATATTTCGATTTTATTTAACTCACCGAATTTATGTGTTCGGGTAGACGTGAGAGTGTATCGGCATTAGAGTGAACCCGTCCTGGTCTATAAACAATTTCAAAGTTGTATTGTTGTAAATAAAGTGACCATCTCATCAGATGTGAAGAGGGGTCTTTATGATTCAGAAGATAATTTAGAAGTGCATGGTCGACGATACAATAGATTTTTTTCCCCAGAGATATTCGCGAAAATGTTTTACTCCAAATATTAGAGCTGCGGCTTCTTTCTCGACTGTCGGATATGCCCTTTCTGGTTTTTGTAATATTCTGCTGGCGTAGGCTATTGGGTGATATCTGCCTTCTACATATTGACTAAGAACAACTCCTACTGCCGTGTTGATGGCATCTGACTGGAGGTAAAATGGTTTATCGAAGTTCGGGTATGTTGAAATTGGTGGTGTGTAGGGCTGTATAAATTACCGTAACATTCCCAAGGCGGTAACTTACCGAAAATTACCGTAATTTATGCGGTAAGTTACGGTAATTTATGAAAACTATAGCAGCAACGCGACCGGCTCACCCAAGCAATTCAAGTATGCATTATTAGAAGACTATTTGATACTATAAGACTACCTAGAATAATAACGTCCCATTTGAGTCTTTATTTGTCAACTTCGTCCCCTGAGGTTAGTTGGCCCAATTTTGCAATTGCTTTTTGCAGCCAATAGCCATAGATATAGTGTAATTTGGTCTTGAAGTTGGAATAGGCATATTTCCAGTCCGTTTCATAAAAAGTGGATCATCCTAAAATTTGACTAAATAAAACATAAGTATGATACAGAAAGCATTTTTCATGCTATTTCATGTCCTTATATAATCTGATAAGCTATGATACAGTAACGGTTCTTAAGAAGCTAATACTTTGTGATCCTACCCTTATTGTCAATGACATTACCAATTCGTCTAGGCATTGATTCGATGATATTGTTGATTTTTGACTGATCTAACTTTCTCCACTCTCTTTTTAACAATGACGTAAGTTGTGATACGCCATCTGTAGGTAGCAGTGAACGACGAACGTTACGTTTTAGAATACTCCATACATTTTCTATGGGATTCAGATCAGGAGAACGAGCTGGCCAAGATAATGTCCTAAGCCCTAATTGAGACTTGCATAAGTTGACTCTACTACTCCTGTGACACGTAGCATTATCATCCATAAATAACCAAGTCGATGGATCACCAAGTTGATCTGTCATTTGGCCAATGCTCATTCGTAAAACATTCACATAGCGTTCAGAATTCATGGTTCCTTGCTGTATGTGAAGTCCAGAGCGGCCATTGGTCCAAATGCCAGCCCAAATCAGTAGAGTCGCACCACCTTGTACCCGGGGACGATGTAAATGTCTCGGAATTTCCTGATCAGATTTTATCCATAATCTCAATCGACCATCACTATCCTTCAGACGGACTGATGCCTCATCAGACCAGACAACCCGATTCCATTGATTTCGCCAGTGACAATGACTCATCGCCCATCTGAGACGTCTTTTTGTATGCTGATCTGATAATTCGATCTGAGAGGGCCTCTTATAGCTCTTGAAATTCGACTCAATAAGTCTTCTACGAATAGTGGACTTAGAAATAGACGAGTCTAGTGCAGCCATCTCAGTTAACGAGAGACTTGGATCAACTTTAACAAATCTCAAAATTAGGCGGTCTCTACGTTTGGATGTTTTGCGTGGACGGCCAGAGCCCTCTTTACGACAGAGTCGAAAATCATCATTATGCCATCGATGTACATGTACATTTGTGTAAGGGACATTTAGTCGCTTGCTTGTAGCTCGCAAAGAAAACCCTAGTTCTAGCAAGGCTGACACTTTGCCTTTTGTGAATGCGATCTCGTTATTGTTCATTTGTGCTTTGTATTGTTTTCAACCGCTAAGAGATAGATTTCTAGCTGAAAGCAATCAGGAGTGCTGCCAACACTACCGCAACGAAGTCAGGAAGCTATGGAACATGAAGTCCAGTTAATCACATGTAGCAGTTACATTATTGTTGATGAATAATGGTGCTATACTGGCTCTGATTGACCGATTTTCTTTATTTTTGTTTTGCTTGATAGCTTTTGGCTTGTAGAACATCATATTACATAACAAAGGAAACAAATGTAATTTTATAAGAGTGAGGTATGATTTTGTGTAACATTGCTAAATGAAGATCAAATTATCTACTACTTCTTTATCTATAACAGGAAAACAACTCAATATTCATGCTTGAAATTTCCAACAATGATATTAGTAAGCACAGCTGACATATCTTCCAAATTTCAGAGAAATTCGTTCAAGTTTGGCGGAGTTAGACAAAGTTGAAGTTAAGGCGATGTTTAAGGGTGATCCATTTTTTATGAAACAATCTGTATTTCTTCTAGGCCTATTTCATTATTTTATTAAATCCATTGTAAACCTGTTCTCTTATTCGTGTGTCTTAATTACTTAATAAAACAGCTAGGCTATATGTAGACACAGGGCTACAGGGCCTAAGACTTTCACCAAAATTGACTTATGAACAAAAGACTTATTTTGATAAAAACATGCTTTTAATATACTGCTGCAAATTGAAAAAGATAACAAAAATTTTGTGTAAAAAACATTTCTCTTTCAGCAAACAAATTGTTGTGAAACTCGATATAATCTCAATAAATATACTGTTCAGAGACCGCTAAATGATTGTTTACCGTACATGAAATGTAATCTTCATCTATTCGGACTTGCATAAATCGTTGTTTATAAAAGTAAAAATTGAAAAAAAAGAATTTTTATGTTTTGAGTTTTGATTCTCAATATATGCGAAAGTGTGTAACCTTGCTTGGTGATAAGTCTTTCTTCCCTATTATTTCATGTTTAGGATATTTTGTAAATGAATAATGTATAGTAAATATTTATCAGGTACACACAATATTTTCTTCATCTACTCGTTAATAGATGACAATAACTTAATAATGAATTTGAATATGTGCATATTACAGAAAATTAAAATTTGTCGGTGAAGCTGACTATGAACAATTACGGAAATTACATGTACCGGTACTGAGAAAATTTAAGGAGGACAAAATACTAAAAAATAAGACTAAGCATGATCACTGATTGCCACAAATAGTAGCCATGCAGTAAGAGCACTGAATTAAGAAGATAAACGAAGAGCAACACGCTCTATTTCTTCAGTTGGAAATGAGAAGTCACCGCGTCTTCCAACATCTGGTGCTGAAATGGCACATAGATCCTTTCGATCAACAGTTGACACATCGACAACCTCTGGAAATGTGTATGTAACGAATTTATTCACTTTAAGGAAAGACACAGTGAAATCATCTTCTTCCAACATTGCCGCTATCTTTCCAATGAATACCTTGTACTTCAAACCATGATTTCCCCTGCTTTCAACGACGATTCGTGCTGCCACAAAAGTCCCGACCTCTAGAGGAATATTCAAAGGGATGGTTTCTCTCTCGGACTGCAAAAACTGGTCATCAATGATGACTATCATCCACTTCGTCTATTTCCATGAGGTCTTCGTCATCGTCACTATCAAAGGAATCCTGCATGGCACCACCAACTTTGTGCAAATGATTCGGGTCATAATCTTCATTTTTTTGAAAATAAAATGACACTTGCTCTTCTTTTGACCGGTTCCTTCTTCAAGTCGACTTTTTACTTTATGGTTGTAAGCAACAGACGTCAAAAACTTGCTCTTTCGTCAGTCAAGGAGTTCCTGAGTTTCGTTTTTTTGAAGGCTGAATTCCTTATTTGCTCTCTCAACCGCAGCAGTTGTGGCCGACATCGAAAGAAGAACGACGGCTACCACATTCAGCTGTCGCGTATTCCCATAGCATTGCCACCATTTAATCGGATCCGTGTCGTAGTCGACTTTCCAAATCATGCGGGATGAATTGAACAAAGCACCCGATCTTGTTCTATATTCAAACAGATCCTTAGATACAGATGTCGTTGAGAGTTTCGTTTTCTGTGCAATTTCGAAGATTGTATCTTCAGCAAGAACCAACTGCTGTTCCGTTAGAGTTCTACCCCTGAACCTGGGGTCCAGAAGGTTCGCTGCATAGTGCTTCCCGGAAATGTAGAATTTTCGGTGATTCTCGATGAATGATTGCACACATTTTTTCTCTTCATCAGAAAGAAATGATTGGCGTAGAGATTGGATCATTGAAGTTCCATGTATGAAAACACTTTATGATGCGAAATTACACTTTCATTAAAGCAAAATAATTCAGCAGAGTTCATTTTGAATTGTTTTATTTCAGCATAACACATTACAAACAATTATTTTCAGAGAAAACATAAATATAAGAATAAATTACCCGGTAATTTATAAAATAAATTATCCGGTAATTTATCGGGTAATTTACCGGGTAACTTACCGCGCGGTAACTTACCTCACAGCCCTAAACTAGAGCTTTCCGTAACTTTAAGAAGGAGTCTTGCTGAACCTGTTGCCAATAAAACTTTTTGTCCTTATTGATAAGCTCAAAAAGTGGTGCCGCTATTTTGGCGAAATTTTTGACAAAACGTCGGTAATAGCTGCACAAACCCAAAAATTGACGAACCTGTTTCGTATTTGCTGGCGTAGGATAACTTTCAATTTTTTCAATATTAGTTTTCGTAGGACGTAGACCGTTGCTTGACATGACGTGACCTAGAAATTGAACCTCTGGCTTTACGAAGTCGCATCTTGATAATTTGAGTTTCAGGCCATACTCGGTCAGACGCTTTAGTATTCGCTCTAATTTTTGCATGTGTTCTGTAAATGTCTCAGCGAAGATTATTATGTCATCTAAATACGTTATACAATCGACGTATCGTAGTCCAGCCAATACAAGTTCTAACGCCGGACTGTTACTCAAACCAAAGGGCATTCTAACGAATTCAAAGTTACCAAGATGGGTTGTAAATGCAGTTTTATGTCTGTCCTCTTCTGCTACATCTAACTGTCAGAATCCAGAAGCGAGATCTAATGTCGAAAAATACTTGGCTCTGTGTAGGCAATCTATGATAGATTCTAATTGCGTAAGTGGTTGACATTGCGGATACGTGATCTTATTCAACTTTCTGTAATCGATGCAGAAACGTGTAGACCCGTCGCGTTTTGAGACCAATACTACGGGTGAACTAAAGGGTGAATTAGATGGGCGAATTATATTGTAGTCAAGCATATTTTGTATATGGTTCCGAAGCTCTTCTTTCTGAACGCGAGGAATTCTGTACGGCTTTTGGCGGATTGGCGGATGGTTTCCGATATCTATCCTGTGGTGATATGCCGTAAGGTGTCCTAAATCATATTCACCTTGAGAGAAAGCATTTTTATATTTATTTAATACTTGCTTCAGTTGTTCTAGCTCACCGCTTAAAGGTTGCGAGTGGTCGAATTTTACAGAATTTAGCCAGTGTTTAGGAGGTGAATTTACTGTAGCAATTGATTCAGTCGATAGTCCGGCCTTTTGTAAAAGTGGCTCTATAAAACCGAGAGTAGTATCTTTGTATATAGTAACTGGGAACGTCGCGCAATTAAACAGCATTAATGGAAGTTGACCATCGGAAACTTTACTTACTATGTCAAACACTTTAAGAGGATAGTGATAAAATTTAGGTGCCGGTTCTAAGAGCGCAGTTTGGATCGGCAGAGGATTGAGAACTAATCCGTCCAAATATGAGATACTCCTAGTCGGAATTATAATGGTCTGAGTAGCAATAACCTTCCTTGAGGCGTTTGGTGCCTGTCCAATCCACATGGGTTTATTAGCAATTGTTATTTTGTTGTTTGAGAAATCGATATTTAGAGGACCGAGGTTTCTGCAAATGTCCACGCCTAACACGCAAGGAATTGTAGAATGCTCTAGAATTGAAGCTTTGTGTCTTAAGTTTACTGGGCCTATTCAGAAAGTGGCTAAGGTGTATCCGACTAATTTTATGTCTTTGCCATCTATTGCTTGAGCCGTGATGTCTTCATAATGTATTTTCAATTCATTTTCGTATGCCCAACGATTATCAATTAGAGTAAGACTGCTGCCTGTGTCTACAAGTGCATCCACTTCCATATTGTTAATTTGTATTGATATGGTAGTTCGAATAATGGTATTTACTCCCGCTACGACTGGGTTATTATGGGGTGCAGTTTGAAATCTATTGCCTCTTTCCTCCATAGCTTCACCTAATGTATCAAGAGACAATTCTTCGGTCTCATTATTCGTGGTGGACTTATGAGTAATGTTAGCGGCTGATCTTTTCTCACGCCACGATCTCCAATGTTGAATGGCTCTAGTCCGTATTATGCGATATAGCTTCTTTCCTGGTAAACATCTGGTAATAATTTTCCATAATATCGAGTATGAGACATAGATACATCAAAAATCCACACCTGTTTCCAATCGATTTTTAGTCCGATTAAGAATGCGAATGTTGACTTTTCCATTATTTGACCTACTACAGATTGTTTCATAAAAAATGGATCACCCTTAAACATCGCCTTAATTTCAACTTTGTCTAACTCCACCAAACTTGAACGAATTTCTCTGAAATTTGGAAGATATGTCAGTTGTGCTTACTAATATCATTGTTGGAAATTTCAAGCATGAATATTGAGTTGTTTTCCTGTTATAGATAAAAAAAGTAGTAGATAATTTGATCTTCATTTAGCAATGTTACACAAAATCATATCTCACTCTTATAAAATTACATTTGTTTCCTTTGTTATGCAATGTGATGTTCTACAAGCCAAAAGCTATCAAGCAAAACAAAAATAAAGAAAATCGGTCAATCAGAGCCAGTATAGCACCATTATTCATCAACAATAATGTAACTGCTACATGTGATTAACTGGACTTCATGTTCCATAGCTTCCTGACTTCGTTGCGGTGGTGTTGGCAGCACTCCTGATTGCTTTCAGCTAGAAATCTATCTCTCACCGGTAGAAAACAATACAAAGCACAAATGAACAATAACGAGATCGCATTCACAAAAGGCAAAGTGTCAGCCTTGCTAGAACTAGGGTTTTCTTTGCGAGCTACAAGCAAGCGACTAAATGTCCCTTACACAAATGTGCATCGATGGCATAATGATGATTTTCGACTCTGTCGTAAAGAGGGCTCTGGCCGTCCACGCAAAACATCCAAACGTAGAGACCGCCTAATTTTGAGATTTGTTAAAGTTGATCCAAGTCTTTCGTTAACTGAGACGGCTGCACTAGACTACTCGTCTATTTCTAAGTCCACTATTCGTAGAAGACTTATTGAGTTGAATTTCAAGAGCTGTAAGAGGCCCTCTCAGATCAAATTATCAGATCAGCATACAAAAAGACGTCTCAGATGGGCAATGAGTCATTGTCACTTGCGAAATCAATGGGATCGGGTTGTCTGGTCTGATGAGGCATCAGTCCGTCTGAAGGATAGTGATGGTCGATTGAGATTATGGATAAAATCTGATCAGGAAATTCCGAGACATTTACATCGTCCCCGGGTACAAGGTGGTGCGACTCTACTGATTTGGGCTGGCATTTGGATCAATGGCCGCTCTGAACTTCACATACAGCAAGGAACCATGAATTCTGAACGCTATGTGAATGTTTTACGAATGAACATTGGCCAAATGACAGATCAACTTGGTGATCCATCGACTTGGTTATTTATGGATGATAATGCTACGTGTCACAGGAGTAGTAGAGTCAACTTATACAAGTCTCAATTAGGGATTAGGACATTATCTTGGCCAGCTCGTTCTCCTGATCTGAATCCCATAGAAAATGTATGGAGTACTCTAAAACGTAACTTTCGTCGTTCACTGCTACCTACAGATGGCGTATCACAACTTACGTCACTGTTAAAAAGAGAGTGGAGAAAGTTAGATCAGTCAAAAATCAACGATATCATGGAATCAATACCTAGACGAATTGGTTATGTCATTGACAATAAGGGTAGGGCCACAAAATATTAGCTTCTTAAGAACCGTAGCTGTATCATAGCTTATCAGATTATATAAGGACATTTAAATATATTAGGGACATGAAATAACATGAAAAATGCTTTCTGCATCATACTTATGCTTTATTTAGTTAAATTTTAGGATGATCCACTTTTTATGAAACGGACTGTATTTCTTTGGCCTCTGAATATATGGGATTAGTTTGTGACACTCTCATGTTATTAAGTATTTCATTGTGGACTGACACTGTTCTCATAAATTCTGACCAGTGGGTTTTTGATTGTATCTCTGACCAGTTGTATACTACTAATTGATAAAACGTAGTCTCTGGAGCTTTGGGAAGTTCAGAGAAATTAAAATGTAAGATTGACAAAGTTTTTGGTGTCTTCACTGTCTTGTTGGTACCTTCTGAATAATAATTAATGCAATTATTGCGTAAGCAAACCGGAATGAGTGATGTATCACTACAGGCTATTCTTGGTGACTGCTGATATATTATATTAGTTTTTGGATTCAACTACCCAGAAAATTTTGAACTATGAACTTCGAATTGGAGAGGAATGTATCTAGTACATTTGTTATTCATAGGCAGTAATTTATAAGTATGAATGGCGGTGCACGGCCAAACCTGAAAAATGTTACCTACTGATTTAGCATGAATATAATTATGCCGGAATAATTGCCTCATTGCCAAAGTTGGGTTAGATGATAGACTTATCTTTAGTAAAGCTGCGGTGTTTCGGGTATTTCTGCATATTCTGTGTATGAGTGATCTAAAAACTCGTTTGGTATACGAGGTCAAAATTTTATGTGAAGCTTGTAGTTCTGCGTCTAAGAAATCTGATGTGACGAGGCCGGCTTGATTGAGTGGATGATGTTTTCTGAAATGTCTTTGATTGAGCATACCGCTTATGTCTATTTCCCATTCCTACTCTTATTGGAAATGTATAGTTTGATATGAAATGCAATCGGGCCCTATCATTTGAAGAAAAATCAACGGCTATTCCTTGTTCTGAAGCCAATAATGCCACACCTGTAGATTTACAATATGTCGCTGCTTTTGCGATGTTAGCGAATGACAACGCAAGCTGGTGGTCATCTGAGATCCACACCTTATCCCAAAAAGTACCAGAAAGTTTCTTCCAAAATACTTTGCTACATTGTTCTTTCTTATCTACGTTCCAAATAATATACGAGCCATCAGGTAATTGACAGTGGCCGTTGACATAGTTGCATTTCTTTACCTCTCCAAAACTAGTTTCCATGAAATTGTCGTTATGGCGCTATACTTTGATAGGTATGAGTAAGCAGTTGGTAGTCTGAAATTTGCGCCATCGGCAGCAATTAGTGAAGGGGCCGGGATACCACCAAGTGTGAGCTTTATTTGTAGTAAAATGGTCAGTTTTTGTGATTAATTTACCATAAGTGCAGGCATGATGACTAATCATTCTCCCACACTCGAGTTTGGAGACTGGTAGTAAGTACGTGGTGCTAGATTTCTTTAAGTTCTTATCGCCAAAGAAATATGTGAAAGTATACGTTGTTTGTCTCAAGATCATACAATGATAGCCTTTTGTTTCATATTGTGCTATATTATCTTTATATATCTTAAATGAGATGCGCTGCTGTTTTCCTTTTAGTCGGGGTGGTTGGGCGCATGGATGCTCAGTTGGAACTTTGAAAATTGAACTTCCGGATTTTGTCTGACAAATCATAGGGTTGTACCGGTCGACTACAGCGCTAGCTGATCATTGCGAGAAGCAAACAGAGAATAAATCTTTGGATGCATGTTATTATGCCTATTCCTGATTGAGATCGCTTAGGTTTATGGCTTGAGCTCAGGAATGCAATCATATGACCTGGTGATAGATTACTGTGCTCGAGGAGAGCATTATCTCTTCAGCGCTCATCCCTACAGCCGCTATGGTTCGCCTGCTAGTTGGAGCAGGGCGGTGTTGATATCGACCCATAGAGTTTGGATATCTTTGATTATTGGTGAAAGTTGATTGATTGCGTAGACGACCCTGATTAGGATAGGAATTACCCTGCCTCGGTCTGAAAGATGGATTGTAATTTCGCTGAGGTTGCGGCTGAGATGTTCGAAAAGTATTATTTGAATTATAAGGCGGTATGACGGTCATACATCGCCTTGCTATGTGCCCACTCTTTCCACAGCGATAGCACTGTGGTAGACCGCCTGTGGTCCATTTTGCTAATGGCCTGGGCTGGTAGGCCATGGTGGGCTTTGTCGTAGTAATAGTCGCGAGGAGACGACCGACTCTCTCCTATAGCTCATCTATATTTTTAGTTGATGAATCCGGTGTTAAAGGCTGTAACACCTTTTTCCTGATTGTTTCTTTCGAAGCCATGATAATTGCATCGTCGTCCAAAGACTTAGGTTCTAACCGCAATACTAGTTTTTTTAGTGTTGGGTTAAGCCCCGCTATGAATGCTTCTAAAGCTAAGGCGTCTCGCGCCGAATGATTTTGATTACTATAAGCTAGCCTGACCAGCTTCTTAATGTCTGCCGCATAACTAGCGTTTCTCTCTCTTTTTGTTGCCGGTTCCTTGGCTGAATTGCTGTGTAGCGATTCATTTCAGATGTTTGTAAACTTTTGCCTAGCTCTTCAAGAAGAGTAGTGATATCGGCTTTATAAACGCCTGGTAACCCACGATAAATTTCCCGTGCGTGGCCGGTTAGATATAAAGGCAACATGGCTACTTTTTGATCGTTTTTCCACCCTAAGGCGTTCGAGATTAACTGGAATTGTGACTCGAATTCACTCCACTGGTTGTTGGAGTCTTGCAAGTCTCCGGAAAATGGCTTCAAGCCGAAGGCGGAAGCGCCAACTGGGGAGATTGAGTCGTTTGTCATTATTTTGGATGTCCGCCACAGATTGTGAAACTTGCTCGATTCTAAGTACTAAGTCTTCTATTGCCGTCATGGTTCGACTTTGGGTATTATATATTCTGTGACTTGCCAGTATAGATGGATTACAGATAAAATTGAAGGTTGTGCTCGAAATTTAAAGTTACAACTAGAAATGCACAATTACAATCGAAATATAGGCCTATTCTTATATCTTAAGGAACAGATAATTATGCCGAGGCAATCAATATTTCTCAACACAGCCTTTCTTACAATCAGGCTTTATATTCAATAATTCACTGAACTCAATAATTCACATAACTCAATAACACCGATAATTTGGGGAATGCGATTTCGACAATAGCGCTGGCCACACACTAACGTACGAACAAATTAATACTAAATATACACATTAATGAAAATATAATATTCAACAGTGTATAATGTGATATGATATATTTTGAAATTGTCAACCGTTCAGAATAGGAAATTTATTTACTTACCATATAGTGGATTCCCGGTCGACGGACTGTGAACATAGAGTGGAAGGAAGTGAAGAGGAAAGGAATACCGGACTCGGACACGGTGGGACCTCCAATGCAACCTCGTCTTATTCTATATATAAGACAGGTATTCGATCCCCTCGAGTTCAAATCCGATGCGGTTCAACTATAAGGGAAATCCGAAGACAAAAAGGTGTTTCAAATAATATATGTGTATTGAAACCTCAGTTCAACTACGACGAGACTTACAAGTAATAAGGAGAAGATACGGAAGAGGAAGGAAGGATAGCAGATCCGTGACGACTAGCTGGTTTCTGAGCTTCACTTTAAATATCGAAATTTGGCTTGGGTCATCATTCTGTACTGGTCGTTGGTAACCACCGCCGCGTATTGACCATTGAAAATCCCGCGGAGCTGCTCTGCCCGTCATTGGACCGTTATGGGGATCAGCAATCAAAGCAGATTTAGATGCCGCGATAGTATCCGTGTGCATCTTCTCTTCCCGTCTCGCCATCTGATTAACAAGTCATTAATCAAAAGCGTTAACCTGATATCAAAGTTCAGGAGAGTGTAAATTTTCTCCGTTCGCCGATAATTGGAAAATACACGATAGAGCAGAGGTTACAATACATTTCTATTGATGGTTTGTTCTGGTGAGCCATATTTTACCCGGGATCATAGAGTAGGGATATAGTATAGATAGAGAGCGACTCAAAAAACTATCTGCATACAGTGAAAATTTTTATTTGAAAAGATACAACTTTTAGCTGAGATTACGCTCCCATCGTCCAAAAAATTATTTGAGCAGTTTAAAAAGTCAAAATGTAGCAAATTTACATGCATGTACTACCGAGATGACTCCCCTATATAAGTAGTATGAAGCAAGTTGGATAACAGAAGGAATGAATATTTGCTTATAAGCATCCTAACTAAGCGGAAATCAAGCTGATTATCAAGGTAATTTCATGATTCGCATTATAATGGAAGTCTTCATGTAAAAGTCGAGACATTATTCGTGCTTTCTTGTCTGAAATTTCAAATTTTTAATTCAGTTTTCACAGGCATGATTCTGTGACTCACTAAATTCATGTTTCATTTCCTGAATCTGAATTGTGATGTGGACCAATTTACATCTTTCAAAGTTAATTGAAATCATTGTCTCTGATTATGTCATTTTGCTTCACCAGGGCAGGTTGCATGTGATATGATCTCTTGAGGAAATACTCTTGAGGTTCAGCATGAAAGTAATAGGAATACACCGAATTGCTAGTTTGACAAACATTAAATCTCCAAGCCTGTCATGACACTGAGAATCTGTAAAATAGCATCATTCCTTCTGCATTACTGTGATGATCAGTCAATTCCGTGGCAATTTCTGCAAAACTGCAACAAATTGCATATCTCACAATTGGCAATAATTGCCAACAATATACTCCTCGAGTTCATTTAATAAAATCGAAAGTGTATACACATTGGGGATTCAATAAATGCAGAGTTACCACTCTACCTAATTAATATACCTACTCTATGCCCCGGATATTTAAGTTCCGAAAAGCCGGGGTATCGGGTGGAGTGTCCGAATTTGTTGTTTCCATGGTTCAATCGTTCACAGCACAATTGGTTCAAATTCGTTTCAATGGTGGCACCAATATTACAAATTGCTCAGCTTGCAATTTGAATTCCATTTTTCAAATTGTGTTCTGAGTGTCAGTTAGACACTGATACAGATGACTTTGACAAGCTACACATTTTGATCAGGTATTACATGAATGCGTCTTAACGCGATGTTGAGAGTGTATTTCATTGCATTGGAAGTGCTTATTGGCTTTGAATACAACTCAAATGGAGATTTGAAAATGCACATGAATTACAAAATTGTCTAATGCAATCTTCTTTCTATATCGTGAAGAAAATCACAGCTACTATTTCCAAATGAATGAATTCGCCAGCTGTATCGTCAGGCACGGAAATCTGTCCACTATATAAGGTGGGATCCACTATTTCTGGCATAAAACTAATAATACCACTTATTAAGCTATTAAAAGTAGTGTTTATGCCATGGCCCTAATATTTACATTGTATGGATACACTCGTGGATGAATGAATATTTTAATCATAACTTCTTTTGTGTTTTGACCAACGGTTTGTAAGTGATTTGAACTGATTAAGATGCTTAACCCTCAGAGACGTGAGGGGGTCCCGGAGACATAGCTTTTATTTCAGCTTTTGTGCTGAGGATATAGGCCTATTTCAACCGATCATGCCCATATAAAATCATCATTTTTAACAGTGAATTTGTATGTGTTATCTCATTTCAATTGAATCAGTGGAAGTATGGTAGACATGTCAAGGGGGTCCAGTGGACCCCCTTTACGAATCAGAGGGTGTAGAAATTCTCAACCCAAATATTGGCTATCAGATGAAACACTATGTTTGACATGTACACAATGGTGGATAAAGAGAGAAAGTCGTTTATCTATTGTTTCCATCATGCTCGTGCATCTGCGGTGTGTAGGAAAATCGCAAATATGAATATTTTGATTTCGCATATGATCGCGCTTGATTTGTCGGCCTATATGAACAACTCGACATAAATCAGTGTACAAGATGAAAGCTATCATTATATTCATAATTCAGCACTAAAAACATACTGTTGGCAAAGTTTTCACAGACGTTATTGATGAGTTTCGGATCTCCATAGCTGTTTTATGGACCTAGAAGAGTAGCAATTATGGCTCATTTCAGGCCTATTACCAATAGGTATGGATAAATTTGAAACAATGGACATGTGTAATGGTTTTGTTGCATGGAACAAATCCATTTCATTAAAATCAACTATCTCAGGTGTTGTAGAAACAGCAAACATCGTGAAGCCGATTCTTAGCACAACTGACACTTTGTCAAATGTCGTTGAATTACAATAACACCATATTCTCGCATGTGTTTACTGAGAAGGCTGAAAGACATTCAAAGTATTAGTCATGTCGACGTGTAGTCATGTCCTAATGTTTTGATGTCAATTTCAGCAGGTAAACTAAGAATTTGTGAAACTGGTGCACCTCAGGTCTCGGAGGGTGTGAAAAAGCTTAGGTCTCTGGGGGTCATATTTGAAAGAAATTGACAAAAATGCTCGATTTTCAAAAACTGTTTTTAAAAGTCAATTTTTTCATGTTCCCAATTTGGGTTGGTTATCAGAAATGCGCAGATTTTCTGCGACAAGAAGCTAGACGTCAGAAAAAAATAGTCTCGTAGCTATTGTAGCTTTTCAGCAGTGCTATGAAGCATCAAAGGGTATGCTCAGGTGATCCCTACTCCCGGTAAATAGAGTTAGATCGAAAGAGAATCGCTTAATGCATTGGCAATTTTCACAGAAATCAGATTGATGGTGTTTTGTTGGACAGTGCGACCAAGGATATTTTGTCAAAGCTTTTGTTTTCAAAGCAATTTCAAGGAAAAGAATCTGTGGTCTCAATGCAGCCGCTATGCTTTTGAAATTCTAAGGTTAGAGCGCCGGCGTTTAATCATCTTCCGAAGCACGATACTCCGGAAAGTTGAGAGAGAGAGAGAGAGAGAATACTATATTCACGGCAAATTCATGCATGTGACTAAATACATTAACATCATAACATCATCCATAAATAACATAGAAAATTAAAGGAAAATAGAACAAAATGAACGAGTTCGTAGTCCTTCACTGTGCCACTCCACTTGTCTGCCTTATGTACTTTCGAATGGCTTCCAGAGCACTTGCCGATTTGTGATGACGAACTCTAGCATCCGATGGAATTCTGTTCCAGAAGCTGGCACCAAAATAGCGGATAGAATTTTCCCCATATTTGACAGTTCTAAATTTGGGCTGTTGGAAGACGCTTCTGTGAGACTTATCTGGAGCAGGACAGAAAATGTGCATGAGAGGAGTAGGAGCAATGCCTGGCTCTTCCATACTAGTGGTAATTAGCTTATGTTCCTTATGTTCCTCATTCTTATAAACAGTCCAGGAGTTTTGAATTGATTTCATGAGTCGGTGTAGAGTCAAATACCAGCACTCAAGCAGACTGCATGCATTCAAGGATACTTGCAATGACTCTATAGGAGATGTGTAATCCATCATGCTGTGTCGAAGGCACCTCGCATACATCATGTCAAGCTTACGCTGTGCAGATGGTGATGCAAATAACAGAAGCGGTGAAACATAGTCGAAATGAGGCTTTACGTAAGTTTGAATTAAACGCCACCTGACTTTCTTGTTAATAAATTTCTTTACACGATTTATGCCGTTTAGCTTCCATGCAACTTTGCGAGCAATAGTTTTGACATGATCCTCAAAAGTAAAGGACTTGTCGATCGTGACACCAAGCAATCGGAGTTCACTCGACTGTTCAAGAGTCTCGCCCTTAACTTTGAAACGTAGATCTTCCGCGCGATCACCCCATGCGGGATGATCCTTTTCACAATGCTCCTTTGTGATGTGATGTGCTTGATCTTCTCCCCCAGATCGGAGATTGATGCTGGTTTCAAGTCCCGCACTTTCACTTTCAAAATTTTCCCAAAGTTCTCGATGTGATTGATGTCGGTCGACTGACCAGGCCATGGAGGAGCTGTTGAATGTTTTGAGCTGAACTTCTTTGAAATGAACCACAAACCACCACGTCCCTGAGCAGAGGACGAATGCTTGACGACAACAGTTTTAAATCGGGAATTATATCGCTCACCTTTTGGACGACAAACAAGAGTCTTGCCATGAATGAACTGCTGAACGCAAGTCTCGTTAGAAAATAAGACTTTGCACCATTGGTCAGGGGCAGTGTTGGATTTGAGCTTAACATCAGTCGGAGGGGGAAGCTTTCGAGCGGAAGTTTTTGGGTCAACGCTGCAACCAAAGCCGGAAAAGTGGTGATCAAAAGGAAGAGAACATCGATTCTCATAGCACCACTCTCATCCTCGCACTTCGAACGCCCGTGAATAATTTTGAAAACAGTTGAACCACATATATATGGAATAAGGAGAAGATAGGCCTATTTGATGCTTGAAAGGGACTCCCCAATGCATGCATTTGGTGCTGCTCGCATTTAGTTAGATAATACTTCAAATGGGTTTGTGAATCAGAAATTTATAGTAGGTCTCGCATGTGAGGATCCACATAAATATTTCTCAGATTATCATTTTGTACTTTATTGCAATTAGACCTATAATGAATTCAGAAAGATTGTACTCTTATCAATATTCACAGAGTGAATGTTCCCGAACCTGATTTTATGGATTGTGAAAAGTTTTATTACATTCATGTGAATAAAATACTATGTGTGCGTTGTCATCAATACCCTGAAAGAAACAAGATAGCATTCTGGATTCCACTCTTTTTGTGATGGTTTCGTTGCCTTTAATCATTTCATTAAGCATTTTCTGCTTCTCGAATTCATTTGTCATCTTTGTGAACAAAGAAAGTTAATTATTGATGATTAGACAATTAAGTTTATGGAGAATTGTGTAGAAATTAGGCCTACACCTGTCAATGTTGCTTTTATTCACAAAAATAATAAATTAATGCTCAATCAATCTGGTTGAGGCGATAACCGGAAATATCCTTCCCCCTCAGGGAAAGAAGACACATCTTCAGTACCGTGGATGAGACGGGCCAGTGAGGGGAACTTCTCCACTTTCCCTCTTCTCAAATCCAACATTGATCAGGGCTCCAAGTTTTGTACTTGTTCGCAAATCGAAGACGATCGAGCAGCAGGATAAGATTTCAATCCGAAGTCGTTCAGCGAGCATATTTGAAATTTTGAGAACATTTTTTTGCTCAAGTTGCGAAAATTCAGTTAAAAAGGAGAACCACATTTTATCTAATGTTTTCCTCTGACTTTCACTGCGTGCAGTTTACATTATGCATGTAAAATTCACGTAAATTATGATATCTCAATGATGATTTTCCTTTTTTGCCTTTTACTGACATGTTAAATGGAGATCAGGAAATCAGACAATAGCGTTCATAAAAGACGCTTGTAGTTTCACCTCATAGGTTGAGCAAAAATGTAAAGAGCTTTGCTATTTTTTTATATTCGTGAACTTTCCCGAAAGAATAGTGAGATAGAAGAAAATGTAAATCAGTTTTACAAATCATTGACAGAATGAAATATTATAATGCAAATCCAATAATAAAAACAACGGCATCTCCAACAACTTGATGCAGCATTGATATATTAGATGAATGGTCAGAAAATAAGTCAACTAAAAAGACATTCTATAGAGAAGAAAAACATCAGTATTGTCAATTTCTGCATTTAAGTGTACATAGTATTAATGTCATCATTTCATCTTTGGTGACTCTGCTGTTGCTGTGCGTGGTAGCCCTAACATCCTCTTCATCTACAATCCTTTCACAGCGATCGTATATGCACTAAGATATTGAAGTTCAAAACTTGCAAGGTTCATCTCTTTTTTATCCGGTCTTGGCAGGTCCTGAGCAGTTGAAAATTCAGAAGTGAGATCCTCATGTGGTGGCGGCAAGAATTTTTTAAATTTCACATTTTAAAACAGGTAAGCCTAATTCAATTTTGTCATTTTTCACACGGAAAATTGTTCAGAGTTCGTTGAAATTATTGATGAACGAAGTGTCTTATATTGTCATAGTCAAACTTACTATAATCAAAAACAAGCATCAATTTGACCGATGCAAATAAATTTTGACAAAATGTAAAGTGTACATAACAAACGATGTCGAAGAGGATTGCATTGAAATATTTAAACGGTCTATATTTGAAAATCGGTGTCAGTTTGCAATTTGAATAAGTTTGCAGTTCCTCCCGTCTGACGCTGAAATAACATCTACTTTTGTTTTTAGTCATTATTTAGCATGCAGCACATAGTTACTTAGTGAGCTTGAGCAAACTTCTTGAATATTCATCTGAACAACATCCGCTAAATTTTTGACAGATGTAGCTATTAATTTCATGTGGATTCTGGGAGAACTTTCTTCGCCGAAATATAAAGTGAGTAAATAGGAGCCCACCTGAAAAGACCACAACGACATCCGGACATCATCTTTCTCAAAAGAGACATCTACCAATCAACAATTTTATGCCTGTCTGTTAAGGTGTACGCTTAATTTAAAAAAATTCTTAGAAAATTAATGTTTGTTAATTTTTTATGTCGATGCGTCAACGAGATCGGTAGTTTCTAGCATGAATTAGCATTATGTCCACTCCTTTCTTCGGTGACTTCTATAAAAATGGATTCACCGGCAAATCAGAAATGTGACATTCCAACAGAAAAAATAATTCATTTGGTTGAAATAATTATCCGAAGCTTCATCATTTTTTATGATAATTGATGTTGCTTAAAAAGTTTCCATATTTTCTCATCCAAATATTCTGCTTCTGGACATTATCTTGTGCAATATGAATAAATTTGAGTGAGAAATAGACTCGAGGAATTATTCCCTCCATCGTAGAAAGCATCCGAATTCTGTAGTGAAATAAGAATCTGGAAGAGTGCTTTCCCTCATCACTTGATAATGATGAATGGAGTCTGCTAATATTGAGTCAAATACAGATGAGAACCAGCTTTCAATTGTTCGAAAGCGGAACAAAAGTTATGAATTTTCTCGATAGATATTTATTGACCAAAGAGACAGCACTGTACACGCACGTTAAATTCAGACATACAGTGTGGCAGGAGAGGAGATTTCATTTGGAAAATTTCCCGATACATTTCTCGACGGTTTCATGTGCATCTTTGTGTGAAAATTTCGAAAATCATGGTTTAAAAATCACACGATCAGCCCTTTTCGAGAAAATGACGAAAATTCAAAATGGTGAACAGAAAAACCGAAACTTCATTCTGGGGCTAGATTTAAAGTCTCAATTATTAGCAACTTGAATACAAAAGGAATTGAGAAATAAAGCGCACAATATCTGTTCTCTTTATAAAGAATGCTCTCCAATACACCCCAGATTCTACATCATTTCTTGCAGACCAATAAATGTTCCTGATACTTTTCGATAATCCATCGAGTAGTTATCCATTTATTCCCCAAGTCCACAGGACACGCGACATGTAAAGCTTCGTTTACCGGAGCATTGTTCACAAAATTGTACCAGAAGACAGCTGAGCCGGCAACTGGACTTGCCTTGACCTCAATCTTTGGAAAAATTGTTCCTCCACCTTGCTGCACAGTTGTCAAATAAACGATAAACGTTGCCAATCGTCGGTTTGGTGATGAGTCGCTTATGTGATAGTCAAGATGCTTACCATATCTGCCTGTGAAGCCGTAATTGACAGTTACTACCTGTTCCTTTTTAAGAGATTTTAAAGTTGGAGACTGGAATCCTTCGAAATGAAACAAATTCCGCCTGAAAATACTCGGCGGCCCAGTGGTAGGGCGCAATGACGCATGATAGGCGATTCGTTTTTCTCCATAGAAAATCCTCTTCCCGTCTTTGTATGCTATAGTGGCCGGTCTCATGCCTTGTCTGTTGAGTTTTATGAATATTTTAGATAATTTTTGAGAAAAGAAATTATGGATGTACAAAATGTATTGTCCTTGCATATTTGCCAATTCTTCAGCACGAAACCTGTAGTACGATGTTGACCAGTATGCCTTGAGGAAGCATTTGAGAGGTATTACTAAATAATTTGCTTGATAAACATTTCCATCTTTATTGCATAATAAAAAATCATTCTTAGATTTTCTTTTCTTATTGTATTGGTGCAGAAAATACGTCATATCGTGGATTAGATAAGGGAAAGAGTTTTCTACGTATGATGAAGATTCGCAATGAATCTGCATAATTATCTTCGCGAGGCTACCTTCTATGTCATGTTCCATATTGCTTTGCCTTGTCAACAGCATCCTCAAAAGTTCAATGACGGAATTCTTAGGCACAGTAGAGAGCCAATATTCCGATTTGAACAACCGCTGCGCTGGTTTCAGTTTCTTGTCACAAACAGCTATTATAGACAATTCAAATGTTTCCTCTACTGCCATTGGCGACGAGGATATGTTCAAAACAGAACCATTCAACCAAGCACTTTGAAATACGTTCCTTCGTGATGCCAGATCGGTCAACAACCTACCAGAATTGATGTATTCCCTCACTGAGATTCTTGCCAAGCCATGACGCTGAGCTTCACGATACATTTTCCGCGCTATGCCACAAGTCAGACAAAATCCTATTTTACTATCATTCATCCAAGTCGGCCAAAATATAGTAAATCGACGTATCAGATGGAATTGTGCAACTGGATGATGTGAATAAGGAGAATAACTATTTTGTCGCTGAAACTGAATCTTCGAAAGAAGAAATTTGAATTTCCAGGGAGGTCCGAATGGCCATGGTGGCAGCTTGATTGACTTCTGATCAAACAAATGAAGGAAATTCAGCTCTAAATCATCTAATTCCTCCATCAAGTCCACAGATGAAATGATTCGCCAGCCTTTGGTCGCTTCATAGACAGAATCACTTCGTTCGAAAAGGGGCAGCAACGTAGGAAGGCTGAATGCATGTTCGGATGAATTTGGAAACAAAGCACATGAGAACAAAAGGAAGGATAAAATCCACGAATGCATGTCAAAAGAATAAGCGTGCCAGAAAACACAAAAATGATTGCGAAAAGCTTTGAAGATAACGCAATCACTCAATCCGAGACACAAAACAAAATCATCTAATTCAGGAAAGATTTGTTTGCATAAACGGAATGTGACCACTTTCCTAACATGCAATGTAATATGACAAGTTTGTTGATCCATTTCCCATGTGATGAGTTAATTCTATCAAAACACGGACAATATCACATCAAGAGAGTATAATCACAACATAAATGAAGGTAACATGTTATTATCTTTGTATTATGCAAACGCTGTGAATTGCAGCATAGCAGTATCAAGATCTTTCAGCCGACACACAATCATTTGAAATCATTTGAAAAACCAAACAGTGGCAGACGCACAAATTATTATTATACGAGTAGCGTGGACAAACTATTTCAGCTGTTAAACGGCAGCGACTGTGACAAGAATTCCCGTGATAAAGTATGTAATAAATGATTCCAAAAAAAGAAATGTGATAAATAAGAATAAACTTTCTTAAATGTTTGAGACCATGTGTCCATTTAAAGCGTAAATGTTGATCCCGTCGTTGGTCATCTATTCACGTTTCGGCAAGCATTTGTATTGAACTTTTTTCACATCACGATTTTTAATAACTTGTAATATGATGATGTATTATCCTGTGAATTCATGCGCAGACAAGCTTTTGAAATGAGCTTGATATTTCGTCCTCAGTTATACAAAACTAGTTTGAGATGTAAGTCGGTCATCAAACTGTCTTAGGAATAATAGCATTATGGTGCTTGTTTAAATGCATTGATGTGATCATTTTTGATATAAAAGTGATTATATTTTCCGGAGAATCATTCGATGGACCTTTCTACTCGCATCTACAGCATCATATACGCAGATAGCTTATGTACAATATCATGATCCAGTACGATGAGTGTGATATAATGAATTCAGAAACAATCAAATCGAGCAACCAGGGTATTTGTCTCATTATGTTTCTGCGACTGATTACTGCGAGTTGTGAAAACCCTGGATTCGTGGAAACTTGGATATCAATAACACAATCAATGCGCTGGTATTGGACTATCTCGCAGTGTTTGAAGATCATTTCGATGTTGATGAATGCCATACAACGTGATAATGAATGACAGGCGTCTTCACTCTTTTTCGGCTTTACCATCACAGCTTTTTCATACCCTCTGAGACTTGAGGATTAGATTTTCTCATTTTACAAACTCTTAGATTTCATGCTTGATTGATGCTTGAATTGATATCAAAACGATGGGAAAGTCGACTGTCAGCAAAACGACGATGCTGAAGTGAAAACGATCGATGTATTTGATCCCTTGTATGCTCGGCCATCTTAGTAAACACATTTGAAAATGTAGTGTTTTTATAAGCCAACGACTTTTGACCACAACAGTTGCATTACGAGGCGGTGACTTCACGACGATGTTCACTGCCACAATACAGCCCAATGTAGCAAAATTGTTGAAATTGATCGAAACGTAGATTAGAACACCCCATTTGTTTAGAACTTTAATTCTACCCACTGCACCCCTATCGAAATTAGACTTGTAAAATGCACGTATGTAGCCTCTGAATAATAGACCCTCCCTCCAAACAACTGAGGTTTTCTCAAACTCATTAAATACTGTTGTGAAATGAAAGCTTCTAACACTCAATATTGCATGCGAATAGCCTCACATCCTTTAGTGTCGGATCAAACCAAGCCTTGAGTTGGCAATTAAAACTTAATTTCATTTTTACTATTTAAATTAAAGAACCGCCCTTTTTCTTTAATTGAAAGTGTTGTCTTAAATTATTGCACCATATACACTTACAGTCGCTACATATAGTTTCATTACATGACAAAACTTTGACTAACTTACTGATCCAGATGATTGTGTCATGCTTTTTTTATACCACATGTAGATCGACCATTAAATGAATGGGTGTAAGTCAACCGTGAGTCTTTTCATAAACGAGGTTTGGTAGACTATGTTACTCTATGACATTAAAAACGATCCACTTGATATAGAAAATCTCAATGGAAGTGGACGACTTTTATTTTATACTGCACTGACCAGGATGTCTATGCATCAAATTTGTCATGCTAATATAAAGCAGCTGTCCATTGTCGATATCTTTGGCATAGTTGATGCATTTCAAATTCGACCTTTTATCACTATCAAGCAATTCTTTCTGACTAAATTTTGAAGCAAAAATGTCGCAATCAGAGTTTGTAAAAGGAATGGCTGTTGGAATGCTACGATGTGGAAAGAGTTGTAGGTTTGTTGGACGGAAGTTGGGTGTGTCACACTCCATTGTGAGCAGGTGGTGGAGTCAATGGAACAATGATGGAAATGTTAAAAGAAGGATAGGATCAGGGAGACCGAGATTGACAAACAATGCTACCGATAGGAAGTTGGTTATCTCAGCAAAGCGCAATCGCTTTAAGAGTGTTCCTCGACTGGCCATCAGCTGGAAAGCTGCAGCAGGAATTGCATGCAGTATACGAACAGCATATCGCCGTCTAGCAGAAGCGGGCCTGAGGTCATACCGACCTGCTGTAAGAATTCCTCTAAGCAAGTAATGCGAGAATTTCACACAATGACATTGTTTCACTGCCAATTTTTTTCTCCGCAGGTTTCGAACACAAGCGAAAGCGTGTGGAATGGTGTGAGCAGCATCTGTCGTGGAGCACAGAGGAATGGAGTCAAGTGATGTGGACGGATGAATCCCGTTTCACTTTGGATTTTCACGATGGTCGCATTAGAGTGCATTGAATGGTTGGTGAGAGGCATTCACCCTGTTGCATATCTGAGCATGACCGCTATGGTGGTGGTAGCGTGATGATCTGGGCCGGTATCTGGTACGGATGTCGAACTGTCGCAGTCCTTGTGAATGGGAACTTGAACAGAGAGCGATATTTATCGAATATCATATCTCCAATCGTCATCCCAACGGTAAATGAACTCAACCTCATATTCCAGGATGACAACGCTCGACCACACAGTGCTCATTGTGTAACAACAGCGGTAGTGAGATCTGGAATTCGCATCCTCCATTGCCCTTCACGCTCCCCGACCTGTCTCCGATCGAACATGCTTGGGATGAACTTGGTCGGAAAGTGAGAGATGCATATGATCATCCGCCATCAACACTAACAGCTCTTTCAGAGAGACTCATTGATCAATGGTCATTGCTGGATCAGGAACGGCTTGATCATCTTTGCGACTCGATGCCGATGAGACTTCAAAGCTGCATTTCAGTGCGGGGAGGACATACTCGGTACTACTGTCTCCCATTTATTCAAATATAATGTTTTATATAAAATGCTATCTTGTAATTCATGAGTGTGAGTTGAATAAAGTTTATATATTTGAGTGGAGCATTTTTTATGTCAGGCAGTATAGTTAAGCATCAGTGAGTTGGCACTCAAAAATTATATTTACTCTAACTAAATGAAATGTATGACCGTGGACAGGTGACATCAAGTACATAGTGATGCCAGGGATGTCTATGAAGCATTGAAAGTGTTAGGGATTTCCAACTCTCAATCCGTAGGATTTAGCGTGGACAGGTGACATCAAGTACATAGTGATGCCAGGGATGTCTATGAAGCATTGAAAGTGTTAGGGATTTCCAACTCTCAATCCGTAGGATTTAGCGTGGACAGGTGACATCAAGTACATAGTGATGCCAGGGATGTCTATGAAGCATAGAAAGTGTTAGGGATTTCCAACTCTCAATCCGTAGGATTTAGCGTGGACAGGTGACATCAAGTACATAGTGATGCCAGGGATGTCTATGAAGCATAGAAAGTGTTAGGGATTTCCAACTCTCAATCCGTAGGATTTAGCGTGGACAGGTGACATCAAGTACATAGTGATGCCAGGGATGTCTATGAAGCATAGAAAGTGTTAGGGATTTCCAACTCTCAATCCGTAGGATTTACCGTAGGCCGGTTTTCTGGCGAATTAGGTTTCTGGGTATATGGTTTTCTTGAGTTATAGGAAACTTCATTTTATCAATCAACTGGATATGATTATGAGCAGTTATACTGCGGTCGTTCAATTGTTATCCACCAGAAGACTTCATAGTCTCAATAGCATTCACAAAAATTTGCTTGATCAATTTTGAAGTCAGTGAAAATACTGGTTAGAGACAAATGCACACAAATGCACTTACACAAAAGCATACTTACGTATAACAAATACACACATGGGTTTTGACTTTACCATCATTGTTGAAAGACGTAATTTCCTTGCTTGCTTGTCTCTATGCTTATGATATCACTGATGCAGCAACAGAAATCTAGTGCGCGAAATTGAAGCATGATTTTTGTGGAGCTATGGTAATAATGCTTGAATCTAGACGTACAGTTCTGCTTCGAATAGTAGATGCCTTCGTGCTATCTGCTCCCTTTTCTTTAACAATTAGTGATCGATTAATAACTATTGGTAATGTTGGTGGGATTTGCCTAAAAACTGACAGATTACAAGCGAAGCAGCAAATCAATGCTACAGTCCGTTTCATAAAAAGTGGATCATCCTAAAATTTGACTAAATAAAACATAAGTATGATACAGAAAGCATTTTTCATGTTATTTCATGTCCCTAATATATTTAAATGTCCTTATATAATCTGATAAGCTATGATACAGTAACGGTTCTTAAGAAGCTAATATTTTGTGGCCCTACCCTTATTGTCAATGACATTACCAATTCGTCTAGGCATTGATTCGATGATATCGTTGATTTTTGACTGATCTAACTTTCTCCACTCTCTTTTTAACAGTGACGTAAGTTGTGATACGCCATCTGTAGGTAGCAGTGAACGACGAACGTTACGTTTTAGAATACTCCATACATTTTCTATGGGATTCAGATCAGGAGAACGAGCTGGCCAAGATAATGTCCTAAGCCCTAATTGAGACTTGCATAAGTTGACTCTACTACTCCTGTGACACGTAGCATTATCATCCATAAATAACCAAGTCGATGGATCACCAAGTTAACCTGTCATTTGGCCAATGTTCATTCGTAAAACATTCACATAGCGTTCAGAATTCATGGTTCCTTGCTGTATGTGAAGTCTTCTACGAATAGTGGACTTAGAAATAGACGAGTATAGTGCAGCCATCTCAGTTAACGAGAGACTTGGATCAACTTTAACAAATCTCAAAATTAGGCGGTCTATACGTTTGGATGTTTTGCGTGGACGGCCAGAGCCCTCTTTACGACAGAGCCGAAAATCATCATTATGCCATCGATGCACATTTGTGTAAGGGACATTTAGTCGCTTGCTTGTAGCTCGCAAAGAAAACCCTGACACTTTGCCTTTTGTGAATGCGATCTCGTTATTGTTCATTTGTGCTTTGTATTGTTTTCAACCGGTAAGAGATAGATTTCTAGCTGAAAGCAATCAGGAGTGCTGCCAACACTACCGCAACGAAGTCAGGAAGCTATGGAACATGAAGTCCAGTTAATCACATGTAGCAGTTAAATTATTGTTGATGAATAATGGTGCTATACTGGCTCTGATTGACCGATTTTCTTTATTTCTGTTTTGCTTGATAGCTTTTGGCTTGTAGAACGACATATTACATAACAAAGGAAACAAATGTAATTTTATAAGAGTGAGGTATGATTTTGTGTAACATTGCTAAATGAAGATCAAATTATCTACTACTTTTTTATCTACAACAGGAAAACAACTCAATATTCATGCTTGAAATTTCCAACAATGATATTAGTAAGCACAAGTGACATATCTTCCAAATTTCAGAGAAATTCGTTCAAGTTTGGCGGAGTTAGACAAAGTTGAAGTTAAGGCGATGTTTAAGGGTGATCCATTTTTTATGAAACAATCTGTAGCTTTGGCATCTGCCGATACATAACCTAGCATAGCAGATCCACTTTGTGCAAGAAAACAAGCATCAATTATGAGGAAACATAGCTTTTATTTTGTAGTAGCATCTTGATTGAAGTCACAAACGATATCTTCCTAGCAGCATGCTGCTGTCATGACTTCTTTTTCATTATCACATCAGTACATACTCTCTCTCTCTCTCTCTCTCTCTCTTTCTGCTTGGTTTTTCGGCAGACTAAAATTGAGATCAACATTTGCTTTTGTGTGCAGCAAAACATAATTTACAAAAGCATCTAATTCCATCCACGCAGTCAAGAATTTGACGAATGTGTTTATCTTTCATTTATAACAATTGAACTTACTTTGAACTTTTGGAAGAAATCAATTCACCAGGACAGTATTATCAAAAACCGTCCATTATCTTTGGGTGTTGTTGTCTTTGTTGAAGCCAGTTGATCAATGTCAAGAGCCAATACTGAAAATGGAAATCTGATGCTAATAATCTATCAGAATTCCATCCACTCAGTCGAGGCAGTGACGAATGTGGGCTTGGTCGGTCATGTTACAACACCATTTGTTAGATGGCAAATCGAAAGATATTCGACATCAATATAATGAAGGTCGCAACAATGAGAATATATTCACAGCCGTTGATCATGAAGTGTATAATTATAGTATCAATAGTGCTTTGGCTGTACTAAGACACACTAGATTCATTTTTTCACGCACATCTGTAAGTCGATAATTAGGGACGCTGACACTGAGAATTATATAGTGGAAGCTGGCTGTTCCTACTAAATGCCGAATTTAAAGAGAATCAATATTCTAACTGCTAAAAATCTAACTGTATCGTGCAATCATGACAATTGAGTTAAATTCTATGACGTCACAATCAGTCTACGAGAATATATTTTGCCAAACTAATTGCTCGAGTAGCAATTTCTGTTTCTCAGATGAATATTCAGAAATTCCCTCTGGTTATGACTTCACTAATAAGTGGCTATTCCAATATCCAGAATAGAAATTGCTTTGCCACTTTTCCACTAACAACTCCCGGCGGTTCAATATAAAGATATATTTAGCCTCTTGAAGACAAATTAGCTCATCTCGTCCTATTTTTAAATGCCAAATCTGCCCAGGTGCCGCACATCGTCCTCGGCACTTATAGATTGATTTTCTCATGTGATAGCAAGGACGAGCTCGTCCTCCATCCTTAACAGGTTAAATATTATCAGTAATTATGAATTCAGTGTCAATATAAACACAGCATAATTCAATATGAAATCAGCAAAATCCAACAGATAAATCTTACAAAATCAATAAAAATTTATTTCTAAATTACATTTATTAATTAACAGGATCAATTATAATTTGATTTGTTTCTGCTCTTATCGACGAAATCATTAAAGCACTTCTGTAATAAGCACTGCAATTAAGTAATTGTGCTGTAAATTGCACGTACAGTCTAATATTCTTGGAGGTAATTTTCTAAGCTTCATCTACTGTGTGATTACAAAGGCTATTACAGAAAATATCCGAAGAAAATGTTTGATATCAAGTGTTGAAGAAATGTTCACAACCAGTGTAAGAATCACGTTAATCAGATAGACTCCTAGAGCATGAATGAAAAATGAAATTTGTAGCTCTAAATTTGAAACCCGTTTATGACTGTTGAGACTACCTATGCAATACCATAGAAAACTACTGCATATTCTCTTATTTTCTAAGTGGAAGTAATACACTACATGCTATCTAGTCACCATCATTAAGTATTTCAATCTGATTATGACATTAAATATAGTTTTATGGATAATAGAACGGTTGTTTGTTCAAGGTAAGGATATTATAAAACCAACCGATGTCTGATGAAATTCAGTGCAATTAGCTTCTTTGTTGAACAAAGTTGAACATTTTACGCGAGTCACCAGGATGTCCAATAATGTGTTTTCTTCATCATCTAAGAGATGACAAAATCTTCATCTCATCACACACCACAACTTGTCCAGGAGAACTTAGAAATATACAGTTTTGCAAATTTCTATTGTCTCTGATTCCTATCCAATATTTTGGAAGCTTTCAATGTTTCCGTCAGTGTAGTCGGATGTGGAAATGGAAGAAAAAATCATTTAGTAATATTCATTGCTTGCTGTATACAATTTCGATGATTTCAAAATGAGTGATGCACTATACCTGCCCCATTGAATTTAATTTCAGACAGCTCAATTAATTCTAAACGGATTTTGGAGTCTTTGTTCAAATCTGTTGGATTAATTCAGCTAATAATTTGATCAATTTAATAATATGTCATTCATAGTTTTCATAAAGTATAGCACATTTCCCCAATGTGATAATCTCTCTAATCTATGCTGGAAACCAAGCATTGTGGGTGGAAATGAGAAACGTTCTGTCCCGGGCATAGAAATTGATAACAATAAAACCTCTAGAATGGAAGTAAAACTTCATGCAATACACAATAGTGGCACAAAAATCGCACGCATTTTCACTTAGATACACTTGACTTGTCAACGGCAGTATGATTGGGTTAGAATCAATCACATGTGCGATTCTAAGCAGTGTTTGATTCTAAGCTTTTCATTGGTAGTTCATGCCCCAACTTAGTTCCCCCGCATGTGCCGCGACCTTGAGTCAATTTCCATTCTAGTCAACTTCAGATAAACAACAATCTATTTCTATGGTCCCGGGTATCCTTTCAGCTGTCAAATATTAATAGGCCTCAAGCAAGTCTATTTGAATTCTTCTTCAGCAAGCTTCCATGATCAAGAATTTCTGACGGTGATATTAAACGGACATTCTCTGCAAATGAAATCGATAGGATACTCGTGCAGCTACAGGCGTAGTACTTGTCTGAATGATAAGAAATCACAATCAATAATTCACACACAATTGTAAATTTCTTTAAATTCAAATAATTCGTCGGGAATTTGATTCCGATTTGATTATAATGTTCAGTTGATATTCAGTTGGATTGGAATTTTTCATGACTAATTCCACGCAGAATACCTGTAGTGTTGTTAATGCCAGAGTCGAAATATAATACAGTAGATTGCATGGCTATCAGATGTCCACTTCTTATTCAATTCTTTGGCGTACTGTAAGACCAGTGTCGTGCACAAATACTCATAGTTTTTGTTGTTTCTCTTAATCCATGATGTTAGGAATGACGTTAATGCACTTGTTTCTGTTTCCTCATTTCTGATTGGAAATCACAATTTACGACAATGCACTTTCTCAACATCTTTGATGAAAATTCTGCAATCGGTATCTTCAAACCGGCCTGCACTAAATCCTACGGATTGAGAGTTGGAAATTCCTACCACTTTCTATGTTTCATAGACATCCCTGGTGATGCAAATGGAAATTTTCCATTTTTGGAGAATTTTGAAAATCTTTTCGGTGGTCGATGTTTTTTGCCTGAAATTGTTGTTCTGCAGATTAATTATAGTCGTTTGAAAAGACTACCGGTATGTAATATTCAAAGACCGAAAACTCCCCGATCCCTGCAAGTTTACTTTCGTCACAACTGCACCTTTCCTATTTCAGATCATTCCAAATGAATTTCAGGCATTAGATGGATTTCAGATTTCTATAATTCAGATATCTTTCAGAAACTCAACTTTGAAAAGATCTTAAATTCAATTGGAGAATCTTAAATTCATCTGGAAATGTCTGAAATTCATTTGAACAGATCTGAAATCGATTTGAAAGGGAAGTGGAAGATATGCAGTTTGCCGTCAACGAAGATATCGGACAATTTCTATACGTCAGATTAAGCTATCATAGATGATCTTTTATTCATCACAGAAATCTTTAGTTTCCAAATATCTTTCGAGTTTACAATCTTTATATCTTCCACTGTGTTTTGTTGTTCATGTATAACTGTCCTGTGGGAACATTGCTTGCTATCAAAAGGTTATCTGCTGAATTAGCGAATCTGTGGTCAAATTTATGTCTATCTCATTCTCGTGATAAATTTATTGCAAAATGTGCACTTCACCTCAATATTTTGTAAATGCGTCTAAAATCAAAGCTGCAGGTGGAAAATAACTTGCTATATAACCAATTGATAGATATTTATTTACTCATCTGAGCTGATTTTTCACCAACCGACCAAGTGGTAGTTATTGTAGTAGCGAATTAGCAGCAAGTATAGTATTGTTTGTGTGTTAGCTTCATATGAAAATACATTGCATTCTCAATCTGATCAGTTAAAAATGTTTTACGAAAGTTTAAGCTAGAAAATGATAATTTTCCTTGAAGTATTGTAGCAAATAGCATTAAATGATTCATTTTATAGCATAATGATTAATAAAATACTTGTTATTGTTGTAAATGTCTGAATGTCATGAGATGCTGTGAAAATCCATATAAACACATTAATCTCAATTGTACTTATTATCATCAAAGACAGCCAACAACTTCTATTTGGCATAGAGATCGGACATGTGTGGGAATAGGTAAGGAAGTGCGGGAGAAATTAAGCCCGGACAATGGCAGCCGAAATCAAGGATATATAGAGAAAAAAGAGGAAATATTTGCGACGTAGAGGGCTTAAGCAAGCAGATTTCTCTGCCAAAATGTTATTGAAGCGTAACATCGCTACGATGGTTTTGATCGAAATATTGATGAAATCAAGAGTTTTAGACCAATTTTATTGGTGTGTAGCTGCCTCGGTTGTTCTTGCTTCTTTGTTAATAAAAAGTATATTTTTTGAAAACGATTCTACAACTATGCATTAAAAGCCATTACCGCCCAATGTTCCACTCATGGAACAATTTTTTGAATGACAATTAAAGACAAGAAATATTTATATGTACTCGCATCATTTAAGTATGCAGATATCAGAAGCCTGATGTGAATACATTCGGCAATGCTTGATAGAGCATTTTGTTTTAATTGGGTTCTGTCCAGAGAAATCTGAAATTTCGGAAATTTATCACTGAAATTTGTCTTCCCACTCCTGTCTATTAAGAAATAATAGCTCAAAATCTTCTCAGATTACCATTTCTGTATTAGTCTGGTGACGTACAATACAGGTATTCAATTTATCGTTGCTTTTCTGCGTTCAGAATGTCGAATTTTTATGCTTATCATAGTAAGTTATGCAGTTCATTTGTGTAGTAATTGTATAACTTGTAATTTTAACTCACAAGTCACGAGTTACAAGTTAGCCGGATCGCGTTAGATAGTACTACCACAAAAGAGCTATCTTATCATTCAAAAGAGCTACGATAATCAATTGTTAAATGCAGCAATTTTTTGCTGAATCTTATTGTAAAACAGTTGTACATGCACAATCATCTTTGTTTCAAATTACTATTGGAAATTTGACTTAGAAAAAAGTTTGCCTTTGAAGCTACAAACCCTGTTCCTAGACTCTGTGTATGAGAAGATCGCAGCGCTAACTATTGCGCCACGCTTCATTTCTGACCTGAGTACAGTAGAACGTCTGTAACGGAAACTAGTTTGACTCTCTTCATCATTCATTTTCAATGTTAATACCTACACTCTCAAAA
>CAJQUW010012735.1:153123-343509 GCA_907163375.1 Prostheceraeus crozeri
TTTAACCTTTAGGTGCCGCTTTAGCTAGCTTCGCTTGAGTTATAGATTGTTTAACTCTAACATTATATCTAGAAATGGTACTCCTTTTTGTAATTTGTACAAAACGTATAAACATAATTGACCACAATAGGTAGTGCCTGGTGTTTGAATTTGAAACGTATTGTATGTTCCCGTTCCAAGTAATTCTTTTACTTCATTTGTAGGTGGAAGTCCGTATGAGTCAAAATAATAATTATCTCCGTTTTTACTAAAGATACCTGCTGACCAATGTACGCCGTTTTGGTCTGAAGTGTGAAGATTCGTTATGAAATTTACAGTTGGCTTATTTTTGATCAATTGTAATTCGTCTCTCATTAGGACATAAAAATTCTTTATTCCCAATTGATGTGCGATTTTCTTTAGGTCGAAATTTGTCGTAGTTTGCGTTCCATATAATTTAAAAAACTCGATCAGGTCAGTCATTTTAAATGAAACAAAAATCCAAATTGTCAACACTGTTGTCACTTTTCAGTCTCCACGCAAATAAGTTGCAATAAATGTTACTACTTGTTACTTATGAAGTAGAGTCCAACATTTATATGAAAAACAGAAATCCAAATTGTCAACAATGTTGTCACTTTTCAGTCTCCACTCAAATAAGTTGCAATAAATGTTACTACTTGTTACTTATGAAGTAGAGTCCAACATTTATATGAAAAACAGAAATCCAAATTGTCAACACTGTTGTCACTTTTCAGTCTCCACTCAAATAAGTTGCAATAAATGTTACTACTTGTTACTTATGAAGTAGAGTCCAACATTTCCAAGTCTTCAAATTCCTGCGTGAGTCCAATATGTTGCGCAGGTTGCTTTTCAGTTTGTTGCACATTGGGTGAATCAAATATGGATTCTGCTAATCTTCGCTTTTCTTCTTCTTTCTCATGATCAATGAAATCTTCCAGATATGTAAAATGCTTCATCACAAAATGAATTGATAAGGAGGAACTAGCTAAATTTGGATAATGTCTTGACATTTTGAACAATTTGATTAATAATGTTATATATGAACGTGAAAATTTAATGTTATGAGTCTCATTCAACTCTTTCACGAATTTTGTATAATTCAATTTAGACAATAACTTCAGTCGCTGAAGCACTTCTCCTTGTAAAACATAGCAGCGTAGAAGATTCCGATGTGTAATTTTCTCAAAACCAATGAGTTTATTCAATGAAGATATGCACGATGATGTACTTATAATATCCTTTTTCTCGAGAAATACAGGTAAATTGCTGCTGTCAACATCCTTGAATGAATCTCGGATTATTTCAAACACTTCTCTCTTTTTATCTTCTTCGTTTCCACTCGTCTTCTGTTTTTTTCTTAGTGATTCATTGATAAAATTTGCTGTTATCGTTTTGAAGAAATCCAGATGGTCTGGTGAAATAAGAGGCACAACTTGATCCACGAAGCAACAAAATTCTCTCTCTAGTTTGCTGACGGAGGACATTGCAAATGAGAACTTTGCTTCTAGCGTACACGATACAATGACAGACGAGAGAGAAATGAACTTTTAGTAGCAACTTTGCCACCGTTGCCATAACGATCTTCAACCTGATGACAGTTTGCAATTGTTTTGTCGTCATGTGAGTGCGCTGGCAACTAAAATCTAATTGTATCACAAAGCAGTAGCGACAACAGGAATTGTAAGAACGCCAGATGAAATAACAATAGTGAGAGCGCCTAAAGAAATTGTTAAACATGCACCAACGCCTTGTGTCACATTCTTAGCTATGGTCCATCGTTTTCTTAATTTATTATAATGTTCTAGTTTAAGTAATAGTTGGGCTTCCTTATCTTTCATGTACCTAACTCTATCTTTGTGTTTTGCTATATCCATTTCATATGATAATGAAGGATATAAGGGGGCTGATGGTTCTTTTGTTTTTTCATCTTCCATTTTTAAATGAATATTTTTGTTCATGGGTCATACTTTAAGGTAGTTTCCTATTTTTTGTATCTTTCCCATTTTCGCATCTATTTTAGCCCGTGAACTGGTGATTTTAGAGGTACTTTCCTATTTGTTGTATTTTTTCATTTTTTGTATCTATTTTAGCCCGTAAATTGGTGATTTTAGAGGTACTTTCCTATTTGTTGTATTTTTCCCATTTTCGCATCTATTTTAGCTGTTTTTTTTATAAATTTCAGGAGGACCCTATTTTTTTGTATTTTTTCATTTTTTGTATCTACCTAGGTGTGGGATTCGGTGCTGAGCGAAGCGATGCGCCGAATCCTATACCCTATACTACTGGCAATTTGACCCTTGTCAGCGAGATTCTTATGCCATTTTTGGGTGTGCTTTCCTGTATAGTCACTATCGAAAGATTCGCCGCATAATGTACATTTAACGCGATGGCGAGCCGCCTTTGCTCCTCTTTTTAACATACTAGAAGCGGTCAGTGAAGCGGATTCTGGAAAATAAAGAGAAAATGGAAAAATGAAACAATCTCATTTTTATAGGCTACTGTACTTTCGATGGGGTACGTAGGTCTTTTCAAACTATTTAAGACAAAGTAAATAACCTATGCTTAATTAGGCCTAAGTGTAATTCATTCAGTGTTCATAAACGAATCATGCTCATATGCGCACTACAATGTATATTCTTCATTCGCGCACTTGCATTTGAATCCATTGATACGATCACAATATTGGATCACATTTAACATTAAACTCATACATGTAAATTTACAGTTACTTCATCTAAATTTGGAATTTGTTTTCATTCCAAATTTTTCATGTGCTTACAAATGAAATCAGTTTATTTGAAGTCAAGAAGGTATGAAATTACAGCGAGATACAAAAGAGAGATAAAAAAATCACAAGTTGAAAACTTCATCCAGCCCTGAAGTCTTCGGCAATGTGCCAAGGATGGATATGTCATTTCCCCTCTGAACGGCGATGCTTAGTCTCTGGAAGAGGAAGGTTGTTGATCGCTCTTCTCCGGTCTTCTCCTCTATACGAGCGCCGATTTGTCTCGCAAATTTGATTGCAGATGGACCCTATGCTCCCATCGTTTCTATGCAGAAGAGGATGACATTATATGTAGATGTTAAGTCTGAATATTTAGACAACTTGCGGTCTTCTGCTTCAGATGCAGTTTTGCCTGCAACATGCGACGATGAAGCGATATAGCTCGGTGACATGGTATCTCGGCAAGTGAAGTCCCAGACGGCTGATCGTCCGCCTTTTCATGGTATCATGGTATCATGGTAAGTCCATCGGGACGCTTACCATCTTGCCTGGAAATTCCTGGAGGTTCCAAGTTGGCAGGAACTCCACTTGATACCAAGGCCCGTCGAATAAGGTCATTGGCCTCTTGGTGGCGCGCATTTCTTCCGGCGCTCTTCTTACATCGGAGGCCATGTAATCCACACTGATCCACAGTTTCTCCACAGACACAGACATGTTGTTGACAAAGAGGGAGACCTAAACGTAATGCACATGCGATCCGCAATTGGCTGTTATTCAACTTCAGGCCCAGTGATGGTATTGGGCATGCGTTCAACCATGCTCCTGCATACTTGGAAGAGACGGCAAGAATCCGCGCTTTCGATGCGGCTGATACTAACGAACCCGCCAACTGATCGAATGCTGACTTTAGAATCGGCTTATCCCATGCACGTTGACTGCTTGGATTGAGTGGGAGCTCGGCATTTGTGATTGTTCTCCAGTCTTTAATTGCCTTGCTTAGTGACAACGAAATAATCGGCCGGCAAACTGCATTGTGACAAAAGTGAGGAACAGAGATCAACAGTACTGTGAGCTGAAGACAGATAAGTCGGTAGAGATAGCTTGTACAGCGCTTCTAACACCAATTCCTCATTTTGAGATTGATAGTGTGGCTTGATTCCATGCTGCTTCATTGAGTTGGCGATTAAGGATATTACTGAGTGTCTCACGAATAGCCGCATCATATTCCTTTAAAATGCCATGGAAATAGAAACAAGGTGCAGTACGCAAAATGTACGTCAATTTAGGGATTGAAAAACAGTTTCTCAGTAGAAAAAGAGCATCATGCGCATCCAAACTTTGTAATGTGGAGCTGAGTCGAAGGAAGTCGTTCAACTTACGTTGCAGCGTAGGTCTGATTGCAGCCATGCCAATAGGTGATCCCAAAAGAACAGCATCTTTCGCTTCGATTACCTTCATTCCAGTTTCGAAAATAATGTGTGAAATATTTGGAATACCTGTTGCCGAATTCAAATTTCTCACAATCAGCTCACATTTTTGGTGATTTCTCCTGCTTGTTCTGATACCATTTGGAAATCATCGAAGATGATTGGTGATATTACCGGCTATCGTGCCATCATCCAAATACCATAAATTTAATTCTGAACGAATATTTTTGGTAATGTCTTTAATTGCGAGACAAAATAGAAGAGGACCGAGTGGGTCGCCCTGCTGAATTCCCTCTGAAGAATGAGTTATGTGATCACAATGCCAAAGGTTAGATTCTTTCAAATATGTCTTACGAACAAAGGGATAAATCTCAGGCAGATTTTCAATCACTTCTTTTCAAATCACATCACGCTTGACTGAATTGAAAGCATTTTTAAAGTTAATCTTCAGAAATACTTTGTTTTCGGTCACTTCGTCAGCGTATCTTCGAGCTGCGTGGACTGCTGCTTCAGCTCCCAAGGAAGTACCAAATCCCAACTGCTGAGGCCGTAGCAGTTTTCCCATCTTCTCCATTACTGATGAGCTACACAGTTTCCCTACCAAACGACGGAGAGTAAATCCGACTGCGATTGGTCGAATTCCACCGGAGGATTTGCTCAATGCACATAAGTTAGCTCCAAAGAAGATAGGACAGATCTCTTCAGGTATCTTTCCACTCAATAGCACCACTCCGAGCCACTTAGCCATTAATTCTTTTAGGTGCCGTGGTCTAAAACCAACGGGGCCAGCAGCTGAACCATTAGGGAAGCTCATGATTGCTTTCATAACTGATTCCGGGTAAACTTGCAGTGGAGAGGATTCTAATGTTCGATCTTCTGATGGCATGTCACGGAATGCAGAAGCTACAGGATGCAGCTCACGGAGTTTTTTTAACAATGTCTTCGTTATTGCAGGCCAGGCACTCATTGGATGAAGCTATTCTGACTGCGCCTTTAACGTCATTCTCCGAAATTTTTTCTGAAACTAGGACCGATAACTTCTTGTGAGGTTTTTTCTTTACTTTTGAGTTGTTGCGAAGTTCGTGTGCATTTTTTTCATTCGCTCAAAAATCTGGTCGGCACTAATTGATTCGTTGAATTCAGAAATCTTTCGATTTACAACAGTGGCAAGGGAAGGCGAATTTTACCAGCTCTCTTTGGTTGTAGCAAACACAAGCGTGAAAAGCTCAATAATTTTGACCATGTTATCAGGTTATTGGAATCTACTACTTCATTTAATGTGTCTGTAAGTAATTTTGCGGCTTGCATGCGACTGGCTTTTGGAATTCGTTTCAAAATACGAACCCGTGATCGAAATCCATTTTGAATGTTGTCCAATACTTCATTACAATCCATGCTAGTGTTGGAACTAAATTGAGATTGGGAAGTGCTTGTGGTTGATTTTGTGTTGTCTATCTTCACCGTTGTCAGCAAGCGCTGCATTAAAAGGTTCTTTTTTCCATCTGTTGTTAAATGTCGTAGCTCTAATTCATATCGCAAGTCTGCGACATTATAACTCGAGAAGGGATTCTTCTTAAAAGTTACTATCAAATTCGGTGACTTTTGTAGACAATCATTGCAGTAGAAAAGTGAAATGCAGGAGAGTTGTGAGTGTTTAAACCCGAAGCATTCTGGATGAAATAAATCCTTGCAGTGATCACATGGAAACAAGCCGTTTATGTCATCAGATTCACAGATACAACGTTTCATGCTGGAATTGGATATTGAACACGCTGAAGCCGAAGCTGATTGACAAGGATCAGTAGGATGAGGATTCTGCTGAACCTGTGGATGATTGGCTTCCTCATTCATTGTTGCACATTTCATATACTTTGTACTATTATGTAAATCAGGCCATTCGCGTGCCTGTTGTATCACTGAATCAATGGTATCATCTAGATGTGACAGATGACTCATCAGATCACAAACCAACAATTTAACAGATTGTTTTCACTTGTTAAGTGGAGAATCAACTGATAACAGGAGATGGAGGGCTGGACGAGAGCAGGAATCAATGAGGAGACGTAGGGAAGTTGCAGCAGACGTCGGGAAAACTTGATGGCGAGAGTAGTCGCAGAGAAGAAACGGGAAAACTGCAGGCGGGCTGAGCCAGTTAGTGCTTGTACCGTTAGTGAAAATGTACACACACTCAGTTAGATCTCTCTCTCTCTCTCTCTAACTCTCTCGCTGCTTAGTAAGGACAGTGAAGCTGCGTCATCTGTACAGCGGTGAATGAACACAGTGTGAGAGCGAGTGACGTCACTACCGGCGAGATTCCTTAATTGATGGAGTCTGAAGCTACGAAGACAAAGAATGGTCGGATGCAATTTGGATTCCTTGATTGCTTGATTGTTTCACTAGATGGCGACTCAAATGTTATCCTTCTCTACTTAAAAAATTGGCAGTAATAAACGAACTGAGTATTATGCTCGGGTAAATTGTAATATATTTAGTACCCTTCCATTGATTTGATAAATGTGGAGTGGTGCAGGGGCTAACACACTATCCAACGATCTATGTTCGAATTCCTCACACGGCACACCTTTTACCACGCATTAAAGTTTTAGATTTGATTGACGGTGAAAGAACACTCATTAGCATTGAGTTTTCGCTACCACGAGCTTATCGAACAGTATTTGTAATACATAACAGAAGTACTGTAGGCTATACATCAAATTATCAGCTGAAACATAGTAAAATTAAGATAATTTTATTATTTGTTCTAGTTATTTGAACGGTTATTAATTAGATGTTATTCGTATCTACCTGAAAACTGTGATTAAATGAGTTAATATACTGATAAATATCAGATAGGCCAATTTTGACAGTTAAATCGCCAATTTCTACTATACCTAATCATGCAATAAACTTATGCATGATTAAATCTAAACTTCGCTGTATGACAAATCAATCAATCTAGGTCAGAAGGAGAACTAAAGACATGAAGCCTGTATCGACCGTACAGACTTATTTTAGCCTTTAGACGTTGCAGAAAGTTATTTACTCACCTGAGCTTTCGATAGACTACAGATCAGTCATTTGTCTGGAGTCATATTTCCGGCGTTTTCAGCCAAATCCGATAAAAAAACATGCAATAAAATATAATGATGTGTGCAAACAAGCATACTAAATTTCGGCCGACACCCCTGACACCCCGCTGGCGCCGCCCCTGCCACAAAACCTTCATAAGTAAATGCTTCATTAGAGTTTTGAGACGATGATGAGTTTATGTGTCTCAGAGGTAAGTCTCTCAAACGATATCTCCGAGGTTAGTGACATCGTCAGGCAGTGTGAGATTGCAACGAAAGATGATTTGAATGATCATTTCAGTAAACAGAAAAAGCAGTCAGCATAATGACAAATAATGGTAATTTCCATCTTCGCAGATAGGACAAATATTCTCTGGATGCATTTCAAGGCAAGGATCTTTATGAAATGCTTGATACGCATGCTGATGGTCTCATCGACCTCAGTGGCAGAAACCGGTGACTCCCCGGGACAACAGAATTGTTTAGGCCTACATAATATTAAACAATCTCAAATGCGTTCATTTCTTGATGTTCTTTATTTATGTGGAAATTGCGAATGACCGAGGCGTCTCCAACTCTACCATGAATTTGGAGTCGATGCAGAAAGAGAATCAATTTCTCGACATGAATTTCGAAATATAAAAACTTGTTCTCATTTCAACGATAACGACTTCACAGCAAACAGCAACGACAAGTAGCATAAAGCAGGCCTTTGATTAAATTTGCTAATTCACAGTTTCGACAAATACCTCTGAAATATGATGGAGAGCTTTCATGCTGAAGCTATGACTCATTACTTCGGCAGGAATTGCTTGGAGCAATTCATAAGCTGCATTTGAAAAAAAACATGCTTTTGTATATTTTGACATCATATGACGCCATCGTAACGAAATCGTTACGGCTTTAATTTCTAAGATAGGGTTATTGTAATGAACTGGTCATCATATATTATTCTTAATTATAACATTCTGAAATACTTACCACCGTTTTTATAGAAAATTTGCCGATATTTATATAGGCGGCCTTAAATAGGTTTATATAATCAGAAATAGTTGTCTAATATTCCCGATGGGTTTTATAGCAAAGTGTTCATTAGCAAGAACCCTATAAAAAGTTATTGTGAGACACCTTTGAAGCCTCTTTTAACCGGTTTCAAAATCCTTTTTTCAACAGAGTACATAAGGAACCTGGCATTTCCGATGTTCTGCGAAGATGAAAGCTACAGTGGCATAGCCACATTATGACAAGAGACGAAGATGACTGGATGAAAAGAGATCCTTTCATCTTGATGTCGCAAGCAGAAGAACAAGAGATTGTTAATACGATCAAGGAAAACATGGTCAGAGGTTGTCTCTGATGATCTGCGCGCTCTGGGCCTAAATCCAGCAATGATCTACGATCAGCAGTAGTGGAGGAGCGCTTTCCGAAGGCAACAGCCCGCTCAACGTGGAAAGTACGGAGGCGCAGAAATAAAAAGTAAGTGATCAGTTTTATGAAATCTTCTGTAGACTTCATGAGTCGCACGCAAGGATTCACCGGGTCAAGATCCGGATCCGGGATCCGGTGTGATATCCGCCCGGATCCAGCGAAGAATGTTGAAGATAAAATGTTGATGGTTATTAATGCTCTGCGGAAAATCCTATTCAATGATTGAAGTTACAAAAGTTATAGAACCTGAAACTAACTTTTCTCGTCACTCACTTAGAGTTGGGAGTGTATGTGGGCCCCTAAGAATGCGAATATAAATCTGAATAGAAATGTTTTCTCCAGGAAATTCTGTAGCTCGGTATTGAATGACCATCTATTAAGGTTACAGAAAAGATGAGGTGACTTTTTCATGCTTTGTTCATTTTAATTGTCATGCTACCGTTATAAGCTTTAAAAAAGCACCCACTTTACTAATCCACACTAAGAAATGAATGGGCATCCATGAATTTCAAAGCCAAAGACATGTCGAAAGATCCATTGTGATTCTCCAGACATATGGTGCTGGTCCAACTACTACTTACTAACTACTGTATATAACTATCAATTCTCATATCGTGTCTTACGACGACCTGCCATGCATCATTCGAGAGCTTGCATTCTGAGCTAGAATTGACTTGCATGCTCTATTGCATTTGCTGTGCAGTGCTCAAAAATAGAAGTATTAACTATGGTATTGTCAATTTCTATGGCTCAAAATATGAAAATCACTCATACAAATCACAATTTTTCAATGAGAAATAACGTGAGCATTGTAATGAATCAGGCACTGTGAGAACGTGTATTTTATGAGCTCTTTTTTTGATATAATGGTCATCAAAATCGGTGAACTAGGAAACAGTTAATGATGTCTTGAAAATATTACAAACTCATGAATCTTTTGACTGAAAATGTTATACTCTCACTTTTTCATCAAAAATGTTCATATTTGCCATCTTGAAAATCCTTGCGATGTGAGGGATGCGAATAAGTATGTCAAACTCGAATAAGTAAGTCAAATTCAAATAAGTTCAATCGTTACGTCTCAAGCTTCTTCAACACTCTTAATGATAAACGCTGAAACACAAGCACCATGCATAAGGTGAACGGCCGAGAAAAAAAAACTTGTCAACTTTACCTAATATTTGGTATTTACTTGGAAAATTTATAAGATTTGAATAGTTTAACAAACGTTTTGGAAATTTAACAAATTTAAGAAATGTGTAACAAATGCCTAACAAATATTTGTTACATTTTGTATGTAAGTCGACTAACGAATTGTTCGAAATTTAGAAAACGTTTATCAAATGCCTGGGTAATATTTGTTTAAAACGATTTTTTTGCATTTGCTAAGTTGAATGAAAGAAAAATCATGCAATAGGCAGGATCGGCTTATGAGTAACTGTCGTAAAAGGCGGTTTTAATTGCATGGTGATTTCAATGTGTGGCAACTTTACCCTTACAATTTTTTGAACTCATGCATATCACAAGGATGATCATCAGCTCTCATAAACTCTGATTACAGTCATCGGTTTTCTGATCGTCTACGTTTTTTCATCATCTTGCTTAGCTATCATGCACAACATGGAGCACAACTCGAAAATGAACACTCGCATCCAGTCAGTGAGTTCTTCCACTCAATGAAGCCATCAAGTTCCTTTGATTTTTGCATCAGAATTAAAATGCACCTCTTGGATCAAACTACAGAAAAAGGGTAAGCTTCTATATGTTTCTAAATTTATTTTGTCAACTTAGTTTCAGCATTTAACTGCAAGTCTAGGTACATGTATATTTGGAAATCCCGAAAACAAAATCAAAGGAGAGATTTGGTCATGGATTTGGGTTTATTGACCATGAACACGTAGAGACATTTCTATTATTGACTACTGCTATATCTGCTCTAAATTTTACAAATACTAAAGAGCTACTAGCGTCATACTTAAGTTAATTTACTGATAACAAAATATCTCAATTCCTCTTAGTTCCTCTTAGCAGACTTATCACATTTTAGGAGTCCTACCAATACTTTGAATTCATTTGTGTAATCGAAAACCCAAGTAAAGCGATGTGTTTCTTGATAACTATAATATTTATTTGTACACATAAATATTATAGCTATCAAGAAACACATCGTTTTACTAGGGTTTTCCATCACACAAATGATATCACATGCCCAAGGCTTATTCACTTTGAATTTAATATGAGAATGTGCATGTATATCAGTTTTCACGACGACGTTTCTCGTTGAAAAATCGATCAAAAGTTGATTGTGTCGTCAAAAGAATCATAATCAAATTGGAATATGTTGAAATGGTAATACACTGTTTTTAAATTCGTAATTTCTGTCTGCTTACATTGAAAATAGCACAAACATCTGGTTATGTTGAGACAAAACAGTTGCATGCTAAAAACCTTAGAAACTATGAGCACGAAAGAACTTAATTAGCGCATTAAAACCATTTTAATTTAGCACTTCAATATTTAGATATGTAGTATACTTGTGCAAAAGTATCAACATTTGGATGATGACAAATAATTGAAAAACATTTTGAAACAGCTAAACCTTGCTATAAGTCATAAAATTCTATTTCAGGACTGCAAAAATTTTAGATGGAGAATGTTCTTATTAATGTGGACAAACTAGTGAGCTATTCGACATCTGCTTAAGTTATGCAATTCAATCTATTTTCTGAAAGATGGATCCATCATGGAAGCTTGCTTAGTCACTATTTCCATTTTATATATGTTGAATTGAAAACCTGTAGCTACCGCCTATATGATATTCAATTAATTTTTTCAGAATTGCCACATTTTAGAAAATGGTATCAATTTGACATTTCGAGTCGTTTAAGAAAAATGATCAAGCACACAAAAGGCATAGATGCTACACGACGGACTGCACGTTGTAGGCTACATGCACACTGTAATAAAGATCAGTTATGCGTTGCAGTCCAACAATAGGTTTAGTTCTGCAAAATCAATAATTTTTCATGCTTTACGATAAATATAAAACAATCAAAGTACAAACTCATTGCTACTCTTTTATTCAATTTGTGTTTACTTATTACAAATTATGCTTCACACTTTTCACTATCATCGTAGGCCTAGCTATTATGGTCACATGTTAGTTGTAGGCCCACCATGAATTACCTGCAGAGATGCTGTCAGATATAAGCGGTAGACAAGATGACATTACGTGTGTATGTGTTTGCAGATTGTGATTTCAAACAAATTGTTTAAAATAAAATAAAATATCAAAATAAAATTACATGTGCGGTATTAAATACTATAATAAAAATTCAAGCATTCCTGAATATCTTCATCGCATGAACGGTTGACAAGCAGTCGGTAATAGCCTACATCTCGGTAAGGGTCTGTTTCAATTTGCAGATTGCATTTTTTGTAAAAACAGTTACCGGTACTTGAATATCAAAATAAAATTATTGATAAATACTAAAAGTATTGATTAAAAAAAATAATTGATAAATTATTAATGATCACAATTCAACCACTCTTGAATATCTTCATTTGCTATCAAAATTCCTAAGAATATCGCTTCCCACATTGTCAGAGATGAAATGATCCAAAAGCAGTTTTCTTAATAGTCTTTACTGTAACACATAAAATTGCTATAAATGATTTCTCTTCTAAACTTTGAGTAGGCCTACCCATAGAATGTCAATTAAGATACGTTAAGTATGATAATTCTGCTCTGCACATCAGCACAAGATTTGTCTTCTTTTTTACAGGTGTTGATTGCTGAGGCTGTGCAGACTCGTCTTATCTGTGCATCGATGGCTCAATACCTGACCTACATTCGGCTGCTTTTCCGTCTTGTCTTGTGAGCTAATTAACCCCGAAAACTACTGGAATTATTCTTTATCCATAAATCTCTCATACTCGCAGCGTCCCGGCGATCATCAGATTCTGACAACCGTGTTGTGGTCCAACCGCGAAGATGTTTTTTTCAGTGACCTCGTATCATCGCTTCAATCTTCATTTGGTAGTGACTGTTTCTGCGTTGAACTGTAAATTTTTCGTGATATCATCTCTATTCTTAAAAATGTAACTGATAGCGGCGCGACGGTGTTTGACTCGAAATGACAGTGTTTCAGATGAAGTAAAATACGTATTCGGGCTGTGGGCATGCTTTCTGGTTGGAAGGATTTTCAAATGAAGAATGATCAAATCCGGATAGAGAAATTTCCTTTATGTTGATAAAAGTGATATTCATAAAAATTATTTGTATCAGATCGTTCGATGTGTGCTACTATATAAACGTTATACTATATGGTGGTAAAACTTTGTGCATTTTCCAAATACGTATGAAAAATTGTATTTTTGAAGGATATCCATTCCTTCTGCTGTTTACTTTGGGGAGCAGGGCTCAGTTTTTGTAATCTCTATGAATGTTATCGTACAAAGTATAATTTTAGTAAGATCAGTCATTTTATTCCAGTCATGCAGTTTTATATGCCGTACGGATTTTGAACCATTTTGAGCATGAACAATTCGAGCAGAGCGTTTTACTAGCTATCCTTTTGCCGAATTATGATTGTTTTGATTTTCTATTTGATAAATATAAAACATTTCATACAAGAAGATATTTTTCATGAATTCAAATTTGCGTATGTTTCGTAATCGCCTATGAAGTAGGATAAAATTTGCTTATTATTTACTAAACATATTATAAAAGTTAGAAATAGTTTGCTAAATGTTTTGTAAAAGTTTGGAAAATTTACAAAATATTTACTAAACATTTCGTAAAAGTTCAGAAAATTTGCCAAATATTTTGTGGAAGTTTGGAAAGTTTGCTGAATATTTAGTAAAAGTTTAGGAAATGTACTAGGTTTAATAAATATTTCTTCAAGATTTCTTAAATGTTTAGGACTTTTATGCCAAGTATGTGGTAAGTATTTGTTAAACTGACAGCGATGATATTACTCGGGCGGACGCTCAAAGCAAAAAAAATTAACGAATGCGTGTCTTTGTTCTCTCACAGTAACTACAGATTGTTTATTTTGCTTGTTTGTGTGCTTCAACGGTTATGAATAAAAGTGTTGAAGAAGTTTGAAACAGAACGATTGAACTGATTTGAATTTGATTTACTTATTCGCATTCCTCATATTTCAAGGATTTTGAAGATACCAAAGATGAACATTTTTGATGAAAAAGTGAGATTGACAACAAAGGTTTGTCGCAGTACATTAAGTATCTACAGAGAATGACAACTATCAAGTAAATACAAGACACCAACACCGGTGAACCGTCAGGTGAAAAACTTCGGTTCGATTCCTAGGTCGGGCGAGTGCGGTTGGGCAATCATGGATGTTGTTGTCGTGTACTGACTTGATGCTTGTCATTCTCTTTTGATTCTCGAAAAACAGAGTATAGCATTTTCAGTCAAAAGAGTCATGAGTTTGTGATAACGTCACGACATCATTAACTGTTTCCTAGTTCAACCATTTTGATGACCATTATATCAAAAAAGAGCTCAGAAAATACACGCTCTCACAATGTCTGATTCATTGCTGTACTCACATGATTTCGCATTGAAAAATTATGATTCTTGTCAAATGAGCGATTATCATATTTTTGGCCCTGCTCAACAAATGCATGTACCAGGGTTGGAACCGGCCGGTTTTCTGCCGACCGGTGGTCGGCGTTCAGAGAAGTTGGCCGGGGCCAGGCCGGCTTATTAAAAACCGGCCAGTCGGGGATGGGACGCTGGCTGGCGTCTCTGTACTGGTTGGTTAAGGCTATGATCGTCAGACGCTATTAATTATGCCATAAGACATTATTTAATTATTCAATTGATTGTCATCAATATTTTATATCAGTGAGTGTCCCTGGTTAATGTCAATGAAAATTTCAAAATTTATTGATATATTATATATACATGTATTACAATTTTTGATCGCTTAAAGCTTTCTTGTGGAGACGAGATGTAGATAAAAGCATTATTATTATTATGTCAATGTTATTATTGGTCATAACATACTGATTCAACATTAGAGAAAATGCGAAAGAGAATGCACATGCTGCACGTTCTCAAACAGGCAAACGCAAACTCTTAGGCCTCAGCCACACTGAAAGCAAAGCAAACATGAGCGTCCCGAGCAAACGCGAGCAAACGTATCTCCACAAGCTATCAATCGCTCTGGTTTGCTTTGCTCACAGTGTAGCAGTCCACAACTGCTGTAATGGTGACTTTATATTTGCTCCAAAACGCTTTGCTCAGAAACGCTTGGAAAATCTCGCAGTGTGGCTGAGGCCTTATTCTGCGGACAGTGTGCCAACTCATGAATAGATCGATTGGCTGCTACGGCTACCCAGCATGGTGCAACATAGCAGCCGCCAGATTTAAGAGTCTTGTAACATTTGAGGAAAGAAGTTGCAGATTGTTTCAAATTTCAGCAATGGACACTTTTTAAGAGTGCTGCCAAAGCCCCTATAAATTTAACCCATAATGCAAGATGCGCAAACAATGCACTTCACTTTGTATTTGACAAAAGGCAGCCAGGTACTCTTTGCGTCATGGCAACTGATACAGACGACTACGTGCTGAAACAGTGCGCTTCAAGAACTCTGTCTTCAGACCTATCCTGTAATGCTACTTCTGAATTCTTTGCATGAAGCACAAAATAAAGAGATTATTATTATCATTATTACTATATCAATGCCCGTTTGGGTCATTATTTTAAATGTCTGTTTTCAGCTTGCTTGTGTTTGATTGACTTTGATATTTTTAGTTCAACTGTACACATACCACCAGTAGTGTGTAGTAGAAATATAATGTGATAATTCTCTTTCCTCTCTTTGAATGCGTAAAAGAGTGGCCATGCTTTTAATCATATACATGTAAAAGTTTAAAGCGCTGTTATTGCGGCAGAACTCACAAATAAGTTGATACATCTGTAAGAATTGCAATCAATACGAACCTCAGTCAACATATACACCATCTATCAAGCACGATTATCGTAACTTATCGTAAATTAGCGTTTGCAGCATGTTGTGTTGAATTCACTTCTGAAAGTTACAGTAGAACTCACAAATAAGTTGATACAATTGCTAGAATTGGGATCAATACTGTTGTCGAACCTCAAAACAGATTTCAGACGCAGCTCCTAAATCTTACATTTTCTCTCTTCTGCTTTTAGAGAAATTTATACACTGAAGCCACTATTGGCCATTTTGCACATAGTGATGAAAAGACATTTCGAAAGAGCTACGTTTCATTTTTCTTTGTCTGGCTTGAGGCATTCTACGGATTGAGAATTTCTTTCAGAAGATCCTACACGTTTCCATTATCACGCAGCATCTTCTGACTCCGTCTATGCTTTGCCTTTTGAATTTCAGTTTTTATCTTCCATTTCAAGTGTTTGTACTGTATAGGTCTCCCAGTTGGCATTGATCATGGATTTCAATGCTGGACTCATCCAAGCCTTGTCTTTCGATGTAAGAACTACCTGCGTCTTTGGAATACATGACACGGCTTCGTAAAATAATTCTTAAATAATGAACATTTTTCGTCCACATCCGGTACATCCTTGGCTTCACTATGAATGAGAAGCTGAACTATCGTGATCACGAAGATACTTTAAGAATTAAGGGAGGACAAAGAATTCATGTTTTGAAATGATTGAAGGGACTTATTCCTGCTTCAGAGCTTTATAAGGCTCATGTCATGTTTATGCGATCAGTCTTTGAATTTGCGTCTCCTGTTTTCAGTGGTTTGATTAAGAGAGAGAAACATATGCTACAGAGAATCGAAAATCGCGCTCATAGTGTTATATAGCATTAAGCATAGCTCTGACAGATGATGCAATCGCAGTGACGACTCATTAGAGGAAAGGAGAAAGCTGGCATCCATGAGACTTTTTAAACATATTGAAGGAAATGTATCACATATTTTGCATCACTTGGTTCCTCAAAGGTTATATTTTACAAAGAAAACTTTTTCACTTGCGCTACTAAGTTCATGAACGGATTATATGTTTTGTACTTTTGAGCTATTATTCTGTTTTAATAGACAAAAACAGAATAAATTACAGGACTCTTGCTCCAGTTCAACCAGTCCATTATTCTGATTGAATTGACGCACAAGAGTATACGCAAATAAGGCCAATGAATTAATCTACAAAATAATTAGGTTTCAATTTGTCGAAACATGACTTTTGGTAATGTTTTATGTTTAATGTGGTGTTACGAATCATCTAGGTTTAATCTGCTATGCTATTTAAATACTGTACTGATCTGATTATTACATTTTATCATGAATATTAAGGCTTGCTTTTGCAATAATATGTTTGCCAAAGTATTGGTGGATAGTTGGGTTGTTGAATTGTTCTGTTGGCTCATAAATAAGCTTTCAATAACCGATTGATACTATAATTTGAGATATTCAATATTCTCTTGAAATATGCACTCGTTAAGAAAGAAGTAAAACTAGTGAAAACTAAAGCATGAAGATGAATATATTTATTATGTGGAAAGTTGAAATTAATTATCAAACAAAAATAAGTGCAATTATTGATACTTTATAGAGAAAATGTGATTGAAGAAACTTTGGTTGTGGATGCACTGGCCTTAAAAAATTCATGACACTAATTTTGATCCATGTAGTTGCTGAAATGTTCATGAAAATAATTCTTATTATTATCTGCTGATAATGATTATTCCACCAATTAGCCAACTGAAATGAACGCGATGTTCCAGTTGGTTCAAAATGGAAAATAATTTCATTTTCTTGGTCCGATCATTGAAATAGTACCAATCAAGTTGGAATTTAGCCAACATGGCAATGTTGACATTTCACTTTTCTCCTCTTTTTGAATCAACTCGTCTTTCAGTTGTGTTCATTTAATTCATAACACCAAATTATAATGTGTTCTGATTAAAACCTCTCAATATTTTCGAAATTTGTAATTATCTTCTATAACATCAATTTATATTTGAAATATCCGATAGCATTACATTTCTCCGAAATTGAAATCAGTGATACGAATGGAATGGATGATATTTATAATAATCACTGATTCAGGCAGTCCTAATTAGCCCAGAATATATTCAGTTGGTCTGTATGCAGTTTTGCTCAAGATAATAGTGAATTAAGTGAATAAAAACATTTTGTATACAACGAACCAATTTAACATATTAATAAAAAAGTGGTTGTTGAGGATAAAGTAGATATATCTCTCCAAATCACTAATTGAAGTGTCCAAAGCTGCCGTGTGAGTAACTTACAGATGTTTAAACATGATCAAACAAACTGATCCATTATTGAAGAGTAATGAAGGCATTTTTCATAACTGCGCACGAACTTTGAAATAGTTTTTCATTCCTCAGACATCAACTGAGATAATATATTTAAACAACATACTTTAATGTCTTTGAGACATATCAACTGAGAAATCTGCAAAATTTACAACATATGACCAACTATATACAAGCATATGACAACTGATGTGTGGTGGTGAGGGTTTGATCCTGCCAATTGACAGAGTCGCACAAGTGGCTCGTAGCTCAGTTGGTAGAGCACAGGTCTAGTTAACCTTGGTCGTAGGTTCCAATCCTACCAGCCGCACATCTTTTGCATGGCAATTTGATCTATCGTATATTTAATTTCATTGTAGCTAACAGAACCACGCACGATGGAACTCTCAGCGAACAATCTCTGTTGACTTCACAAAGAGCCTCTTGATTAGAAAGTACTCAAATAGATATGAGAAAGCTTTAAGTTTGATGAATGCGCATACTTTCAATTGAATGCCGTTCTGGCATGGTCACCGGGCTATCATCAGCTGTATTATGTCATGGGTATGAATATACATCATTAGGTACCGCGCATTTAATGATGTATCAGTGGATATTGATATCAGGAGTCAGTGGTTAAAAATCAGTCAGTGCATCTCAAACAGCAGATATCTTGATTTGAACTTCCATATTTTCTCTCTCCTTTTACCTGTTGACAGACTGTAGATACACTTTGAAAATTTGTACTATTATTATTTTAGCTTGCTTTGGTTAATAATAATGCTTAAATTGTCATGAAGCGCTTTTATTTTTAGCAACCATTTTACTCAGGATGCCTATCTTTACAATGCTATACACTGTATGTATATATATAAATATTAGTAGAATTGAGAACAATTCATGCTTACCGGTAAAGAGCGCACGACATGTTTCGGCCATTCACAATGCCATCTTCAGAAGAACAAAAGTATGCATAGCATAAAATTCTCTGAAATATAAAATCCACAGTTACATCGGATGATATGATGATCACATTTCAAGCCCAAAATCAATCGCTAAAATCAATGGATTCGTCTCTCTCTCTCTCTTTATATATATATATATATATATATATATATATATATATAATTATATATATACTTCATCAGACACCAAGAAATTATAACAAATGATTCACCACAACATTATTACAAATGAATTATAACAAATATAACACCATGACGATATGATGATCTCTATTTAAAGAGGGTTTAAACTTTGAAATAAAATAGCTTTCTTTACTTTCCCTCTGAGATCTAGTTGCATCATTAGAAAACTGATAGAAAGGCGCAGCTACAAATTTGATTTCCATGTTCCTACAACAAGAGGCTATATGTTTGCTTACGTGGAGCAAAGCAAACCTGGAATTATCAATCTGTTGGGGATGAACTGTCAGTCTATTATACTGTTATACCATAGTCTAGCGGGGTATATTAATATTTTGACACCGAAGTAAATTCATAACCCCCGAAGCCGTAGGCTGAGGGGGTTATGGATTTCGCTGAGGTGTCGCAATATTAATATACCCCGCTAGACTATGGTATAACAGTATTGTACCAGGCTCCAGCCACAATAGATCATTTAAACACTTTGCCGTAGAAAATTTATTTATTAATTTGCCACAAATTTTGAATTCTAATTATAACTTTAATAGTGCTACTAGCTTAGTGAAATAATTGAAATAATATCATCCCATTACTCCTACTAACTTCTCATCTAAGATCAGGAAAAAGTGAAATTTATCAACAATTCAATAATATTAATTTCTCAACAGTAGATGGTGCAATACAAGGAAGGCATGAAGTCATTTGTGGAACACGTTCACAGTAACTTTGCAATTTTTGAAAATTAAACGGCCTTGCTGTTCATGATCAAGTTCGGACTCTTTTAGATGCAGGTCGTAAGCTTCGTTGCAAATTTGATCATCTAGACAGTCACTAGAAGAAGAAGTAGCGATATCAAAGCAACCAATTTTGTTGCTTATATGATCACTCATTTCACTTTTCCTTTTGTTGGTTATTCTCTTGTATATCCCAAGAGCACTATTGGTTTTATGTCCCGATACGGAGCGGATTTCGTTCTCGGAAAAAGTTTCACCAAGGATGGTATATGATGTCACTCGCACAGAATGGTTGGTGTATCTTCTCGACAAACCAGTAATTTTGCTGATATGTGGCATGAAAGAACCAAGTGTATTTTTCCCCACTGGTCGGGCTTCATACCAATATTCATCGGAACATAGGAACGAATTTTTTGGTTTTTGCCACAGAAACTCACAAGAGTGATTCAGCTTTTTCAAGTATGACTGAAATATTTTCACAGGACACTTGTCCTTGTTTGTTGCATATATTCGGCCACCAATGCTGTGTTCAACATCATTTTCACGGTGATTCTTCTGCATTTCGTCTTTGCTTTTTATCAGATATTGGCGCCCTGTGTCATCAGTTAGGATCTCAAAGTCAGAGACTTTCATATCTCTTATGTTCTCTCCACCGCGACGACAAAAATATAGCTGAATGTAGAACCACGTTAAATACTGCAGTTTGATTGGTGTCGTATCATCGAGAGATGAAATAATTTTTTTAACATCATTCTCGGATATAGCAGGAAAATGTGAAGTGAAAGCTAAGCCATCGGACTTCAGCTTCTTAATCAAACATTGATATGTTTCCTTACTTTTTGAGAAAGTTGGATCATTCACAATGTCGATACCGGCATTTTCCTGAAAATATCTTTTCAGCCCATATCTGAGTGCATCAAAGGTGGATTTCTTGACATTTCTGATCGACAAATAAAATCTACTCATCACTTCATCAACAACTGTGGATTCCACAGGTGCTTTCAGTTGATCAATGATGACGCTTAATCTCATGTCAATTTTTTCTAGAAATTCCTCAAACATATGAACGGCATATTGTGTTTGCTTGCTGGTGTTTTTGCAGTATTTGCTATTATTTACTGCCTCTACATACTCATCAGATGGTAACACTATCTGCAACTTTCTCTCCATTGCTTGCTGCTACTTCCTGCCGTGATATGTTAAAAGTGGTATATTATTTCACAACCCACTTTTAATATATCACGGTAACACATAGTTTTCTCAAAGCAAATCAAGAAGTCTATGATAAAATGTCAATGCTTCTATGAACAAACCATTGATATCCATAGCAAAAAGCAGGGAACTATGAAGATTTATACACCAAAAAGATTACATTGACGAGATAGACAGAGCATGGTACAATACATAAGATATCACCAGTTTGACCCACATAGAAATCGTTACAACCCAATAGTTAAAGCCCACAGATAGCTTTAACTACGTTCCTTTTCATTCTGTTTTCATTACATTATGTTCCTAGGAATATACCATATAATCTTGCTAAAAGAAGAATTAGAATTGTATCAGAGGAAAATAACAGAACTAAAAGGTTGAATGAGCTTAAAAATAACTTGTTGAAATCCAATAATCCACTGACTTGAATTGATAATGCTATTTTAGTTGCACAGTTTCAACGCCGTGATGAATTAATGCCTGTGAATAATACAGCATTATTACCTTTTGTATCAACCTTTAATTCTAACAACCCAAATGTTTATCAAAATATAATTCGCACAACCACTGGTAGTTTCAATTTAATTGAACCTTTTAACAACTTGAGAGTTATCCCTTCTTATCGTCAAAGTCGCTCTTTATTGAATATTCTCCGCAAGAATGATCATCTATTATTACGGGTATCGCTAAATGTGGTGATACCAGGTGTAAATGTTGTGACCATCTCATTACTGGCAGGACGATAAATATTGGCGATTTTGCTTTCCAAATGAAAAGGCACTTCAATTGTTATTCAAGTAAAGTCTTGTATTTCCTGAAATGCAATGGTTGTAACGATTTCTATGTGGGTCAAACTGGTAATATCTTACGTATTAGAGTGACCGTTCATCGTTAACAGATTGATAATTCCAGGTTTGCTTTGCTCCACGTAAGCAGACATATAGTCTCCTGTTGTAGGAACATGGAAATCAAATTTGTAGCTGCGCCTTTCTATCATGTTTAATGATGCAACTAGATTTCAGAGGGAAAGTAAAGAAAGCTATTTTATTTCAAAGTTTAAACCCTCTTTAAATAGAGATCATCATGTAGAGTTGCCCTTCAGTTTGTTATAATTTCTTGGTGTCCGACGCAGTGCATTTTAATAAACACGGAAACCGGCAACATCAAAGGTTCTGGTTCACTCCTTTTTTATATTCATCAACTATCTCCATATCTCACAATTTACGAATATATATATAAATGGAGAATATATTGACAAAAAGTGGAAAGTTTGATAACTCTAGTACATTCAGTGAATGCATATTACATGTAACAGAAAACATAGAAAATGGACATAATACATAATATCATGGAAAAGATTAATATGACAAATTTAAAGAGAACATGGACTGTTCGTCGAATAACTTAATTTATGTAATTGAATGCAAAGGTTGCCATGCACGCTACATCGGTCAGACCGGCGACTCATTAAGATCAAGAGTGAGAGTCCACCGTCAACAGAACAACACAAGAGAATACAGAGTATTGAATGTGAGCCGACACGTAGCCTCCTGTGCCAAAGATCAAGACCCTCAATTCAAAATCATGCCCCTCTTACAATTGCCACCTCATACAAATAAGTCAATAAGAGAAAAAGAAAAAAAAAGATTAATGAAGATATTGAAGGCTTCCTCAAACAGTGATATCTGATGCTAGTGAAGATTCTTCTGATAATTAATGTCTATGACTTCAAATCCTTCACCTCTCCATTGATGTGTACCGGTATGTCATTTGAATTTTAGTTGGTTTATGATTCATTTAGCCCTTGAATAGCTAGTAGACTAGTGAAACCGGTGGGGCTGTTTAATTCAATATTTCCTGGCAGATTCGAGTGTGTTTTATTTTTATGATTATTATTTGCCATATTCGAAGCATCTATTACTTATCTTTATTCTTATTCGAATATGCCGGAAACACGCGGATCAGCTAGAGAAATCAATAATGATGTCCTAGAGAATATATTGACCAAAGTAGAAAGTTTGATAACTATAACTCTAGTGCATTCAGTGAATGCATATATACATGTAACAGAAAACATAGAAAATGGACAATACATAATATCATGGAAAAGATTAATATGACAAATTTAACACTAGGACGTCCGGTATATTTTCCTACCTTAAACGGCCATTTCATCAATTTTGACGAAATCTAATTTTCTATGTGTTAAATTATATTTTTCATAACAAAAGTTATCTTATTGTTTTTTATTATATAAAATTTTAATTTATACTTTATTTTATAATTCTATTATGTTTTTTAATGTTATCTATGTATATATTTTATATGTACATAATTATTATCTATGTATTTGTGATACAACGAAAAACAATATTTTTATATGAAACAGATAATTTTAGACGTTTTTATCCATTACAAGGTATGTAATGTACGTAGTATCGATACTCACACAATGAGAAAAGCAATCAAAAGACTTTACGAATCAAACATTGCGAGAAGTGCAAACAGTCAAACTCACCTTTTCAATTTCGCTGGTATAATGTCTACCACATAAAAATTTTGAACACAACCTGCACCTCGCAGATCCCTTGTTTTTGCACATAACAATATAGCACTTACGTTTCCGTGGATTATCTTGTGAAGGAACTAATTCTTGAGGAATTGTTGCATTCCTTGTAAAAGATAATTGCTCCATTACATTCATAAGGAATCGTTTCCGAGGAATATTTGAGCCTGCTGTTTTTTTGAAGCAGATCCACGAATTCAATAGTGCAATGTCAAGCAAATTGTGCCAAACAGACACTGGCCATCTCCTTGATGCGCATCGCATAGTATATAGTCTCAACATGGCATCAGCTGTGTCAACGCCTACCTTCTGTTTATTATAGAATAGAATAGGATAGGGTTTTCGTTTGATAGTATCATCACACAGTGGATTAACATGCATGATTGACAATAAGAAAACATTTTTCTTTTTCTTCGCTTGGTATTTCAAAAGCAACATTTCATCAGAGTCACAATAGAAGAATGCCGTTTCATGCTCAGAAAGTTCAACACTTTTCAAGCTCGGAGGTATGTTCTTTGAATTTGATCGCAGAGTGCCAACCATTGTTGTATTTGATTTCAGAAGAGACTTTGCCAGATCAATGCTGGTAAAAAAGTTATCACATGTGATATTATAGGCTTTTCCTTGCAGTGGTTGAATCAGATTTTTCACGACATAATCAGCAAGTCTCATACCTTGTCGTTGGTCTTTCTCAGATGCTCCTAAATATGGCAAAATATTATAAATGTACTTTGTCTCATTGTCCACAAGAAGCCAAAATTTGAATCCAAATTTGTCTCGCTTGTTTGGCATAAAGACAATAAATTTACACCGTGTTTTCAATGGCATCAATTGCTCGTCGATGCACACAGAAAAGCCAGGCGTAAAGGACCGTTTACAAGCATCCGTAATCAATTCATACACTTCCCGTATATGGGTAAATGGGTCATTACAAATTCTGGATGATCTAGTGGACTTTTGATCAAATCGTAGACATCGCTTTATTGTTTTGTATTTGTTTCTGCTCATTATTCTTCCAAAGATAGGAATTCCGAAATTATTGGACCACAGCAAGTGTCTAGAGTGATCCTTCCCATAGACTCCTCTACCGATTTCTATTGCAATGTATCTTTCAAGATCTTCGATGGTAAATGTTTCAAGTATGCCATTATCGATTCCATATTGCCTCGTAGACTCGAGTATAATTTTCTTCACACGAACGTCTATAAAACAGTCAAAGGCATCCAATTCGCATGAGATCTTTCTCTTAGTCAAATTCGAAATGCCTGTATTTTGAGAAAAAATATTACGATTTCTCGTTCGACCAAAGGCTTTATTTGTTCCGCACACATTGTCTCCATTCTGCATCAACTGAACTATTAGTTGGGACTTCTACGTCGGAAGATTTCTCTGGGTCGGATGAGTTTTCTTCTTCATCACTCAGTCCATGCTCTTGACTAGTGGTACCGATATTCGGTGTAATAACGTCAGTGTCACTATCACGATCGTCATTAGATTCGTTGCCGTCGGAGTCAATAATATCAATTTGCCATAAAGATTCCAAAGCATTTATCGCAGCATTTCTCTTCGGACGTTGAGCCATTGCAGCTTTCGCGCAAATGTTTGTTTGAATGACGGTTTATAATACTGACTGTCTGAATGAATGACACGACGCGCAGGAAGGTGTGATCGAGTGCTACTGCTGTCTGAGATGAGTCATACAAACGCACGCATGAAAAGCGATAATGTTTACTTTAGTGGCGGATCGAAGAACAACATTTTCATGTAAATAATAATGTTTCGCCAAATTTGACGAAATGGCCATTGTAGGTAATCGTTTTTTTTCAAGGCGATTGTGAAAAAATTATATAATGGATAACTAACTAAACATATATATATTAAGGATAATGATCTAAAAAATGATATCATTTAATCCTAGCTTCCAGGTTACCTCATTTTATCTATCATTTTTTTAAATGAAAATGAATTTCGTCGAAAATGACGAAATGGACGTTCTAGTCTTAAAGAGAACATGGACTGTTCGTCGAATAACTTAATTTATGTAATTGAATGCAAAGGTTGCCATGCACGCTACATCGGTCAGACCGGCGACTCATTAAGATCAAGAGTGAGAGTCCACCGTCAACAGAACAACACAAGAGAATACAGAGTATTGAATGTGAGCCGACACGTAGCCTCCTGTGCCAAAGATCAAGACCCTCAATTCAAAATCATGCCCTTCTTACAATTGCCACCTCATACAAATAAGTCAATAAGAGAAGAAAAAGAAAAAAGATTAATGAAGATATTGAAGGCTTCCTCAAACAGTGATATCTGATGCTAGTGAAGATTCTTCTGATAATTAATGTCTATGACTTCAAATCCTTCACCTCTCCATTGATGTGTACCGGTATGTTATTTGAATTTTAGTTGGTTTATGATTCATTTAGCCCTTGAATAGCTAGTAGACTAGTGAAACCGGTGGGGCTGTTTAATTCAATATTTCCTGGCAGATTCGAGTGTGTTTTATTTTTATGATTATTATTTGCCATATTCGAAGCATCTATTACTTATCTTTATTCTTATTCGAATATGCCGGAAACACGCGGATCAGCTAGAGAAATCAATAATGATGTCCTAGAGAATATATTGACCAAAGTGGAAAGTATGATAACTCTAGTGCATTCAGTGAATGCATATATACATGCAACAGAAAACATAGAAAATGGACATAATACATAATATCATGGAAAAGATTAATATGACAAATTTAACCCTCAGAGACCTGACGGGGGGGGGGTCCAGTGGACCGCGGAGCCACATTTTTCTATTTCATTTTTTACGCTGACGATATATCAACCACTCAAGCCCATACAAAATCATCATTTCTGACAGTGAATCTGCATGTATTATTTCTTTTCAATTGAATCAGTTGAACCCTCAGGTCTCAGAGGGTGTAGAAATTCCATCACAAAATTTTTGTAATTAGATGAAAAATGATTTCGAACATGTCCACGATGGTGTATAAAGAGTGAAAGTCATTTATTCATTGTTTGCATCATGCTCGTAGATGTGCAATGTGTTGGAAGATCGCAAAATGTGAATATTTTGCTTTCGCACATGATCTCGCGTGACTGGTTGGCCTATATGAACAACTCGACATAAATCGATGTCCGAAATGAAAGCTATCATTATATTCATAGTTGAGCACCAAAAACTGATTGATGACAAACTTTTCACAGCAGTAATGATAGGTTTGAGATCTCCACAGCTGCTTTTGGTTCTAGAAGTACAGCAATTTTGACTCATTTTAGGTCTATTTCTGATAGCTTTGGATATATTTAAAGGAATGTACAAATGGAAAGGATTAGCTGCATGAATTAAATCAATTTCATCAAAATCAACTATCTGAGGCTTTGTGGTGACACAAAATATCGTAAGGCCGCCTCCTAGTACAAATGATGCTGTACTAAGTGTGGTTGACTTACAAAATCACCATAATTTCGCACGTGTTTACTGAGAAGACTGAAAGTCACTCGAGGGATTCGTTATACCGACTTGCTACACGCAAACATCATTGTTTTAATTAAAATCAACTTTCCTAATGTTTTGATATCGATTTAAGCAGGTAAACTAAGAATATGCTAAAGGGGTCCACTGGATCCCCCCAGGTGTCAGAGAGTGTGAAAAAGCTCAGGTCTCTGAGGGTTATTTATCAGAAGAATCTTCACTAGCATCAGATATCACTGTTTAACGAAGTCTTCAATATCTTCATTAATCTTCTTCTTTTTCTTCCCTTATTGACTTATTTGTATGAGGTGGCAATTGTAAGAAGGGCATGATTTTGAATTGAGGGTCTTGATCTTTGGCACAGGAGGCTACGTGTCGGCTCACATTCAATACTCTGTATTCTCTTGTGTTGTTCTGTTGACGGTGGACTCTCACTCTTGATCTTAATGAGTCGCCGGTCTGACTGATGTAGCGTGCATGGCAACCTTCGCATTCAATTACATAAATTAAGTTATTCGACGAACAGTCCATGTTCTCTTTAAATTTGTCATATTAATCTTTTCCATGATATTATGTATTATGTCCATTTTCTATGTTTTCTGTTACATGTATATATGCATTCACTGAATGCACTAGAGTTATAGTTATCAAACTTTCCACTTTGGTCAATATATTCTCTAGGACATCATTATTGATTTCTCTAGCTGATCCGCGTGTTTCCGGCATATTCGAAGAATAGTAACAGGAACGATTTTGGCAACGTCTAAATCCTGGAATTCTGCTATAGCTTTAGCTAGAAAGTTAAAAGTCTCTTACAGTTCGTGGATGTAGGCCTAAAGAGATCTATTTTCAATCTGCCAGACGCTTTGGAGTTTTCGGCTAAATTTTATTAGAAACATATGTTTCAGATGTTGCTGAAGACGCTTCTGATATTAAAATTCCAGTTTGTGGCTTTCCCTTGGACAGTTTTTAGAAGAACATTTTGGAGATTATCTTGCACGTAGGCAACATTGACTTGATACCGACTTCAACGCCGCCATGATTCATTATGACATGCTATCCACTAAATTGCTCATAAATTTTGTCTCGATCCAATGATGCCAAACATAAATGATAGACGCCAGTAATTCTGATTTAGTCATCGGTATTTTCTTATTCACCGGCATCTTCATAATTCCTCAAAAGTTTTCATTGAAGTTGAGGCTGTGCTGTGCTCAGGTCAAAGGAGAGACCTCAACCGCATCTGGTCCATAGAATTGGATATTGCTTCAGCTCCGTGGGCTGGGGAGGAATAGTCCTGAAAACCCACTTCATCACTACAAAACTATCTTCATTTGCATAAAAGCACCTTCTTCCGTTTTATGCATTCCTATTGGTCAATCACACGTGCAGATGCTCGATTCCACGGTTGCTGAAGGAGCCCCAGATCATCACAGATTGAGGAAAGTTGACAGTTGGAGTTTGGCTAAAGTGTCCTGATCTTTTATCAGACGACAGAGCGCAGTTGCTGAAATGTTCAGCCTTTTCGTAATTGCCTTCTGCGTATGTTTTTCTCTGCAAAAGTTTGATACAGACTTTGGTGAATGGACATGTCTCTTCTTCTGCCCATTGTATTCAGAATTCTGAGTTACGCTTCTCAGTCAAAGTCAGCGCATTCAATAACTAAGTTCAATGGCATTGGCATATATTTGCATGAAAAAATGTTAAGAAATTGCCCTGAGTCTACATTTCGGAGCATGTGTCCGTAATTAGAATCAACTCTTCACCGGTCGACTGAAAATGATGTCAATGATGTTTCGACAGGCCAAAAATAAGAAATTGCTAATACAATTCACCAGAAGGCTGTAATTATGCTTGACTTCATGAATTATTAATGTGTTATGATTTCGGATCAAGTTTTTTTAACTTGCAACCGAACACAATTTGTGCAGTTCTAAATTCAACTGTGCAGTTGTTTTTCTTGATTTGTGCAGTTGAAAATTGAAGTCAAGAAAACATGTAAATTAAAAACGTAGCCGAAAGAGGAATGGATGTCAAGATACGAATGACAATGCGTTACACTGAACAAATATTCAGACTTTGGTCTCGGTGCACATTTGGAGAGATCTGTTCGCCTTGTGCGCCATTATTTTTGTCTAGATGCCAACTGATGCGGTGCGTTTCTACTGCCACTGCCTTTATGAATTGGGAACTGCAAAACCAACCCACGTATACATACAAGTCTAGCAGAGAGCATACAAGTACATGTAATTCAAGCAGAGAAACTGTTAACCAGTCATGAAACAAATTTTGCAGGAGATGGAGTCGTGGACATAGAAGGCAATTTTTTAAATGTACATACATGCCATGACTTGCAACTTGCAAGTTTTGTGTTGCATGCGAATCATCTAGCTCAAAGGTGGGCGAACGATTCTAGTAGCGGGCTAAATCACGGACCTGATTAGTTTTGCGGTCTACTACGTGATTCTGCAGAAAGCCACCATAGAAAGCAGGGTATTTGAAATCATAAGCTTTGAGGACCAACGCATCTTTTTAACAAAATATGAAGAAAAGGAAGATGCTTGTTAATGTGAACATATGTTATCAAAAACGATGCTTAAGCAAAATTTTAACCTGTTCACAATGGGTCAAAAGTCGGCAAAACCTCAGAAATCGAAACTTGAATTTTGTAATTTTTTGTGTTTCTCATGTTGGACAATATTCCAAATATTAAGAATCCAGGAATAATTTCTAAAAGTTCCCTTTGTTTTGATAAATGCATGACGTCATATCGTTTGAAAAAAATTCAGGTTAGTTTCGCTTTCAAATTTTTGTGACAGAAACAATTTTTTCTCGAAGTACGTTCGCATTTAGGTGAGTATTAAAAACATTGTTGCTACTGAATATAAATAAATCGATCTTTGTCGACAATTTCGAAGTATTCTTAGTTACATATGTTCTTTTGTTGCCTAGGTAATGTTTGTCTAGATGTGATTACGGGTAATTGCGTATCACGTACCTGATATAAACATTTCGTTAATGGTCCTCCTTTTTTGAGTCCCGCGGTTTCCCGCGCTGTTTTTGGCATTGACAAATGCAACTACGCAAGAATAATTAATTTTTGAAAGAATTAGCTGCAGACTGACTAACGAGAATTGTTCTTGGTTTCAAAATAGAGGAAATATTACAATCCACTGATATGCAATTGATTTCGTTGACCGAAAAATAAAGCTGTACAACTTCTCTGCGTCTGCCCGGAATCGAACCCACGTGTAGTGTCGTCACGTACATGTTGTCTTGCACCTAAGCCACTCGGCTATTCGAACATTACATGTACATAGACCGGAGTCGGTAAAACTAGTTCATGTTTGAAGATACTACTTACATTAATTTTGCAGTAATTCTCAGAAGAAATAGTGTTTTCTCATTGATTGTTCACTGACACTACTTTGATTGACGTTTCTACTCTTCAGGTGTCAAATGGATAGAAGAACCTTGCTGAAGTGCCTGAAGGACAACCAAATACCCTTTAGCAGCTCGAACGCGATCAGTGAACTCGCAACCTACGTAACAGAAACACCTGATTTGATAATTCCCGATAATTTGCAAACTACAATCTCAAAATTCATTTACCGGCTCCGGGAAAGATGGAATAAATAGAATGATGACTTCTTTTGAAAAGAATAGGGGAAGTTGGCTTGATTCTGTCATTTTCGAGCACATAAATCCAGATCATTCTAATTCAAAAGAAAAGGGTTGTAGGCCATCAGCAGAATTCAACTTCCCCTCATCAGAACGAAAGACCGCAGACTAGAAACTATTGTAAGTACGCATCCATCTGATGAGCTTCTTTATGCAACCAGTAAGAAATTTAAGAGGGAAAAAAGGTTTGATGAAGCAAAAAATTTGAAAACAGTAACATTTGTCGCTAGTAGTGGAACCGAAAAAATATAAGCACTTATTTTAAACGCAAACCTCACCAAGTCAAGTTACCGGCTTCTTCGTAATCACGCCTTAGAGCTAGGTTCGCACATTTATCCATCATATCACATTATTAAAGCGGCAAAGGATGATTGTTATCCAGAAGGAATGATAGCTCCTGACTTTTTGTGTGAGCTTCCTTTACAAAATTTATTGGACTACACTATGATGAGAATATGTGCTATACTCAAACAGAGGTTCTCCGTTCAGAAAAGACTCCCCATTTCGATTGCTTGTCATTCAGATGCAAAATAGGATTCGATGGAGCAACCGGCCAATCTATCTGTAAGCAAATAACGAATAAGAATAAGGAAAAAGTAGATGAAACTTGCCTTTTCTTGATCTAGCATGCTTCACAGACGGAAACCGGACTATTATTTGGCGCAATCCAAAAACGTCTTCCCCACATTATTGTAGGCCAGTGAGGTTTAAGTACGTGAAAGAGACGCAGCAATAGTCAGAGAAGAATTTCAGAGGATATAAAATGAAAGTCAAGAAGTATTTGAGTTAAAGATGAATTTGAATGACAGGGAGATCACCGTCCATTACATGCTTCAATTAACCATGATTGATGGAAAAGTCCACACATTTATTTCGGAAGAGACTAATTCATACCAGTGTTGTAGCATTTGCGGAATCTCCCCAAAAGACATGAACAATTTTGAACTACTGCACAATAGACCAGAGCTGGAAACGGGCCGGAATTTCTCGGCCCGGGCCCGAGACGGGCCGAAAAAGATGGGCCCGGCCCGCGGGGGCCCGTGTTTTAATTCTTTGTTAACAACGTAAATTCTTTAATAAAATGAATGGGGAATAGGAGTCATATACACTATTCATTGAAATTGCTCCATATTTGTTTATTATTGTATATTGTTAACGTTTCAACTATTCATATTTAGTCTATTTAGGCATAGTTTAGTCTCATAGGCTCAGATCTTAGTGAGATTTAGACCTGTTGTATACACAACATTTTTTAAATAGATATCATCGCGCTGATATTGCGCTTACTATTTATGGAATAAGCTAGTTTTTAGTCGCATTTCGTTAAACACCATGATCAGTTTATCTAATTCTATACCGTACCGTAATCGTAATTCCTAGACAATTATAAACTATTCTCATGGAAAATATGTATCTATTCAAATTCAATCGTTCACTCACACTCACAACTACATGTTAGCACAAAACTAGTATATATCACACAAGTTGCATAATAGTTATACTGTACTACCACAGGTTTGTTTAGCAGCCATCTGCAGTACCATAATGGCATCCACAGTTGAACTGTGGATGCTACTTCGCCTTTCATTTATGATTTGACCGGCAGCACTAAAATGTCTTTCTGATTCTCCACTCGATCCTTGTATCACAAGAACAGTGCGGGCGATTGCTGACAATATGGGGAATGTTTCTTTCACACGTTTCCAAAAGTCCAAAGGATTGGTATCTTGGTTGTCAGAATTCAAGGCGATGTATTCGTTCCATTCATGTTCCAGGCAGAGATCCAGGGAATTATTTGTTGTCTTACTCCCACCTCTATATTCATTAAAGATGTCTGAAAATTTAAATAATCTTATTTACTACGAGGTCATTATCTATACAATACAGAAAGAATTTTTGTTTGGATAACAGTAAGCAAACGTAAAACTTTTGTCTAAAATATTATTAACAAAGCTGTTGCTTGACGAGAGAGATGAGTATAACATGAAAGATGTTAAAACCAATGTTATTACATACTACGATTGTAATATGTTAACCATATATAAAGATCGTCCTTAGGATATAATGCCAAATTTTATATAACTGTTATCTGTTTTTCTTTTGTATTGTTATTAACATTCCTCAAATACATGTATGACTGAAATTATTTTACAAAATATATAATTGACTATTCTACAGCCTACAACACAACAAATAGATATAAAATTTACTGTTTTGAGTCTCAATAATGATATGAAACTGGGGACAAACGATTTAAGATATACATGTACATGTATGTACAGAAAGAAGAAGAATATATGAAAACAAGTATTTGATTGATATTTTTCGCTACCAATATGTAGAGATGAATTATCACATTCAGCATTACTATAACATATACAATGTGTGTAGGATATTAGTATTCAACATACCCTACTAAGTGTTGTAGGCTAATATTACAGTTAATCATTTGGAAATATAAAATGCCTTAAAATGCTAATAAACTTACCAGAATCAGTTGTTTCCAAGCGAATTCGTTTTATTGGTTGATCATTATGAAATACCACATTATCGGATGTAATCAAATCATCATGTAACGATGAAATGCTTTTGTGTACTTCCCGCTTATAATTCATTCTTTTCGTATTTGAAGGAAGAAATTTCAATTCCTTGAAGGAAGGATCAAGAAATGTACCCAACTTGTGCATCTCGGTGGTGCTTGACCAATACTTCCTTCCCATCAAGGCAAAAATGTTTTCTTTGAGTTTGATGATACATTGAGGATCTGTACTGCACGGCGAGAAAAGTTTATCAACTATGATATAATAAACAGGAATCACATATTGCATTGATGGTGTTGAAGAAGATTCAAGTTTATCAAAAACTGCATTGAATTTGTCGAAGAATCGAGCCAGTTTCTCGCACAGTTCTTTAGATACATTTTTTATTCCATCTTCTTCGTTTCGTTAAATCAGTATTTGAATCAAAGTGTCATACAAAACGGATAAACTATCAAATATTGCACAATGTCCTCTCCACGGTCGTGTTCCACTTTCACCTTTTAACTTTTTGGGAAGTTTCTCCGAAATTCCTGAACTCCTCATTACAAAAGCCTTTAATTCAAGAACGGATGAGTAAAATAATTTCAAATCACAATCTTCATCTTTTGTTTTGTTCCAGGCATCAGATAAGACTGTATTGAGACGATGAGCCATGCATTGAAACCGTGTCTCGTCAGATAACGCAGAAACAATATTGGCTCCGGCATCCGTGGTTATTGGCGTATCTGCACTTTTCAGTGAAAATTCTTCGAATATTGATGTTATTTCACTTCGAATATTCTTGCTTGTCTTATGTTCATGCGAGAACTCTTTGCATTTTACAATGCAGCGTTTGAAAGAGAAGTCTTCAGTAATCCAAAAAAGCGTGAAGTCCAAGTAAGAGCGCTTAACATGATCGTCTGTCCATAAGTCCGTTGTACATGAGATACACTTGTTTTCGATAGACCATTTAATTTGTTTTTTTTGATCTCGTCGATCACCTTCGAATGCTCCTGAAATGTAAGATCTCTTATGGTTTTTCGACCAAACCAACTAGTTTTTACATCTCTAGTTTTTACCATTCTCACTGCCAATATCGACACACGTTTGTGCTAGTTCCAGTAAGCCGTCGTTTTCAACTGTGTTAAAAGAATGCTGACCCATCACTACAAACTTTAATTTAGCCATTTTCAGTTTATTCTTCTGCGACGAATTCAAACCATGTTTCACATACGCAAAGTTACTTAATGTCCGTTGTTTCAATCCAGACGATGATGGTTTTGATGCTGAATTGCAAATCATTTTATGTCGTTGCAAATGTGAAGTACCAACATTTTTCCCTTCTTTATGTGTCCGAAAGCCTTGAAAACAGTAGCGACACGCCGACCATTCACGGATAGGCTCAATTTCGCCATCATCTTTGATAATGCCAATTCGGGTAAAATCCTTTCGATGTAAATATTTCTCGTCGTATTCTATCTGAGTAAAACATTTCGATAATAGTTTTTGTCGAATAGTCTCTGAAGTCAGTTCCATCACTCACACGACGAGTTCAACACTGAAGAATCAAACTGGCAGAAAGACAATCGTTTATTGTTAAGTACATTTACTCGATACACGAATGGCTGTTTGGCAGACCGCAGACGCCTGCAGAGCTATCGATTGGCGGAGGGGAGTTATTCATCTACAGACTGCAGCTGTTCCCTATACGAACGTTTGATGTCGGAAATGGACGCTCTTCTAGTGCAGAGGCGGGCCCTTGTAATCGTTACTTAATTGTTCATTTATGTTTTACAGATGTTGTTGGTTGATGTTCAATATTGACGTTATGAAGTGGGAACGTTCTGTGTGTCGGCATGTACATGTATTTGAAATTTGAGTAGACACGTGATACTGTATTCGAATTGTAACATGAAAGAAGATATCATGTGAAATGATTTTAAGAAATACGACTTTCTCTGACACTTCACTGACTTCTGCGTGTCGTGACGTACTCGTACTTTCAACAAACCCAGGCTAACTAGATGGATTGTGATCTCTAGCAAGGTTAAAAGACAAATTTAACTTTTATTTATAAAAATAACATTCACCGTGTTAGTGTAAAATTGTGACAAAATCCAATGAAAACGAATCTCTCAAGATATATCAACTTAGCAATATCGTAAGTTAAATGTGGTAACTAAATGTTTTTATCATTATCATAGCTTTAACTAATAGTCTATGAACAAAGACGACAAATAAATGTCGGCCCGTAAAGGCCCGTTAAGGCCCGCGGGCCTTAAAATCAGGCCCGGGCCCGTTCCAGCTCTGCAAAAGACACTACGACAGAAAGAACTTAAGATATGGCATTTCTATTCTCCACACATGGATAAGATTCTTTGAAAGCATGCTCCATGCAGCATATAAGATGACAATTAGAACATATCAAGCAAGATCGATGACTGAAAAGAAATCTGTTGAGACCCAGAAGAGATATAAGCAAGAAGAATTTGGAACTAGGATGGGATTAGTGATAGATCAGCCAATGGCAGGAGGTTCGGCCACGTCGAATGATGGCAATGAGGCCAGGAGAGTCTTTCAACAAGCTGATATTTCTTCCAAGATATTAGGAATCGACGAAAATCTAGTGAAAAAGCTCCACACCATCCTCACTACACTTTCATGTGTCTTCGACATCAACCCAGAAAAATTCAGATTATATTGCACAGAAACTGCACAATTGTTCATCCAATGTTAATTGCCTTGCACGGGAGGAAATTCATATTTCTTGCCATTTTTCTTTTTAGCGAAAAATTGAAAACACTCCCTTGTAATGACGATGTTTCTGATTTATAAGACAAATAAAAGTACAATGTCTAAACTACCGTGAATGTCTCCTCTCCGCTTAAGTTCGAACGACCGCTTCATCATAGCCATTTTATGTTTGCCATTTTATCATTATTCATTTTATCATCATCTTGATTAACATTGTAATGTTTTGCCTCAATGGCTAATAAACGTCTGATTTCTGATTTCTGATTTCTGAACTGCCCGACATTTCGTCCGCCGCGGAATTATTCATGGACAAACTGGCATTGGTAAGCGATGGTTTAAATATCAAAAATGACCTCTCATCAATTCGTGTTTCCTATTTATTGATGGACAATAGATCCTGATTCAATTCGCCTCAGCCACCATAGTATGAATAGGGTTGCTGAGGCGATCGGTGATATCGACATCAAAGTCGTCTATAGAAAAAGAACGATCAGAATGACATAGTACAATATAATCTGAGAACGAATAACTATAGTCTATATGAGATATGAACTGATAAAGGACAACGTTGTCAATTTTTTAGATCATAGTATAACTGTTAATGACCGCATTGACTTCACCTGGTAAAATAAAGAATGTCACTCCGGCAATTCTATGCACATAGATAGCTGGGTACCGCCTCATATAAAATCGAACTTCGTTAGCAATAGTTACAAATTTCTAAAATGTTATATTCACGTTTTGGGGCCTATTCACAGGTCTACCATGGGGATAAAGATATAGTTTCCAGGAATATCAACCATGCACAGAAATTATGCCCGCAAGTCTGTACATGGACAAGAGATCGGAAAGTTCAAATACTTGATTAAATCCGTGGGAAATTTTGTAAAAACAACGGCGGCAGTCTTTTAACAAAGGAAATCTGCTGATCCATAACGAAATGTATATTTAGAGCATCTTACAAAATCTACATGTAGGTAAATGGCAATAAAAAATCTATGTAAAATGCACAATTCATCTTAGCTCCTAAGCTTCATGTTTTATACAAACAAAGTTGGAAGTGGGTCAACGAAACTTGACCCATGACCCACCTGACCCATCGTCTTTTCACGAAAACATGACCCAAGACCCACCTGACCCACGGGGTACCCTGACCCACGACCCACTTGACCCACATGCTGCAAGGGTGAATGATGCGAGGGCAATTTCCTTTTCTGGTATCATCTTTAGTTTCATTTTCATCCAAAGTTCTAGGTCTAGGTAGAGGCCTCGTAGTATCAAAATTGCTGTTAAGATTTGTTATGAAGATTCAAGTGAATACAAGTCAATACATGTATTTCACCAGATGAAGTACTTCGGCCGAAAATTTGTGATTTTAATATTTTAATATATATACAAGTTCTAATTCTAAAACATTCGAGTTCAAAGCTTATTTTCGGATTTTCTTTCTTTTTCATAGTACATATTATATTTGAGCGGCGCTAAATGTGCGAGTACGTTATGATGGCAATCAGTAGCGACATCATGTAAATATTCCTATTTTTATTGATACCAAATCAGACATCAAAACGAAACTTTTTATTGATGCGAAGTGTCAAAAAATATTTCACAGAGCTCTGCCGTAATAAGTTTGTGTGAAAAGGAAAAGTCCATATCAATGACCGTCGTGTGAATTATCGTATTTCAGATTATCATTATCGAATGAGCAATGAGATGCATGGAACATGTATGTTGCGAAAGTAGATTGAATGGCTAGATACTTTAGATATGAAACATGTATATCATCAAGATATTTTGATCAATAACATATTTCGAAAATATTAGGCTCTGATTAGAATATTTATAATATAATTTTCTAAAAAAATATTTAGATCAATCTTTAGCAGAGCTTTACCATACTAATCTCTACCAGATGATATTTTCTACGAAAGACCAACAAAACCAAACGAAACAAACAAAACGAAGGTCAGCTGGAAGCATTGCAAGAAAATTTTCAAGATGAATAAAACCTCTGAATACCTGACTTCTTCAGTAGCTGTATCTCTGAAATCAAGGTCGCGCATCATTGGGTATTGTGACATAGCGACAGAGAATCGAGCATACACAATTGTACTCAAGCAATTTCTCTCCACCAACCAACATCTCTCAGTAGACAGCAGTAATTGTTTTCGAGCCTTTAATTTGTGTGAATTCCGCCCCATTTCGAAATTGTATGAGGCGTGTGAAAGTCAATAGTGTTTTATATTTCGACTGTGTGCATCCATCAACCCTTTCAGTGGCACTGACTCAATCATTTTTCATGAATGACAAGAATACGAATAAATGAAGTTTACGGTGAGATTGTCAAATCTATCATGGGTCAAACTGGTTGGAAGTGGGTCAACGAAGTCTGACCCACGCTAAATGTGACGCACGACCCACTTGACCCACCAACTTTTCGGAAAAACATGACCCACGACACGACCCACGTGACCCACGCGATTTTGTGACCCACCTGACCCACCTGACCGATGACCCACGACCCACTTCCAACTCTGTATACAAACGAGTAGTGTTAAATGTATTTGATCCTATGTGAAGAAATCATTCGAGATATGGAATCATCTTTCGATAAATAGGCTAAGGGATGCACAATTCTTACAAAATTCATACAACTGACCAAACGACAGGAGATCATACACTAGGTGATATGCCACGCTCAATTACACGTAATTCACGCGTAAACTAAGCGTAATTACACATGACCCTAAACATTCGTGGCTATGCGGGACATTGCTGCAGCATCTGTCGGCAGTCCTGTTATATAGACTTTTCGTCTCATGTGTCTGCATGCATCAGAGGCTAAACAATGTGATAGGACCTCAATTTCATGCTCAGGGAAGACAGAACCCTGTGGGAAAAATAGTGCTACTGACAGACAACCGACTTTATTGCGACGTTGGTCAAGGTTGGCCACGAACTTTTCAAGTCGTATTTTGGTCGGCCAGTGGCCGGCCAACCATAACGTCTGATTCGTGTCTTTTACGTGGCGGCCACAGTTGGCCATTGTGTTTCTGTATTTTTGTCGGCAGTCGTTCGCTATCGTTGTCAAAGTTCATTTTCAACTATCCAACTGTTGATATATACTATATGCTAATTGAAAAATCAAAATATATCGTTAGAATATCTTCGTACATAATCAAATGATTCATTATTTTTCTTTTACTGGTGGGTAAAAAAGAAAGATGGAATAAGCAAAATCTTATTCATTACTTTAATGTGAAGTAGTCTAAACTTACCTAAAATTGCCTGCTGTTAAAAAAAGGTGTACATGTATATGTGTACACCAAATGAGTCGTAAAACTGAATGACGCATATACTGTATTATTTATTTTAAGGAGAATTGATTTATGAATTGATATTAATATTAGAAGAATAAATATTGTGAGATAATGACGGAAAAAAGTCAATTCCGAAGACTAACAACACGATTTAGATTTGTTTGCAGAACATAGCATATAAAATCACGAAATCTCATATTTGTTTAAATAATGTAAAACATTGTTTGTTGAGTTAGGTATCATTTTTAAAATGTAGCAGTTTTTCCCCTTCACTTGGAGACATTTTGATTTTCCAAAATATTTTTATAAAATGTAACATTCTGAGGAATGTATTCTTGATATTTGGTATTATGATACATTCTATAATTACAGACTTAATAATAGATAATAGAAACGTAAGTAATAGATAGATGCATTCCTCTAAAGTCCATTCTTGAATCGTCTTTTACCCTGCTACATTGTCATTGGTTATGAACTTCCAGAAAGAACCAATCAAAATGCATATTATCAAAAGCGTATTTGTCAGAAACAATCTGCAAGGAATTAGTGTCCTCTCTGGTTTGAGTTTTGCTCGTATTACAATAATAAATTACTTTTGATGTCTTCTAGGAAGAGGAAAATACATTTTATGTCAATGATTGATAATATAAGTCATGTCAATCTGCAAGATGAACAATATCATAATGTATCTGGATTTGAAAATGTAAATGCAAGAGATATGTAAAACCCTGTGTTCACTAAAGGAATATTTAATACCTTTCAGATTTGTCACGTAACACTTACAGTTGTCTGCTGCCTTTCCCTATACAATCGAAACTGACATTAAAGGTTTAACCATCACTAGGCAACATTACTCAAAATATTAAGGCCAAGCAAGGTTCTATGGCATTACATACATTTACATTCGATGCACAAAAACATGTAATCACTCAGAAAAGATATCACTTAACACCTACCATGAGATCTAGACAAAACGAGCAATTAACAATTGAGATATCTAAGTTCTCTGATATCTACGTCAGTCCAACTCAAGAGAACGAACCACAGCTGAGTACATTTGAATTAGTCCCAAATTAACTTATGATTAAAAGTCATTGATTCAAACAATCACATCTAGTACCCAAGAATATATAGTTCATAATATTCTTACAAGATAGGTCATTTCATTGTTCAGTGAATTTACTGAAGACATAGAGGATCAATCTTACAGTCTAGATATGGGCAGGTTCACACAAAGTTTAGAACAACTATTAGGACAGCCGGATTATGCCAATATTTCAAGTGGTTTCGATAGAAGTAATCCATTGGATGAAAATTTTGCAAGTTTGGTTGAAAATTTAATTGGCAAATCACAGTGTAATGAAGTAGTAAGTGACCCATATCCTGTGAACAATGAACCAGACTCCCACATTGAATTGTTTGACCTGGAACAAGAACCGAATCGAAGTCTCAATGAAGAGTTAATATTTTTTTCCTTACTTTTGCATTATCCCGAAACGCCATGCAATGACTTTTATCGATGCTAAGGCGACATGGGCTAGATGTTGCTTCATCACCATATTTGTTGTTTAAGTCCTTAAAACAATTTCATTCGAAGGAGTACCAAATCATCTCACAAGATACTGCGTGTATGTCGGTCATTGATAACATTCGTTTTTGTTCAGAACGCAATCTGATAGGTTCACGTGCTGAAATATTGCCAATGAAACTCATCCTGAATATAGATGGCCTCCCATTATTTTCAGGGTCGAGGCTAAGTCTTTGGCCAGTAACAATGGTGATAGAAAACGCAAGGAAAGTAATACCCTTACCAGTCGCTGTATATTGTGGGTTCAGTAAGCCTAATTTGCAGGAGTTGATACAAAAATTAATAGAAGAATTGAAGACACTTAAAAAGGGTGTTGACATTTTTGGTTCCTTCTGTAGATTGGAGCGTGTAATAGTGGTGGCAGATGCACCAGCTAGAGCAATGATACAATGTGTGAAATCTCACTCCGCTTTCAATGGGTGTTCTTTTTGTAGACAGAGAGGTTTTAGGCACCTAAACAGAGTTGTTTTCCCAGACTTACATTCTGAGTCACGAACAGAAAGTAATTATCACGCATATTTGGAAAATAATCAAATATCATTATCGCCTTTATTTGAAGTTGTATCACCAGTGGATGGATTTCCCATTGATTACATGCACCTAGTGTGCTTGGGTATTGTCAAAAAAATTTCCAAGTGCTTATTTGATACTATCAAAGGAATCAGAGTTTCCGCCAAATTGTCGTTTAGCCAGAAGTCGCTACTTTCTGAGGATTTTTGTAGATTCAACAAGAGTTTGATATCAGAATTCAAGCGAAAATTGCGTCCATTGAGTGAACTAGCAAAGTATAAGGCAATTGAATATAGAATATTTACTCTGTATGCAGGTCCAATTTTGTTTAACAAATATCTTAAGGAGGAATTTTACGCGAATTTTGTTCACCTTCATTTTGCAATTTACAGTCTTTGTTCAGACTCTTGCTCAGAATTATTGTCTCATTCCATTTACTGTATTGAACAATTTCTCATTAGTGCAAAAGACATATATGGAGTTCGGATTATGACGTACAACTTCCATAACTTACTCCATCTCCCTTATTATTGCAGTCTATACGGCAAAGCCGACAACTTCATCTTTTCCGTTTGAAAATTTTTTTGGAATTCTAAAGCGTAGAATTAAAGCTTTGAGTAGAATTTTTATGCAATCTGTGAATGTGTTATTCAATATCAGAGAAATTTTTAATGAGCTCTCATCGGACCGGGATGTTAAATTTCCAAATCATAAACCTGATAACTGTGCTGTTCTGAATGATGGCAGAGTCATTATGATAACTGAAACAACGAAATGCCCAAGCACTCTTGATTTGCTGATTTCTGGTTATGAGTTACAATTTTCTCATGATGTGTACCATGTGCCTTACAGGTCAAGCTCAATTGGCATAGGGTTTTTCACGAAAAGTGAACGAGTTTTGAAGAACGTTCGTCCTTGTAAGAAGGCTATATTACATCAGTATAGCCGTGAAGATGACAATCTCTTTGTCGTGATACCTTTTGCTTCTTTTTAAAGTTATGGAAATCTATTTAAATTTCCTCTTTAAAGCATTCTTCAGCTGCGATCATGTTTTCAGCAATTTGGAGTTATTCAACCAGTTAATAATATCAAATACAATTTTGACAATTTCTTATATCTGATGTTTTCTGTAGTGAATGCTCATTAAATGTTTGTCTATAAAAAGTACTTTTTTCTTTGATGAAGTTTCATGTACGATTTGGGACCTAAGTGCCATTATATAAATATACCTGCTCAATATACCGAGATTTAAAATGTGTAGCTTGATCATCTTTTACTTTGATGTTTAAGTTTGTTGCTATAAGGAAGACCTTCAATATACCGGGTACTTGATAACAATCGCATGAGTTGTAAAAGTCTTTCTAAAGATATATCGTGAAATATTTTAAATTTGATCATTGAGCGGTTATAGGCCTATCACAACTTTATTTTTCTATACCGGTAGCGAGTTCGTTAAAACTTGGATATTTCATATTCATACTTTTTATTTCAAAGCTTTTCATGATGAATATCTGATGTTAAGTCTTCTAGATCTGATGTGTTCAGGGCTTGCACATACACGAATTTTTGGCTATTACATCGACTACCGTGTATGTAGGCTATAGCCTATGGATAGGCTGGCTATTCTTAGGCCCATCACCAAAATTGTATTTTTCTATACAATCATGTATTAGATTAGGATAATCCATAAGTTGAAGCAAATAGATACTATTCAAATTTGATATCATTTACAAAATATTTCCGAAGAACGCGATAATTTATACTTTCATCTGACAATACATAATATTTTTCTAATATATGTCCACTCCACTGGCGCACGTTAGCTGAGGGCCTACGCGTTGCTTATTTCACGCTTTCATCATTTTTACTTATCATTATATTCTAGTATAATAAAACAAGGAAAAAACGATCATCTATCATAAGGCTTTTTCTGAACCGTGACAAACGCGAAGGCCAACTGATTCTATGTTGTTCACTTAAAAATTTACATTAGGTCACTACACAGATCTACATGATTTTTGGATTCGTGCAGCCACCCTGTATAATGTATTTTGCTTGTCTTATGACATCAGTTAAATTCACTGATCAATATTCATTAGAATCTAGTAGGCCTATATTCAATTAATATATGCACTCTTATAAGCTACTGACATTTCCTAAGATATCTCATTGTGGCGACATAGAGGTCTTAGGACTATAGCCCTAACTATTCAACTCAATTAATTTGATGATATTAATGTTTTATTGCAAAATGCTTAAAGATACGCACAATAGATAAGAAATTCATACGAATTTCTATTTTCGTTTCAGATGTTAACATATGAGCAAATCAAAGTCTTGGTTGTATATTTCCCAAAGGATAAATCATTTGATGTGATTCCTGTCGAGAAAGCGGATGATTGGAATAAGGAAAAGTATGAAGAAGTGATTGATTCAATCTCCGCGTCAACCCCTGTGTATATTGGCGTCAGATTTACGGTCAAGAATGAATCTCGTTTGTATTGTGGTATTGTGATTCATTGAGAAACAGAGTGACTGTGGAATGATCATGAATACGGCTATAAATTACAAGAGTAAAATGAAGTACCACATTTCCAAGATACTGACCTTGACAGATATTCCGAGATTCCCTGACAATAAAAGGACACGGTACCGTGTTCTTAGGCCGATTGACAGCAACGTCTCGAGTGTTGGTGATACCACAAGCGTGGAATTTTTTGACACGGAGAATCCCAGAGAAGCTGATGAGTATGAAAATTATTCATCGATTGAAATTCATAGGCGTCCAGCAACACCACAGCCCTCTATTCCCAGTCATTCTAATCGAAACAACGGACGGTTTGCATGCAATACGCCACCGTATGCAGGAAACCGATCATCTGTTGATATTGATGACAGTCCATCAACACTACAGCCCTCTGGTATCCCTAGTAATTCAATTAGAAACGCTGATAACGGACGGTTTGCATACAATATGCCGCAGTATGCGAACATTGTTAGAAAGAAGATTATAGTGCCGTTAGAATGGAGTCAGTCGATCTTACATCAAAACAGGGGTTATCTGATATGATGGTTATGTTATTAAAACAATCATCAGACATGATGTGTATGTTTGAAGCACGTCTATCTGCTTTGGAAAATACTGTCAAAAATTTACCCAATCATCCTACAAAGGAGGACATCTTAGAAGGATGTGATGAATTTCCTTTCAGAAGAATAGCATCGGTCGCTGAGTACGAGGAGTTTTGTGAAACAGTAAGTCACGATACGTTATCTAAAAACTCAGTTGTGGGTGCGTTGGTGAGGTTGGGTGGAAACAATATAAAAGATTTCATCAAGAGACAGATTGACTTTCTACTGGCTCCAGAATTCCAGTGCCAATTTAATGTTAGTGGCAAGAATGGTAAGCTGTCCTTTAAATCGTATCTGCAAGAGCTTGTCGTTGCAGTTTGCAGAAAACATAAGAATTTTGAAAGCAAAGACCTGAAAGAAATTGAGATAATCATTATGAATTACCTGAAACATGCAGGTGATAGAGGAGGTGGAAGGACCAAGCGGCGTCATTCCAAAGATCGCGTTGTTGTGGAAAAGCGAAGTGTACATTAATAATTCTTGACGTGTTGATAATGTTCGATCAAATCTTCATGTTTTACAAAAGTTATTGTAATTGTAATTATAATATACGTTAATCATTTGAAAATCTCTCTTATTTGATTTATTCAATATTCATGTACTCTTTAATCATAATTTGACTGAATATATACGTCCTTGGGAGATACTTTTCTATGTATTCCCTTCTGACAGGCTCTAGGGGAAAGTATTGAGTCTATGCTGTTGCAACTTCAGATCCCAAAACTTCATACCCTTCTTAAGTAGCCTACTTCATGAATGTCAATCTTAAATGAAGCGATTGTATATTGCGAAAATGAAAATAGAATATTTTATTCTCCTTTATTTTCGTCAAGAATTGACGTGATTTTGCTATTTCTCATGCGACTGATGTGGAGACAAAAATCCACCTTTATGATATTGTGTTTTATGCTATATTGTTGCACGAGAGATGACTTTTAATAAATAAATTTATTTTTGCCTCTTTTTATGTATAGGCCAATCATAATTCTAGATGTTTTACCTGTTAAGAGTAATGCTCTTCTTGCAAAGCGAAACGGGCAATAGCTATAAAATGTCAGAATGAAAGTCGGAAAGCCTGATGCATTTCACCCCAAATTAACAGCTAGGCATAATTATTTAACATGGTGTAACCAAATTTGAAAACCTCACCGTGTATTATCCGACAGATTCCAAGATGTGTATTTTAGAAAAGCACATCCAAGGAGGTACTTTTCGTATTCAGGATTATCTTATCTGCACTACTGTTGTTCATGTATTTTGCCATTCTGTTTGAAATACTGCAACTTGTTAAAATGTTTATATTTGTAGTTACTTCAAGTTAACCATTTGGTCAGCATGTGCTTCACTAATATACCATACTAACGTACATTGAAACGTTACTCACATCGGAGTAGCTATTTACTCCGTTTTTTAGTAGCTCGTTTTATTAGTGTACAAGTATGTCTTGGACAATATGATCCGAAACAATCTACAGCTAAAGTAGTAGGTTTAGCTTAAGTAACAATAAAGTAAATTTACTAAAATATCCGGAAAATATTCAATATAGGCTTATCTAATATTTGATTATACAGTAAGAATTGGTTTCACCATGATGCTTAGATTAAAGAAATCACCTGGATATAGGCCTGTATGTAGGCTAATTCATGAAAGTTTAGCTTTATTTCCATTTGCTTAATTTAGAAATTAAGCGTATTTCAATCGTTTCTTCAGCGGTATGTCATCTCATGACTATAAGTGACTTCAAAATGCAGCCTATGATGGTAACCGTTCATTTCAAATGTGATAGACATTATTCCTTAGAAGCCACTTCCAAATTTATCGATGAAGGGGGTGTCTTCCTAGCAGTGTTTCGTAAAACATGAAAAAAGGTCAAAAAGTAGCATTTTACAACAGGAAACATGATGATTACAATTTTGACTTTTAGATAATAAATTGATTTTCTGTGAGTCGAGAAATATTGCCAGGTAAGCAAAAAATGTCAAACATTCGTCAGGACTGGCGTTAGGTGATGGATAAGACAAGTCTACTTGATCATTTAAAGATTCACTGACAATATCTATATAGTTGTACATGCATGGACAGCTAGAATACTATCACCTGTACTGATCGCTAAGGCAATTTATCAAATTTCTAATAAGCTTACCACTGGAGGTCTATGATATGATAATTTTACATAGCTTCCTACAAGTCATAGTTCTATGGTATTGCTAATTTCCATGGCTGTAATGAAATTCATTTTGTTAAGTCAAAGCATTGATATCTAGATATTCGTGGTCAAACACTGCTGTAGTCATAGAAATAGACTTTCTATGGTATTGTTAATGATGATGAAGCTATTGAAATCGATAGACAAATTCAGGGAGCTGTGAATTTTAAATGTGGCACATTGTATTAGAAACATTACTTTGATAACAAACACAGCCGGTAGAATATCGCAGAGAATGGTAAACAAATGCGTTGCAGTGGGTTGCAATAATGGTTCTGCCTCATCGAATTCGAGTGACAATAAAGTCACTTTCCATCGATTTCCGAAAGATCCATGCATTTTAAGGAAATGGTAGAGTCGGATAAATCGGAAAGATTTTACTCAATCATCTCACAGTCGATTATGCTCCACTCATTTCGTTGATGGTGATTTTATAAAGAAGAGAAATGACTCAAATAAGTCGCGAAACTCTAAGAAAGACTCAACTCCAAAGCGAAGACTATTGAAATCCGACGCCGTTCCATCAGTGTTCCCAACTCTCCCAAAATACCTTGCTTCCTATGAAACGCATCGTAGAGATGATCCACCTACAGCTGAGAAGCGTAGGGCAGCGATACTACAGGCTAACGAAGAATTGACTAATTCATTCCTGAAGGATGATGTTCTTTCGTCAACATCTGATTTGATGTTGAAGCTCTCAAAATTATCACTAGGTGATTTTCACTAGTGGATTTTTATTCACTAGGTTGCCGGACGGTATTCTGATTACACGATCACCGTAGAAGAGATACCAAAACTTCTTGGTTCCATCACAATCTCCGATGAGATGTACATAACGGTTGCCTGCAGAGAAACCATCATTAAGAAGAGTGAATTTTCACATATTTCTTCATCGGGCAAGGTAACGCTATTTTCTCAAGTTGTCAATCTGATGGCATTTATTAAGTCACTCGTTTGGAATGACAGCAATCCCGAATCGTCGATTGAAAAGGCTGCGTCGACATTGAAAGAATTTTTGTGTAAATCCGATCCTGATTCTGACAAGCATCGTACCGTTGAATTTGTCGTAGAGCAGTTAGAATTGCTCAATTTGTTGAAAAATCGTCGACGTTTCTCCCCAGGTTTGCTTCTGCTAGCTTTTACCATTTACACAAGCGGTCCATCAAGCTATCGTGCCTTATTATCGCAAAACATTTTGACGCTCCCTTCTGTTGGCTTACTTACCAAACTAACCAGATCAGTTAGAAGTGATCCAGGAATATTTGATGAACGATATTTGACAATGAGGTATTCAAAATTGAATGATATTCAACGTCACGTGATGATCATCATCGACGAAGTCTACGTTGCGAAGAGGGTGGAGTTTTCGAATGGAAAAGTCATTGGTCAAAAAGATGGAAATGTTGTATCAACGGTACTGAGCTTCATGATTAAATCTGTCGCCGGAAAGTACAGGGATGTTGTCGGTTTATTTCCGATGACAAAACCAACCGCTTCTATGCAACATGATATTTTTCTTTCAATTCTAAAAACGGTGAGTGATATAGGATGCAATGTTGTGTCTGTTTCTGTCGACAACCATTCAGTAAACAGATCGTTCTTTCGACTTCTGTGTGGAGGTGATCTTTTGCCTGAAATCAAACATCCTTTTTACAACGACAGGTCAATTTTTCTTGTATTTGATCCAACACATTGTGTAAAAAATGTATTCAACAATTTCTAGCGCAAAAAATATTTCAAAATTCCTACTTGTGAACCTATTACAGAGCAACCTTTTATTGCTTCTTACAAAGATATTGAGAAGCTTTGTGATCGTGAGCGACTTTTGCCCCTTCGTATTGCCTATAAGGTTACACTATCAATTTTGAATCCTACTTCCATTCAAAGGTCGCCAATGAAATATTTCACATCTATTTTTCATGAGTCAACGCGAGACGCTTTAGAATTTTACTCTCGTGAAGACAATAATCAATCCTTCATGTCGACTAGTAAATTCATTTCGATAATCATAAAGCTTTGGGATGTTCTTAATGTGAAAACCACAACTTCAGGTAAGCATAAAAGAAAACTTTCAAAAGATCCTGTCCTATCACACAACTGTTCACACAGTTGTCCTTCACACAACTTCCCTTGCATCGTAGCGATCTGGTCGTCTCGTCGATCTCTCCGTTTGATGCTGTGTGCATTTCGGCATCATTGCATCTTTTCTCGCTTCATTTGGCTATACTGACAATTTTTATGCTGGACAACTTCTCTTTTCACGCCCTATTCAGCGACACATAACGCAACTCAAAATTCTGGAGCATTCTCGCACTAGACTTCTTTTTTTATGTTTTTACATTATTTCCTCATCGCAACTTCGCTCACTTGTGGCCTTCAGTCCCATCGCTTTCCCCAACGGATTATGTCATCGCTCGCTCGTCAGCAATACTCCCGTTCGGATCTTCTTAGTTTGCGAAGTGACTATCATTTACCGCGCATTCAACGTCGCTCTCTGTGGTTCCTCAAGTTACTACGTCACAAGTCCCCATTCACTGCCAGAAATAGTGATTCATTATCCTCTCTCCATCACGCGTCGTATTCCCAGCCCAACTGTCAAGCTTCAACATCGGATAACAAGTTGCGTAAGCCAACTCGCTCACAGCCGTGTGCAGCCCCTTCCATCTTACAGTTCAACGCAAGATCAATTTTCAATAAGATTGACGACCTAAAAGTCAGAGTTTCAAAGTTTGAACCCGATCTTGTGTGCATCTCCGAATCTTGGCTAGATACTACTGTGCATGACCTTTCCATTTCCCTGTCTGGTTACAACTTATTAGGCAAGACCGTGACTTGAATTGTGGTGGCGTTCTTCTGTATGTAAGATCATCCTTTACAGTCTCTACTGTCTGTAGAACGGATCTGACTGATGTTCGTACTAATATCATTTGCTGCCGTATCACTGAGCTTGATGCATCCATTGTGGTCATCTACCATCCCTACTGGGGCAGCGCTGCAGCTCATGAAATCGTTCTCGAACATTTACAGTATTTAATTGATCATTCAGATTCCCATCATTTTTTCATTGTAGGTGACATCAATGATTTGCGTCTACATTATAATAGCTTTTGTCTGTACAATAACCTGACTCAATTAGTAAACGCACCTACTCGCAAAAACAACATCCTTGATGTGATTATCACTAATCAGAAGAGCTTATATCAATCACCTGTTATCGTCTCTCCCCTTGGTAGGTCCGACCACAGAGGTGTCTTTGTCAAGAATGTTGAGTCCAAAGCCATTGTCACTACCAAGATCAAAGTTCGCTCATGTAGCCCTTCCTCCCTTGCCCAGTTTCGTTCTCTCCTTTGTTCCATTGATTGGGACTATTGTATCTCTCCCTCTGATGACATCCACACTACTGTTGAACTTTTTCAAGACTTTTTATGGTCTTGCTTTGCTGAATTTTTCCCGAAAAAACAGTTCGCATGAGATCTTCGGACTCCCCTTGGATGACACCTTCCCTCAAAGTTCTTTCGGATAGCAGAGATAAGGCATTAACGAGCGGCAACTTCCCCAAATACCAGCACCTTCGCGAAAAATTCCTAATTGAAAGTGGCAAAGCTAAGAAAAGGTTTTACTCAAGAGCAACCTTTACCTCTCCTGCTGAAAGTTGGAAGTCGATCAAATCGCATCTTTCACAGACTCGTTCTTTCAACCATTGATTCGACCACTGCTATACAACTTAATGACAAATTTGCAAACATTTTCAAGCCCTCTTACGTCCACCAGTTCAGTGACTGTCGCCCCAGGGAGAAAATTTTTGAACATCTGCATGTTTCCGAGTCCACTGTTTTCCAGATGATGAGAGAATGCAAGTCGAACTCTAGTGGTCCGGATGATCTGACGGGTTTCTTTTATCGCAAACTTGCAGATGTCCTAGCTTATCCCTTATCCAAGATCTTCAATATCTGCCTTACGAATGGAGTATTCCCGAAAGTCTGGAAACTTGCCAATGTTATTCCCATACCAAAGAAAAACGATGGTGGCTATCGTCCCATTTCAATACTGTCATTTCCCAGCAAGATTCTGGAACGACTTGTGAAGAACTTAGTTATTCTCCCCACTCTCAACCATGGTTTGGACAATCGCCAGTTCGGCTTCGTTTCAAGCGGCTTCGGTGTATGTACCAACGCTCTGTTGTCTATTAGACTGACCGTTCTTGAACATGTCACACTCAAATTGCCGAACTCAGCTACCATCCTGGCCATCGACTATGTGAAGGCTTTCGATTCAATTGATCACCGTACCCTCCTGGAGACTATCACCCAGAAATTTGATTGTAATCCCCTTGCAGTGGACTTCATTCGTGATTTCATAAGTGATCGCCAGCAGAGAGTAGTCACTCCTGACTTCAAAACTCAATGGAAGACCGTTAGCAGTGGAGTACCTCAAGGATCAATCCTGGGGCCTCTTCTTTTTATAATAATGATTGATGACTTCCCCGACTTGACAGACACCAGAATTGTTGCCTACGCCGACGACATTTCTTTAATTCATCTACAAAAAAGCAACTCCCCATCAGACTTTCAATCAATAGTGGATTCCTTCGCTGAGTGGTCATCTTCGAAAAAAATTGACGATCAATGTAGATAAAACTAAGTGTCTGACTGTATCCCGTTCACGCATTTCTCCTACTCCTATGAGCATCAAAATTGGTGATAAAACCATTGAACAGGTATCTGTCCTTAATATCCTTGGTGTTCATTTTTCGTCTGATTTGACATGGAACGCACAGTTTTCATTTTTATACAACAAGTGCTGTCGTAGTCTGTCAATTGTCCGCCGCCTGTATTATAACAACTGTAATTCATCCTTGATCTGGCAGGCATATATTGGACTTGTTTTTAGCCACATCGCATTCTGCTGGCCAGTCATATGCGATCTACGTTCTGTTCAATTCCGCAAGTTGGAAAAATTGGATCTCGTCGCTCGTCGTTGGGCTGATGTTACAAGCAAACCATCTCTCGCGTGCATGCTGCATAATTCTGTGAAAAGACTCATCGGCAAAATTGTCAGGAATTCAGACTCGCATCCTTTGTCTTAGTTTTTTGATGTGAGAGACTCGATTCAACACACTCGTCATCAACGCAAGCTTCTTCCCAAAAGAAGAAATTGTGCCTTATATCGCAACTCATTTGTAAAATTTTCTAGCCTGTCTTGATGCCAAACTGATGTATGTTAATGCACATCTCTGTCAATACCGCCAGTTGTATTGTCAATATAAAGCTTTATTATTATTATTATTATTATCAGTATCTGATTGGAAAATTTGCTTCCTATTTGAATTTGCATCTTTCCTGAAAAAGTGGCACGATGAAAGTCAGGCTATAGCTGGTTTGAGCAAAGAAACGTTTACTGCTTTGCGTCATTCATGCATTTCTATCGCTAAACTCTCAAAATATTTGATCGAAAATCTTGGTTTTAGATATGTCTTGATAGGCAACATTCAATCCGACGCTCTTGAGAGCAGATTCGGCTGGTGTCGCCAACTCTCGGGTGCAAACTACTTCCTGTCACTCAATCAAATATTGCAGAATGAAAAACGAATAAAAGCTATCCCTTTAGGGAAGTATTCGAATTTTACTTTTGACGAGATAAATGAAGCTCTCAATGTTCAATCATCTCCATGTGACGAAAACATAAAACATGTGTCGAATATGATGCTATCTAAATTGCATGAAGAACCCGATGCATACATTGATTCTAGCAGCAAAAGTATTCTGTACTATATTTCGGGTTATGTTGCTAAGAGTGTCGGCAAACAATGCACAGAATGCAATCCATTTCTTGTTTCTGAATCTGAAGTTCCATTTCCGCAGTTTGATGTTGTAGATAAAAATGTTACACGGTTTCAACATTCAGTCAACAGGGGAGGATTGCGTCATCCCAGTCATTTTTTGTTTTGCATTTCTTTGAAATCTTGGTGCATTTTTACAGAATTGAGAAATAATCAAACGCTGCTCTCTGAGTTTTTGGCCCTCGAAAGGCAACGAGATGTTTTTTGTGAAATTTGTAAAATGAGTGTTTTATCTGATGAATCGATGAAAGAGGTAATTTCAGGGAACACTTTATGTTGTAATGGGCATCATTCTGTTTTTTTTAACTAAGTAGCAAAGAACCTCACTAAGGATCTTTCGGAATCCAGCATGAAGGAGAAAAATCAATGCAAGATACAAAAGCTACGTGGCAATTTTTGACTTTCTTTTCACATCTGTCTCTGAAAAAGTTTGATAAAATAGAATTGTTTTTGATTACTTGAATTTTGGTATAGTTGACCTCCAGTGGTATTGCCTGGATATCTGCGATCAGTCCATAGATTTCTAGCTGTCCATGGTATATGTATATGTTTGTAAAAATTTCAATCTATTTGCAGGATATGTTGCCGATGGTGGAAGCAGAGGGGTGAATAGATGGTGGTGGATTCAAGTGCTGAATTACATTAACTGGCAAAGTAAGTTATCTATAATGTATCAAAGCATTGTAGATCTGATAGCCTCTTATAGAAATAATCAATAGACTGATTACAAGTATTTATCATTTTCAGCTTATCTAAAAATCATTAATGGTTTGACAAGTGGCCATGTATATGTCCGTGTCCATGAGTATTTATGAAATACTAAAATATGCTGAAACAATTCACTAAATTTTCATTGCCATACTTTTTTGTAATTTTGTACAAGATGCAGTCCCGGGTTATGTCCCAATATCTTTTATTAATGACTTTTCTCGTTCATTGTAAACTAATTTTATTTCTTCTTCATCACGGAGTAACCGGTGGTCAATATCTGCCAATAACCTGAGCCATGATTCCTTCATTCGGTAAGCCCACACATGTTTGTATCTACTTCAACCTTATTAGGCTAATTTCGGAATATTCCATGCGTTGTTTTTCAGAACTTCGGTCATCTGTTGCAGCTCTTGAGTATTAGAATGTTTTTGGTCGAAATTCACCTTATCAGGCAAGGCGAGGAAAGAGACTACTATTCTCTACATCATAAAGTGAGTTCTTATAAACTGCCGTTACGAGCCTCTGCCGGCTCAATGTTTAGTTGTTTAGTGATTAGTTGTTTTTTGCGCCGAAATCTTGACGTCATATGTTGTTTTTTGCTTTCCTCGCATTGCCAACATCAGCATTGCGCGTCCTCATGTTTAGTAGTTGGTTAATGCGCCACCCTATAGTACTGAAGGTCAGAGGTTCGAATCCTTCATAGGGCGTCAATTTTTCGGCCTTTGTTGCATTTCATGTTTGTAAATTGTCACTGCCTCCGAATGTTTTGGTTCTAGTAGCATTGAGTTATTCAGCTGTTAGTTCTTGGAACATTTCGTAGCAGAATGACGATGATCAGCAACTACAATTACGTACATTTATATGCTAATATATGCATTTTTGGTGGCGGGCTAATTTTCAAAAAATCCTTATTTGGCCGGCTTCAGACCGACCGTCTCATTTTTGTCGGCCACCCGCGACATGGCCAACCATAATCCGACACGTCAGCCGACTTTATATCGACCACTAACCGACGCAGTTTTTTCCAATATGCTTAGCGGTTCATCCGTGGTTCAAGCGGCCGACCGCCGAAGACAACCGCAGACGACGCGCAAACTATAAACGCTCGCCCGCGCGTATTCATAAACATTCCCCATGTTTTAACAGCATCAGATCAAGTGATTTCTGACTCTTAGTGCAGCGCATATGCACGCGCGTAGAAGAATAGAATGTCTTTAACCAGGGATGTTTGGGGTGCTCGCAATTGCGCGTGAAATCCGCGTGGCATGTCACCTAGTGTAGTCATTATAACAGCAAAGCAAAAATCATACTCCTCTTTCTTTTGAGGTTGATTTCTATTAGCACTAGAATTATGCAGAAGTTGACGGCACTCCGTCTTCCCGCGCTTTCAAATGTCTATAGAAGCAAGGTGGATCTTAAAAGAAAGGGGAGCTTGATATTTTCTTTGCTGCTATAAAAATTCATGTAGACTAGAATAAAGGATTCGGAAAATTTTATTTGAGATAAAGCATCTTTAATTAATGCATATGCCTGATTTTGTAAATTTTCAAGTGCTTAAGAAACAGTTTACAACATTGATGTCGCATAACATGTATAGGCAGACACTCTTCAAATATATTGCGTTATATTGAGGTCCCCTTATGCGTCTATCTTTATTGTCATTCTAAAAGTCGCATAAGGGGGCGACTGTTAGCTTTTAATTCAATTTTCATTGGCATGATTTTTAGATTCACTAATTTATGCTTCATTTCTTGAATCTGAATAGTGATGTGGACCCACATACATCTTTCAAAGTTAATTTAAATCATTGTCTTTGATTGTTTGATTTTATTCTACCAGTGGCAGGTTGCCTGTGATATGATCACGCTAAGAAAATACTCTTGAGGTTGAACATGAAAGTAATAGGAACCCATCGAATTGCTAATTTACCAAACATTGCCTCTCCAAGGCTGTCATGACACAGAGAATCTGTAAAATGCCATCATTCCTTCTGCATTACAATCATGATCACTCAATTACGTGGCAATTTCTTCAAAACTGCAAAAATTTGCATATCTCACATTTGGTAACATATACCACCTGCATCCCCCTCGAGTTCATTTAATAAAATCGAAAATGTACACTGTAAATCGCTGGATACGAAAATTACATACAAACATACACCAAAATCACATATAATTTGAAACTAACATCTGATACGAGATTTTCGTATGTTTACAGAGATCTGGTATGTTTTTCATACCACATGTCACTTACTTTCGTATGTGATCGGTATGTAGCGATACGAATTATTCTATCTGTGATTGGTTGTTTTACACTGAAATACGAGTTGTCGGTATGTTTTATTTACGAGACCCGATGCAAATTCATCTTTATTCGTATGCCTCTGGTATGCATTTCGTATGTACAGCTTTAAGTCACATAGCAAAAAAATGTATGTATTACATACTACTTTCAAATAACAATATCAACCGCTTCCAGGCGACCTCAGACAATCGATCCAATGATTCAATGCCTCCGGCTTTCACGAGGTCGAAATGATATTTCAATGCGCCTTGCTCTTGGCACCACCATGAAAAATGGCTTGCCGGCTGGGAATCGAACCCAGTCTTTGAATTGCTAACGCGGCATGAAGATCACCAAGACCAGCGAAGCACACCCTCCATGATCGTGTCAAAAGCTTTCAGCGCGCATTATGACGTTACCTTCCTGGTTTGAATCATTAGATCGATTATCCGAGGTCGCCTGGAAGCGGTTGCTATTGTTATATAAACAAACCAGGAAGGTAACGTCATAATGCGCGCTGAAAGCTTTACTTGCTCTTGACACGATCATGGAGGGTCCCGGTGAAAAAAAATTGTCGGTGAACTGTCGGTCCATTGTCGGGAAGCCGACTCGGCTTATTGACGGCAAAGCCCGAGTGACTCTATTGTATGGGATTCCCATACAAAATTTTCTATGGTATTTTTGGACCCTTTTTAATGGGACTGAAAGGGGATTTCTATGGGGTTCCCCTACGAATCCCATATGATTTTCTATGGGTTTTCTACGGAATCCCCTTAAAGTCCCTTATGATTCCCATATGATATCCCATAGAAATCCCTTTCATTCTCAGTGCAAAAAACCCTTTCAAACCCATGGAGAAATCCCTTATAGCATTCCCATAAAGTTATGTTGTAGGAATTTCATAGGCAAATTAAAATAGCCTTCGATTTCCTTAGATAAAAGTAGTTACATTTGAGACTCCCCGAGCACGAAAATTATACGATAATTAATTTGAAGAAAAAGTGCAACATTTCCGCATGATATGTATTATGTGTATTCAGGACAAATTTTGTTTTCTCAGTAATTCCGCTTCAGTATGTAACTTTTTGCGCACAATTGACTCTGTTTCAGCTTTCACTTTGCCATACCGATCGGCACCGAAACCTGAAAATAATGAAACGAGAGATTGAATGAAATACATGGACTATCCACTATAGTATACGGTATGACATTTACATGACATAGCTACATAATTATCGTAATTTTCTGTGAACGGTCTTATTCAAGTGATTCGTTGAGACAGCTGTTATTGTTGTTGATTTCGCATATCACCTAAAATCCTCTCCAGATATAGGGCCTATTGGATTTTCAGATTATACTACATGTATGTACATGTTCATGCACCACAGTGAAGTTGAAAATCGCTAATTACGTAGTACAAAAATTTCATCCGGCTATTTTCGAAAAAAATGAAATGATGAATTTTACAAGTAGGCCTAGTATGAAAAGAATGAATGCTACAATGTAGAATGCATATCGGTCTATCAATGCAATGTGAAATTGTATAAACACCAGCAAGAATAAATTAATGTATGACAACCAAAAAGCTTCCCATGAAAGCGATTTAAAAAGCTTCTAATTTAATGCACAGTACTGCTGCCGTCCAAAGATAAAATAACATAACTGACATTTTGATGGTTGTCATTTGAAACAATCTTTTCTTTTTTTGTTGCATTTTGATTTTGTTTATGTCTGATACTCAAATATACGAGTACATTTGTTGCATTGAATACAGGTGCACAAATTGAATTTTTATCTGAAAGTGAGGTACAAAAACTGTAAATTACCAATAATATCAGTTATGTTATTTTACTTTTGGATGTCAGACTGTACATGTAAGTATAATCAAAGCAATGTGTATTACGTAAATTACCGTTATACATGTAATATAAATACGGTATAAAAGGAAAATATATGCCGTATAATAAGAAATGCAAGTATGTATGCCCACTCTATGACTCTGGCTTCACTAGATAGGAATAAGATAATATACTGTTATACAATGGCTATGCGTGGGTGCGCATAAGAATCCCTCAGCTTCGCTTCGGGATCAGTAGATTCAATTTTCGTAGTCAAAATATTCATGGTCCACGCATACACATCGTACGGTGTAACTAGTATTCTACCATGGTATCATCTAAGATAACTTTAGATATAATTAATGTATGAGTACGGCTTATAATCATTGTTTTTTATGTTATTCAGTAAACTGTAATTACCGGTATCCGTATGTAGGCCTAATGGATCGATTAAATGAGAACATTCATTGTGAGGCATTATAGAAAGATCCAATTGATCTCATAAAATTAATTTTTGATATTTGATCATTATACTGATTCGACAAAAGTGTTCAAGAGCACTCAGAACTTAAGACACTTGTTTCAGGCACGGTATCCATTTTACGGTATACCTAACCTACATTGTTGAACAGTTCATCGAACTCACCGTTCCAATTTCAACATTATCCTCTTGAGGAGACATTCTTTGCTTTTTGAAACCAAAAGATCATCAGTGTTGGATGAAATGCTTGCAAGAGGATTGCGATTGGGAGTAGAAGACGTGGGATATCTGCTTGCCGATTCCTCCTCATCAGCCGTTTCCATCCTGAAATCCTGGAAAGAATAAGACAATGAATTTACAGTTGCCTACATATAGGCCAATGGCATTTTTCTATACGCCCGATAGGCCTAACAATTGTATACACGAATCATGATTTAACTAACACAATTTTTGAATGCAGTAATTTCATCATGTAACAATTTAATATGTGTGTAGAGTAACATTTACTGAACTTACAAGTGCAAAAGCCAAAATAAGACTAAGTATCGAATAAAGCTTACTGTTCCAGGTTTGAAATCAATTGATTTTGCAGCAGACACAATTTTTTCAAGCCTTTCGACTATAGGATGCAGTCGATTAACATCTGTAAAAAATAGATTTGCGTGATTACATGTAGGCTTAGATTGTAGAGCAACAACAGGTAACCTATCAAATTATTTTCAAACATGCTAATTTCATATTATTTTCAAACACCTCATCAGTGGGTGTACAGTATTGGCCTAGTCTATTTTCATAACGGGTCTGAAACTTTTTGGACGTGAAGCTTAGAAAAAAGAAAGTGCGTTATACAACATAACATACCGGTATGCAAAATGTTTACAATGTTACCGTAGTAATCTTACTTGTAATTGCATACAGCTTAGACTAGGAAAAGTTAAGTATGTTCACAAATATCATTAAATATTTGCATGTTATTCAAAGATATCATACAATAGCGTCCTCATTTGAAGTATTGATTTCAATGTGTTTATATTCCGATTTCTAAGCGTCCAATCCTTACCAATAATTGCACGTATGCTCTGACAAGTAATGACCACTGCAGCAGTGTCAGTGCTACATAGATTTGCACTGATATAAATTTCTAAAAAATATTTAACAAAGAAATACATGGCTTGATATAGCTAGCATTCACTTTGCGATTATTGCACTCGAAATACATGCATACATTGTCTTATACATTATACATAATATGTCTTATATATAAATTCCGTTCATAACACAGTTGAACAAAATTATTATCAAACTGTATACAAGTTGATAGTTACTCATTTAGCTAATTCTATCGACATTTCATGTTAAAGCTATTTAATGCTTCTATTCCTTCTGTGGAGTTCAGAATGAAATCAAAAGCCATTGAAAAAATGAGCGTAAGACGTTACGCATACCTATTTTATTCTTGTGCTTTTTATGCATAGTAAATTGAAAAATACATCTAAAAAGTTATCAAAAGATTACTATTAAGGATTATAAGATTAGTATAAGATTAGTTTAAATGGTTAGGAAACAGAAATCTGTTGTCATCTTTCCCATAGAATATTTTTCATTGAGCATAACAACTTAAATTCTGACTTTCTGAAATATGCTGATTGCCTGATTTGAAAATGACATATGCGTGAGTCACGCATAATTGATAGCAGGTAATCACATCGATTTAGAACGGTTACTCGACTAGAGGGAAATCAAAACTCAGAAACAGCATACCAAAGGAGATTAACCATCTTTTACAACGAAATTCTGTCGAAATACTTTACTGTCGCTGAAATCCAATAGCATGTAATTTTTTTTTGAAACAAGAATGATTATTCATGATTGAATAGGCTGTAATCGTGATGTATTTTGAAATTACAACATGAATCTTGCAAGCCTGGAAATTATCTATCTATTAATGTGATATGTCTTGATTTATATAGACCCAGTACAGTATAGGTCGGTGTGAGTCTAGATGTGTCAGCATTGATAGTAACTTTAATTGGCGAAAACCTTTGCAGTTTATTGTATACTATTACCAATTCAAACAAGTATTTGATTATACCGATAAAAATTCGTACACCAAAATTCTAAAAGCCAATGCAAAATTTCCTACTTTGCTTATTTGTAGAATTGAATACTTATTATTATGCTACTCTGAATAATGTCTTACCCTAAATCCTTCCTTCACTTCTTCTAAGCTTCCATATTGCAAGAAAAGTGTCAATTTTAGAGACAATTTGATGTGATTTGTCAGACATCTTGCAAGATTCAAATAAGTCATAGACATAGGAGAATGCATAGACGCCTAGATATTCATGCATATAGATATTATGCAAATATCTAGGCGTCCATGGAGAATGTAACTCTTTGACTGGAGCCTTTTCTATGTGCCAAAAGCTGTTATTCTAGTTCAACCGAGATATCTCACATATCAGCAAACCTTGATATTTGAAAATGAATACATTGCCCGTAGTGAAGATATCATGATTACACATTATTGGCAATCTATTTATAACATGATCAAATCAATTTGAGTTTTAAGAGAATGTTTGAGGGTTTCTATGGGGCCAAACGTTCCCAATTATTTCTATACGGTCGGTTTACGATGTACATGTATGTAGAAAATTAAATATGATATTTACGATAATAGTCCATTAGTCGAATGCAAGAAATTACTACTGAGATCAAAGATGCGGAGAGTCGACGGTATTTAACGACGATATAAAGGATGCGGAGAAACAGATAAATCAGACCAGTTTCTCACCAGTAGCAAGTCACTAAACTGCTGATGAGGCTGATATTTAACCTTCCAAAATTATTCAAAATCAAAGTAGGCCTACAAGATCCTAGATTGTTTTCTCCTTGGGCCTATGGGCAAATCGTCTGCGCAGAATAGCATTTTCACTTATACGCTAAACATACAAAGCGCGTTACTGTGATGAGTCGGTAGAAATAATGTTTTTAAGGGACTCTTTGTACGAATGCGTTTCACTGATAGGAATAGAGAACAAATCTAAGCCTGATTATTGATTATCCGAAAAATTCATTTGATAAGTACACGGTGCGGTTAGCCAAATTTGTCATAACGATGATTACAAAGCAATCTCGAACATCCAATTATTGAAATTTTACTGAAACGTTTTTATTAATCTTAGACAGGGATTATCTAAGATTCAATCGTCAATCGTTGAGTATCAACACTCGATGTAAAATTGTTTAAATTACAGTTAAAGAAATAGTATTGCTATACGAAGGCAACTGACCTGCAAATTCACTTGAAGTCCTATGACTGAAAATCAAGCGAGAATCTATTAAATGTTACGGCCAAAATTACCTGGATAGTGCTTGGAACCGGAAGTGTGCAGTCGGACGAAAACATGTCACAAATCCAAAATGCAAAGTTATCCCTATCATTGACCTCTGAATGACATTGGCAATAACCTACAGACGAAGAAAGTTACGTAAACGCTACAATGATGGGTGAATCTGACTCAACAAATCAGAGGCTAGGAATAATTATTCTAGACATATGGATGAACAGAGGCGGTATGATAATTCTGAAATAAACGGCAGATAAAATAAAGAATGTAAGAGAGAAAATAAGACTTACTCTAAGGAATGGAAGTACAATCTTGAGCAAATTTTCTCAGCAAATTGAATAAAGAATGTAAGAGAGAGAAAAGAATTGAAATTGTAATTGTAGTCCTTAAGAGTACTAGTTAACGTTTACTCCGAGCAGTAATAAACATGTTAAGTTAAGAAAGATTAAGATTGGCATACGAGGTCGTCAGCAAAAGGACCAGGATAAGATTCACGCTTTCGGCCTATACCTTTTGTAGCGTTCAGAGTCATCCTAGCTGGGCGCTGAGAAGCGCAGCCTCTGGCCAACAGTTAACTAAATTGTTATTAAAAAAGAAAACATTAAGCAAGAAGATAAATATTTACAGAATATCTGGTAAGAAGAAAAATTACATCAACCTAAAATTCAAAGAAATTCAAATTAAGAATGCGAAAAATCAACCCAGTTTATGAAAAACAAGAGTTAATCAATTGACGAGCAGAAAGTAAACCAAATTTACTTAAAAGATGGTGGCGCTTGTGTAAAGCTTTCTCCGTGTTCAAGCGAAGTTCACTTTTATTATAACGTCTATAAACGAGCAAAGTGAACGTCTTTGACGTTTTCTCCTCAAAATCTTTGAGTTGTGAGCAGATACGAGCGTACCTGAGTATCTGGCTGCAGAAAACTTTAATGTCTATTTTGTGAGGCATGGTATTTTCCGGGGAAAAAAAGAAGAGTTACGTTAAAATCAAGATCGTCAATTTTGTGGTATACCGAAGTGGTTACACCAGAATCACACACGTTAATTCTAACGTCTAAGTAGTCAATAATTTTATTGTTATTACCACATCGGTTGGCTTCCAAGTCAATGAGGTAAATCTGGGGTATTAACTTATCGAAGAATTTGTAGTTAACTATACAAAAATCATCAATATACCTAGAAGTATTCGAGAGGAGCCTTGCAAGTCCAATTTTATCACCGCGAATTAAATTAGTCATAAATTTGTACTCGCAGTGAAAAAAGAAGAGGGCCATGTCAATTGCCACCCATAGGGATTCCCTTATACTGTCTGAAGACAAATCCTTCAAAAGTGATATACGCCTCTTATGTAATACACTTAATAGCAGCTTTGAACGAATCTTTCGTGAAAGTAATAACCACTATATTTAATGTTTGAAAGAAAACTTTTTGTCGTAACCAATGCACATAAATTTCTTACTGAAAAAATCTTTTTGAGGAATTCGATGCTTGAACAGACACTCCAAAAGCAATTAATTCCGCTATTATTGCGGATCGAGTCACAATAATTCTTAAAATGCTGACGGATAATCGCCAGTCCCTTGTTAATGACAACAGATAGCTGTTTCGTGCTACCCCCAAGAACCGGTTCAAGAAATTACAATGAAAAGATAAGGACAACAGACATTTTGGTCCTATAAACAAACTTGAAATACAATTTTTCTACATCATTCACTCTTTCACTGCACACTAACCCACCGTCTTCGAAGTTCACCAACAAATGAATGGCGATGTCGATTGATTGTATTCAAAATACTAACGTTTTTCGATATCGACGTTCTTAAATAATAACGTCATAGATATCCGTCGTCTGGCGAAATCGAGGTCGGTTGAAGCCTTGTGAATGAATCAAAGACAGTGAAGATGTAGTCTTTGGAATGAATCATCACGGCATCACTGACGATATATTAAAACGTGAGAAATTACTTCTCTGAAGTTTGCTATTAGGATCCTGTTCTGGTCAATTATATTTCTCTGGTGTGTCCTATTGAGATCCTATCAAGAATAGAGCTATTACTGATGTCCCTACAAAATCGGCCGGGATTTTACTGTAGGAAATGGTGGGTTTCACAGGTTATGGTAGGAAACATATAGGATTCTTGCCAGATAAGCAGGATTCGAATCAATACATGTACCAAAGGATAGTAAATTAAATAATTACATTTTAAAGTTATTCCAGCAAATCATTGCGGGATTAGTTTTCTAGGAAACCAAAACAAATCATTTGGTTTTCCAGACAACAAGTGAAAAACCAAAATTTTTACACTAGGAATGATAATGACCTATGTGAAGGTCCTAAAACAGCAGGCCCATAGATAATTGTCTGAAGTTTTCTGGGCCCACAGGATAAAGTCTGTATGCCATCATTGAATCTTTTTCTACGTGTAGGTCTAGAGTCCATCGTGTCCATTTTCACAGTGTAGTCGATAATACTCTGTATATGTGAGCGATTGGCCCACACTGTTAATCATCGAAATCGATGTATGTAATCAAAACCTTGCAAGTCATCCATAAAGATCTGTGAGACCGGTTTGATTTTGATTGATTAGCATTAATTTTGATTAATCCCTTTCATATTCTACATAAGGAATCCTTTGATGAGAATCGTGGATTCTAGGGGATTCAGTTGTATGGGATTGTAAGGGATTCCATATAATCCCCAAGAAACCCATATGATCCTATTTGCATCGTGAATGGGATCATATGGGATCCCTTACAATCCCATATATTCCCTTAAAAACCCATAGAAAAGAGTCACTCGGGAGGTCCTAATTCCCCGACTATCTGCCGACGAATCGGGGAGCCGACAATTCCCCGACTGTTCCGCCGACACACTACCGACAATTCCCCGACAGCCTCCGACAATTCCGCGACAGCTGCCGCCGACAATTCCCCGGCAGCCGCCGACATCTAATTATATGTTCACATTCTTTTGATGAAATTACAGTTATAGCCTACTTGACGTTGTAGCAAAATATTGAAGAAATTTGCTGTTGATAGTGATGAGTATTGTTGATCAAAGTCATCCTGCTACGAAATGCTCCAAGGATTAACAGCAGAAAAACTCATGCTGCTAAAGCTAAAACATTCGGAGGCAGTGACAAGAATAGCTCTACAATATTTATACATTATAAAAATGCTGCTGATCGGTGTCATCCTGCTACGAAATGTTCCAAGGATTAACAGCAGAAAAACTCAATGCTGCTAAAACCAAAACATTCGGAGGCAGTGACAAATAATCGCACAAGAAATTATTTTAGCGACTCACCTCAAAAGTAAATGTCGGCCTACATAACAGTGGTATGCTTCTCTGCCATCGGTTGTGCTGGCTTGGTAGTGTCCGGTCTCCATTGATGATATCTTTTTGAGAGACAACGACTTCGGTCTAAAATGCGCAGTAAGATGCTTGATGCAAAAAAATATTGAATATTATTGACGCATAAAAAGAAGTTATAGAATTTAACATAATTAAAATAAATAGGAACATACATGTACATTTAACATAAAAAATAGGAAAACGACATGAGCTTTTATTCACTTCATGTAATTTTGCTGCTTAAAATCAATAGCATTACATTAATTACCCGACCTGCTATTATTTCCAGGCAAAAAAGAATAAAACGACAAGAATCACTATATGTATTTCATGAGCACTAGACAAGTTCCGATGAAAAATGTGTCATAAAACAAATGACGAAATTCAGGATGATTACGAAAGAGATAAAGTGTTCAGTCTGGGAATTTTCAAAAGCAAATATGTAGCGGACGATCAGTATAAAAAGGAAGTACATATGACTAATATATATCCATATGAGAACATGATTGTGAGTGTGGACCAATAGCGTATTTTTGGAAATCTTTAAAGACAATTAGGCTACAAACAGCTAACAATCATGAAAAATAACTATAGCAAATACCTGTCCACTTGCAAACATGATTAAGAGGGTGGGTCAAGTCAAGTCAAGTCTAATTTGGAAATCTTTTAAGATAATTATAAACAACCAACAATCACGTAGAGATGATGCCTCTTTGGTTGGACATTTTAAATGAAAGTGAAAGTAGGATTGCTAATATGATGCTAATTTATTAGATCATGAACCAATTAATTTCAACTATACTGAGCGTAGCCATTTTCAGGGTATAATAAATGAAAATGCATTGATGAAATTTTAAGCATTCATAAATATACCTTTACGCATATTCTTCATTCGCATGTATATAAATGCCTAAAATTCCATCAAGGCATGCTCTGTTCAATTATCATTTTATACCCTGAAGATGACTGCGTTCTGTAGTTGAAATTACTCGAAATTGGTCAATAACGGCTGAATAAATCACATCATTAAGTTACATATACATCAGATAATAATTCAAAAGTATGGGAATGCCAAATTAGCATCTTTTCTGGGATGATCTTGAATTGTTGACTTGTCTTGATCAAATCATTTTCGAGGAAGTGCAGAGAACAAATTCGCGAAGACAAGGTTGGAAGGAAGACGCTTCCTTGGCCAAAATTATCGACATCTTCTCGCTTAATTGCTCTTATCCATTTGTCGCGAAGAGTTTGGTCATGAGATAATGCAAAAAAACGAAATATGCACATTCGTTGAGTTATCTGATGGCTTTAGTGCACTTCCTGTTTATTATCATAGACTTATCTGCAGAGCGCGCTGCTTTCCCAGTAAGGCGCACGCATAATATGTTTTCAGACAAGCTAACCAACTTGATGCTATAGCAACGCATCGATCAATCAGATGACGCTTGCCTCACATGTTTGCATGCAGATTCGGCAGATCACTGTGAGGACGAAGGACAAAGGCAGAATTATGACTGCGTGCGCACACGCTGTTGTGCTGTCCTGTATGAAACTTCCCGTGAACAGCAGCTCAATGAATTGCGCTTTGCGCTATCGAACAATGAAATCTATCAGTCCTGAGTCTGTATAGAGTGTGGACTATTCGTAAAAATCTAATCGTGCTCTAGATATCTCACAATGGCTAGAAATAGAAGGTTGGAAGAAGCCCTTTCAAAAGGAATTACCCTAATTCACGGTCGTTCGGAGATAGCGAAAATAGACAGATAAATGGCCACTAAAAACATCGCAACAATGTGTGTGTTCTCAGCAGGGTTTTCAACTTTCAAAAGAATTTTTTTCTTTCGTTTGCTTTCTCGTAGCGTTTGAGTACTAGCAACATTTTCTGCGCTGCAGCAAAGAATGTGCAACAGATTAATGCACCGATTAAAATCGGGCTGTTTTAATGTAGGATTGTTTACACACATCTAATACATTAACATGCGTTTTTCTTCTTGTCAGGATGTTCTGTGAATTTCCATATTTTGAATCACTCAAAAAGAAAATACAAGTAACGGAGACAGAACTGTTGACCCATAGCTGCCGCTATATGTAGACATATCTGATATCTTAACTTACCACATGCTGCCGGAAATCTGGTCCTGATATCTGGTATGAGGAATTCTGTAATCCTTTTTGCAAGAGGTTGCCATTTTGTCTTTCATCTGTGCCACTTGCAAAGAAGCAGAATATGCTGACTATGCTCCTCGAGCGCAGCAGGAGTCCTCTGTTGTAAATCACAGCAGTGTTTAAGTTATATAGATCACACGAATTGGAGTGGACGAGATTTGCTAATAATTGTCCAATCGGAGTTGCTGTCGGCATATAGGGAGAACATGCCGTCACTTCCCGATTTTCTAATCATCATGTCGGTGCAGCCGTCACTTAACCGATGGGTACCGACAACACCTGTGTCGGCATTCACTCGGTGCGACAGCCGACACTGCCCGACTATTTGCCGAGTAATCGCCGACGATTTTTTTTCACCGGGGTGTGCTTCGCTGGTCTTGGTGATCTTCATGCCGCGTTAGCAATTCGAAGACTGGGTTCGATTCCCAGCCGGCAGCCATTTTTCATGGTGGTGCCAAGAGCAAGGCGCATTGAAATACTTTCAAATAACTTCTTTCGGTAATACCAGTCGTGAATATTTTTGTTTGATAGAGTAATATTTAACTACATTAGATTTATTGTGAATTTTATGCTTCACGAGCTTAAAACTCGTCGTCGCTACTTCTCTAGAAACATCAGCAGGACGTTTATTTAGCTCTACTTTATGAACCAATTTGATAAACATCAATTCTTTGAAACGCTATCTTTCGTGCAATCATGTTGACTTATATATCTCAAACATAACTATTTTTGAGTTCATTAATTATAATGTGTTTTATTTCGGATTGATAATATGCTTAATTTCAAAATTACATAGTGTATAATTGTTGATGGTTGAATACTTATTGATTATTCATGAAATGCCGCAGACTTACGTGCATTAAAATCGAATTCAGTATTGGAAGTATGACTCTTGAATGTCATTATCTCACTACTTACAAAACAGTAGTAACATTAGTGTGATCTTAATTGACAAAAGGCCTTAAATCAAGATCCCGTGGACATGATTGATGCTTTCTTTTAACATTGTGCTGGTATGGTTTTAGTATGTAAAACATACCACATTTGAAGTAACATACGAAAAGGATACAAATGTATACCAAGGGAATACAGAAATATACCAAAAAAATACTTTGGTACGCATCCTTCGTATGTGATTGGTATTGAGCGATTTACAGTGTATACACATTGGGGATTTTTTAATAAATGCGGAGTTACCACTTTGCCTAATATACTTACTCTATACTTTTGCCACCAGAAAATCATAAAGCTATAGGTTATATAAAATCGTAAAGATCTTCAATATATTGATAAAATTTCCAATAAATCAGTGCATCGACAATTTTTCATTTTAGTTACAAGTCTAATTTGTCTAGATTTGATGTTAGCATACATTTATCTGTCAGCAGTACATGTACAATGCATATCAATCATCATTTAATGAAAAGTAATTCCGTAGCACGCAATTACTCGCAAATAATATAGCAATTTAACTTTATCCCCCTTGTACCCACCGTCCTTAAAGTAGGACGGTGCTCAAAATAGTACTTACTGATAAAGATGGTATTAGATATGCGATATTTGAATTATTGGATGCCTAGCGACCTATGCTACGCAAGATCATGCCGAAATTTTGAGATTTCATTACCTGGATATTAATGGGTTTTAAATTAGCTTTGATAGTGCCTTATACTGTACTTCTATGCTCAGCCGTAGGAATATTTTCTTAAGCGTAATCATGTCGCAAACAGCCTGCCGCTGAAAAGGCAAAATATTAGAGACAAATGCAGTGATCAGAATTAACTTGAAGGTGTAAACGGGTCCACAATGCTATTCGGATTCAGAGAAGCAATGAAGCTTAATTTGGTGAATCATGACGTTATACAATTGTAAAAATTGCATCAATCAACAACTAAATGAACAACATAGTTGAATTCACTAGAGAAACTTCTGACTTAATCGTACACGATCGACTTGCACGTTCTTCCCCGATCTTAGATGTCTCATGCAAAGACACTGACACGATCGTATCAGACTTTGCATGACGATTATGAAATGTACGTCCTTATCAGATCGTGTCAGAAAATGTTCGTCAATCTACGATCGTGTCAGATTAAGAATGATCATGTCAGAAAATGTTCGTCAATCTACGATCGTGTCAGATTAAGAATGATCATGTCAGAAAATGTTCGTCAATCTACGATCGTGTCAGATAATATGTCGTTGACCTCACGTCGCCATGATAAGCGGAAATTCCTAATCAGAGTGAAATAAACTCAGTGAGAGATTCGAACTCTCATTCCGACTAATCATATCGACGTGAAGATCTACCGACACCACAAAAGAGTAGATTAAAAATCATACGTGACACCGCAAATGAACATTTTACGCATCATAACAACTGAGATAATTTCATGAAATTCACGATTTCATGTTCTTTGAAATAACAGTTCTTCATTCCTTTGAAGGCTATTTAGCCAGTACAGTTCGGTTGCTGCAGCTTGCTCAGCTATAATAGATGCCATCGTTTTGGCCACATTAAACCGTACTGCTAGGTCCTTAATGGACGAAGCCATCCTATGCATTTGTAAGGCTTGAAGTGCACACATCACATCAAAGTATTATGTTCAACAGGCATTTACTTACTGTAGCAATGAAAGGCTCACGATGTTGCTGTGACCAATTCCAATACCTCAGCGATATAGGCCAAAATCCCTCTTCATCAATTACCGCTCAATGGAGATCCGAACTGAAGAATAAACAAAATCATTAAATTATTTTTCATAATTGCCTCCTGAACATTAAATAGTTCACGGCCCTTCATAAATATCACAACTGATTTGCGTATTGCGCATGCTCTAAAGGAGTGCAAATACTAACGTTCGTAATATAATATACTCCACTGCAACTAATTTTCGAACTATGCGTAAGAAAGTGCGAAAGTAAATGAGTGGTGCCCCAGGAAAAAATGCATGCACTAATGCAATGAAATTTTCTGCTTGAGAATGTAAGGCCTAAGTAGGCACAATCTCATTCAAAGATATTTCAATTGATTTTCCAGCTAAAATGTGAGAGTAGGGTTTCAAGACATGAGGTTACTAACTAAAACAGAGTTGCTTGAGGATGGCAGACGGCGTCTGTTGAAAGCGCTCGCAAAGAACCTTGGTGGTTTTCCCTTTGCTTTGGGTTACATCGACCCTTGGGATGTCCTCCGAGACAACTAATGGAATTCCATGTCCCTTATTTACTCAATGAAGCATGCTATAAATCATGCTATGAAAATAGGTATGTATACTCATACCATACACGCAAAGCTTTCCTGAGAAAGATTATTTGTATGAAACACACGTAGGTTTTATATCATGAAATGAATGTCTGTTTAATATATGAAAATGGAGCATCAATGATATGGATACAGTAATATCATACGCAAAAGCATCATAATACATAAGTCCACATTTTTCATTTTTCATATATTCGATAACTACAAGTACACATGCATTAATTCATTCAATGTGTCATACTTTGATCTGAAATGGGACAAAAACAGAAACAGCTAGCATCTCCTGTAACTTCATGTTACATGCAAATCAACTGATATGGACAGAACATATAATGAGGGAGACATTGATCAAAAATATTATAAAATCAAATAATAACTATAATATCGCATGAATTGAATCACATTTATGGTATTCATATGTTATAACACAAGCGAACGACGTACCCATTTGATCTCAGATTGAAATTTTCGCATGTTGACTTAGAAGTCATCAATTTCAAAAATGTAAAATCAAAGCTTGAGGAAAGCGGACGGGACCATAAAACAAATATGTTCCTTAGCAGAATATAAAAAAAGAAAATTAAGTTAATCAATTAATAAATTCAGCATTGAAAAATCTACTTGTTAGCATTTTCTAATAAAGACAATCTTAGAAGAAGTTGCCACCATTGAAAAGCATGAGTCATGGATGAGTGTGATGTAATTATTTCATTGTGAATAATTTTGAGATAATTATCTGACAATAGTAAATCAATTCCATAAGAAGGACACATAGCAAAACATTTTCCAACAAAATGATAAAATGGAATCACAGCGAACAGGAAGTATCGCAAAAAATGAATCGTCACTAACTCTGCAAAATAGCTATTAGGTATCAAACTTTCCTTGTCAGCGGAAGCTGATACATGTAATATTTACATGCTCTGTTTAAGAGCTTTTGCATCCTACACTTCCAACATACTAGAAAATGCCTCTATCTTGAAATTTGAAAGCTTAATGGAAAATAAAAATCTGTATATTTACCTAATAGAGATTACCAAACTAATTTCTAACTGTGTTTTGCACATGTAGACAAAAATATCAGATCACTAAAAACAAATAATACAAACCCTGGTGGAAAATTTATTGGCTTGATTTTTTAGCTTCGCACCTGATACAGAGTAAAGCCTAGTATAAAAGCTTTTCCTGGAATTTAAATTGCTGTTTACTTACACTAATATTTCCAACGAATTTTATTGAGAAAGGTCGACCTCCAGCAACTGATAAAAGATCAAGCTAACCAAATTTGTTAATGGTTTGAAGCGCATATCATAAGCAAAATCGCAGAGTTTCTGCATTTTCTTGCAACCTTGTTATTATCAAGGATTGCATGTATATTTCATCAACAGACCTTTAAACTCTTGTTTCCAACTTGCAATAGAACAACAATAAATTAACCTTAGATCAAATGTACTGATATTTTATCTTTAATAAGCAATGAATTAAATATTTTGTTTATCTGCTTCGGTTTACTAGAAGTGCGATTAATTCGAAAACGATGGCACATACAGGAACTTGTTAAGTGGGCAAAAAGGAATTCCTAATACAATACAGAGATAGGAAAAAAAGTCGTGCGTATTTATGAGTCTCTTGTAAATTAGAAATGATTCAAATAAGATATTTACAATAACCAAAAAACAGTAAGTAGCTCTAAGTGCAAAGCTTAACTGTATTCTATTTATGTTTAACTACTTGTTGGTATTTAGTTATTTCAAGTATCTGATTATAATCATTTCAAATTTATAAGGGACCCATAAATCCTTCGGCTGTATGTACACAGCATCATCAAACGAAGTGTAGCAACGACTTTCAGTATGAAAGATCTGAAAAACACGGACAACACATACATCAGAGTTTCATAAGAATCAGAATTATTGACGAATTCGTCATCTGCAAATAATGCATTATTTATTTGTTAGCGAAAAAGTTTCATAATACTAAATAAATGTCACCAAATACTAAAATAATTACTTCCAATAACCTAAGATAAAGATGGGTACCTCGTTCATCGAGAAGTCGAACAACAAACACAATGCAATGTGTGTATTCAACTTAAGTTATACTTGGTATTACCCATTGTCTGTCTAGATGACTGATAATCACCAGCATCATTGCATCTGGGTACAAAATGCATATGAAAACTTAATATAGAGAGAAATAAGAGACAGTTTTTGTTGAGAAGAAATATCATGAATTGGTTCTAGGTTAGACAACGCAGACTGAATGAAAGCTAAAAGTAATCTGAAATGTAATCACAGCAACATAGCAGATGATGTATCATTCATCGTAGTACTGTTAGAAACATTTAACAAATGCTTATTACATTGCGTTCTGCACTTCATGTTCATATACGCTATATTTATATTATCATTCATGACAATGTGACATATTATCTTAATACATATATAATCGACATTCATACCATTACATACTATGCTTCATGGCATATTAATGCATACGTAACCGAAGTTCATATTAATATAGATAAAACTACATGTATGTTACATCGCATGTTAATACACACGCTTGCGAAATTCATGCCAATACATACCGTGCTTCGTGGCATGTTAATTCATACCTATGCATAATATGTTATTATAAATGTTTCATAGTATGTTATTACATACGCATGCGCTATTCATACCAATGCATGCTATGTTTCATAGCATGCTATTACATGCGCGTGCGTAATCATACTATTTCAAACTATGATTCATGCGGAATTATTTCTCTACGGGAGCATTTTGAAGCCTTTCCTGGGACATTTCTATCAAAACCAAGTTTCAGAAGCATTTTGACCAGCTATCAATGTGAAGTAAATAAATCAATGCTTATTAATGGACGCAGAACAAAAATTCCAGCTACTCAAAAAAGCAAGGCTATGGAGCAAACATCCAGTTTAAATACAAATTGAGCCAAATTATTTTACAATTAAAAATCTTTTATTAGTTGTCTTAGAATTCTGAACACGAAATTTCATTTAGACAAATATTCAGAAAACCTTTTTCGTAGCTAAGTTCGTATATTTCGTGAATGGAAAGATTCATAAATGTATTCGTGCATGTAGCTACACGCATCGTGAAGTTAAAACTAGCTGCTATCATATATTTCGGTGATGACAATTATTTCATTGCACAAATATATAATTTTCCCAGATACATATATAATTAGTTTGAGTCAAAACCTGTTTTTGCAGCCTGCACAAGTTTTACTAGTCATTAAACGTAGCTGAAACACAGGAGACTAAGATCATCCATCATGACTAATTAAATGATTTTTCAGCTGCACGCAGGGACATTTTTCTAGAGTTATGACTATAACTCCGATAAGTTTGGTAAAGCGCTGGTCAGACGTAAGACGTGTGCGGACGGTATCTACATTATATTGTTTGTGTGTGATTCTAGTAGAGTTGTTTTCAACCGCTTTAAGTATGTGCACTCGGTAGAATAAATCAACAGTTTCGTAGATATTACTAGCAATATCAAATCTTAAAATTTGCAGTCGACTCCCGTGTTTTCTAGTTGTGTGATTGATACTCGCATTACTCAAAACAGTTTCTTGCGTTGAAAAAACGGATAATTAGTATGAAAAAATGTATGTATCAAATAAAAACATAGCATGCAGACAATCTGGCAACCTTTAACTAACATGCGTTGTTTTGCAAAACAAAGATCATTTTCCAGCAGTCGTTTAAGCCCGAGTATTAAAGACGATAATACCAGTGACTAGAAAAATCGTGGAGTAAAACCAAAATGCTTCAAAAATAGCCCTCGATATAATGAAAGATCTATCGACAGTAAGTTGCGTAATAAAACAACAGCATACTATGAACGGAGGGAAGTGCCTTTCGTGAAGAACGTAGCTTATATTGTTGCAAATAGTGAGCCTGGGTTATTCATTGTAACTTGAGGCGGAAACCCAGTAAGGCTGATAGTAGCCAAGAAAACCAAAACGTCGTTTTGCTACTTAAAATCGCTTAGATCTTTCGACCGGCACTGCCGGCCATCATCAGAGGAACTCAAGAACACCAGTTCCTCTGATGATGGCCGGCAGTGCCGGTCGAAAGATCTAAGCGATTTTAAGTAGCAAAACGACGTTTTGGTTTTCTTGGCTACTATCAGCCTTACTGGGTTTCCGCCTCAAGTAGCTTATATTGTTCTCTTATAGGAATTAACCGACAAATAATCCTCAAACAAATGATTTTAAGTAGTGCAAGAAATGCTAAGGCACACAGCATGAATCCTTGATCTCGAGTAACAAAATTTGATACTCGTGACCAAGGTTACGCCGAAACGTGAGTGTACATACTCCCTTATAGTTTTATTTCGAATATAACGGTCGAGTCAAATGAGGTACTTTAACAGTGGATATATTATATTTCTTGTAGCACTTCGACCGATGACCGCCTTCAAAAACTTGTTCAAATAGATGCTTCGTTCATCATGAAATGGGTTTCTCCCGATTCACAGCTGTGCTACGCTACAATATAAGCAGAATATCTATATTACTATCTGTAACAATTAGGTGCTCAAGTTCATGAAGCAACATTACACGTGACACTAGAAAAAAAGTTAATGAAGGTTTCATGCGAAACAGATTTTCTCAATGAAGTCATGCGTCCAATTGAAGCCGACACCTATAATGAATTGTATTATTAAAATAACATTTACTATGCACTACTACGAGCCAATAGTACAACTTCCGAATGTTAATAAACATATTTATTTGCTTCTTTTCAGATTAGTTTCAGAGAAGTGAAAATGATGATTGCAAGATTCTTAAATATCTATATCTATATAATAGTCACAATTATCATCGTTAACTTCAGACCATTGGAAAATGCGGTATACGTCTTCCCCATTTCGAATATATTCAAGTGATGTCAAAACATCAAGCGTTGAATGATAAATCGTCAGTTAATGCCACACTCGTGTTTTAGTCGTATTTCATTACACAGAACTATGGAGGTTATACTGATGTTGCTAGAAGCATTCTTTTAAGTTGCATTTAGACTGATATCCATTTATTCACAGCGTCCGGAATCTTGTCAATTGATTTGAGATGTTTAGACTGATGATCAAGTATAATTTACTTACAACTTTAAGGTAAAATTTCGTATCAGGCGAAACATATGTTGACTAACTTCCAAATTGCTGAGGAGAACTGTATTAACCATATATATGAAGTAAATAAAAAGTAGTAATTTTTTCTAGTCTAGCGTTCCGGATTTCTTATTCATGGGATTTTGATATGATCAATGCAAACACAATTATTGCGCACTGCCACTTCTTACATCGGACGCATGTCTTATAAAATTGAGATGTAAAAAAGCCAAAAAAGCCTTGTGATACGACCGGTTAAACAGAGGGAAAACCAGTCTGATGATGAAGTCAATAGCTGGATGAAAATACACTACCAGACTATCAAAGTTGTTGACTAATAGAAAGACTGGTTAAGAATTGGATAACTGCAAGCAAGATGTTGGCTTCAATTCAAAAACTCCAAGTATCGATATGATCATTTGGTGTTCATAGAAAGAACACTTAATCAATAGTGGGGATAATACAACCAGTTGCGATTAGAAACTTAAGCTTCACACCTACATTCGCCAAAAATTATGAAACTTCTAAATAGCAGTTTTTGACATATAATGTGAAAGGAAAAAATCATACCAATCATTTCAACTATAAGAAAACAAGAAGCGATAATGAGAGTATTATACCATAGCAACGAATAAAGATCCCTTCTATAAAATCAAGATGCGAACTCCTCCGATAAATGACTCGTGACTCCCCACATAATAGGTAAATCACTTAATTTCGTATATATGCAGAGGTCTATACGTTGCCACATCCACACAAGTTGTTCAACAATTACTGTGCTGGAAACTGCAGATTTTGCACGACTTACAAGTAATCCATCATCCTCGAAACCAACACAATTTGTTTGACATCGGAAAAGTGGTCTGCATACCAAAAAGCCGCATTTAACCATGCTCCCCACCGGGTGACGACCGGCTTTGGTGGACTTCCTATCGATGCAAAAAGAAGACGGCGATCACCATTTTTAATAGTGGCAGCCTTGATTGAGGAAATCAAACTGTCGACAGCCTCATACTTCGACTTCACAAGCAATGCACAGTTGTGCAACAGGTGCGCCATACGTTACATGAAATAATGATGGATACATAGACTTCAAAGTTTTGCCCGCAAGAGTCATATAACGAGCTGCATCAGATAGCAGTAAAAGGAAATTATTGCGATGAACATTTAAATCTTTAACAACATCATCAATAGCATGGTACACTGTTTGATGATTGATGCGTCCTTCTAGCTGTCTACAGTCATATAGATAAGTAACTTCAGGCTTTTCTAGAATTCCGACAAGAATGTTCATAAACTTCCGACCAGAAATTTCCGTTTCGTCCACCATAATAAATATTTTTTCTCCATTTACATATCGAAGCAATTTCTGTTGTTCTAACTGAAAGAGTTTTGGCACATGTTGCCGACATGATGACTCAGATGGGCAGTGATGACCCATAAAATCAAATAGATCTCGTATCGCTTGATGCTCCAATTTATGTAAAGGAATGTCAGCGGCTAAAAACGCTGTTGTTACATGCTTAGCCAGATCAGGTTTGAAGTTCAAGAAGGTCTGACCTTCATGCTTTGATGAGGTGGGTACTGATGATGAAGAGGTACGTGTAATTCTTTGTAACTTCGTCGCAAGTTTGGCACTTTTACGATGACTGTCAATCATAAACTGTTTCGCGTATTTCACCGGGCATTCACAAAGCACACAGAAAAGTTCATTCCTTGGTGTTACTTTAAATTCTTGAGGATATTGGCAAGTAATTCTTTAGCACCTGGATGCATCACTTTCAGCTGTCTTGGGCATTTCGAACAATCGAAGATAGTCAGTGTCAGTTAACGTGCGTTGAAATCCTTGCGAGAATATTTGGTGTCCCAATAGCTTAGCTTTTTGTTTTGATTGAAAAGAGTTCGGGAAACCCAGATCTAAAAATAGCGCTTAGGAAGGCCAGGTGTCTAAAAATAGCGCCTGGGAAGACCAGATTCCTGAAAAATTTACTGTCTTATTTAAACTTTTTGACCTTATTTGACTACATTTGACCTTATTTTTACTCTATTGACTATATTGACTTCATTTGATTATTTTGACCGTATTTTTACTTTGACTTTATTGACCGCCCTAGTAATGACTTATTCTTTCATATTATTATACTCGTGGATTAAAGAAACTCGTTTTAAAAATGCTAGAATACTATTCCGGGTATTTAATTGTCGCACCTTGTATTAAATCATTACACCTTTTCAACTTCAAATTCGGAATAGTCAAAATCAAATTCGGAATAGTCAAAATCAAATTCGGAATAGTCAAAATCAAATTCGGAATAGTCAATATCAATTTCGGAATAGTCAATTTCAAATTCGGATAAGAAAAATGATTTTTATAACTAATATTTTCCCTTTAAAATGAAAACTATTAATTTTGAGGGTCAGTCAAACATGTTTCAAGCAAAAAGAATGCTCATCCTCAGTGACAGTAAGAAACATAGAACAATAAAATTTTACTTTATATACAGAAAGAAGGAAAGTGAACTACATTCCATCAGTTCATAGATCGCCGGTACATTTGTAGTTGTGGACCTTTGGTGAAAGTTTATAACCAGCAGTGCAGTCGGAAATCTTGGTGGCATTCAATGCCGGTAAATCTTTTCCTAAAGATTTTGAAAGACCTAAAATCTTCGGAGCAAATGTCAGCGGTAGCCTATTTTCGGCTAAGAAAGTGATAAGATTTGCCTGGACCCTCACAATCCTATCGCTAAGCGAGATGTGTTGTCCTAACGATACTGAAGAAGAGCCCGGAAGAATAACCATATTCGCTACTGATGCACTGATGTTCCGGTGTTTTTTTGGTATCACTGTGCTTCTCAAATTCCCTTTTCCCATTTAGCCCATTAGCCCATAAGACGGAAAAAGACGGAAAAGACGGAAAGGACGGAAATTTACGAGCCCTGAATAAGTGACGCACATGCAAGGACGTACTAACTTGCACTAAGTTGGGACGCATATACGCGTCATAGCCGTTAACGGGATTCTTCTTATCCAGTTCTATACGACTGACGTTTCTCAAGTCACAATTAACATTAAGTCTGAAGAAAAAGCAGAGCTTGAACATAGCACTCATAACATAATACGACCTCACAACATATAAAGAGGAACATGGCGTGTATTTGATACGTACGAGCGAAAAATATGCACTGAACATTCAAAAATATCAATTACTGCATGTGCGGAAAAAGGCTCACATGGACAGAAATTTATCAACGATAATGGGGAAAAAGAGAGCTACCTATGCGAGCGCAGAGCATAGGAAGTCAGAGAATGGTGACAAGTAAATAATAACATTCATTCATATTCATGTAAAGCAGCAGTTTCGAAAATATTATACATATATTTTTCAATAAATACGCGACTCATCTCTCCCTCTTCTCACTCAAACGACATGATTGAGTGACAGCCATAACTCCAAAGAAAAACAGGCCTAGTCTTCGACTAAACAAATTACGAAATCAAAACTTAGCATTTGATAACTTTCTAAAATCTCGTACCTCAACCACACCAATCGTGTTTCTAGGATTATCAGACTTTTCTAAAAATGTGAAGCTGTCACTCTTGTGCCAGAAATCTGGTGCGCATCAGGCTAGTGACATGATAAATGTATTTCCCAAATTAAGTCTGGCATGTGGGACCACAAATATCAGCGATATGATGTTTGGAATAATTGAATGCTACATAAGGATGGTCATCCTGACCTGCCTGAAGAATAAAGGTTCAAGCATACTATCACTTTATAATCAATAGGCTACCTGTAGTTATGGCCAAATTTTAATTTTTACAATCAGAGAGAGAGCAGTCACTGCTAAATTCCGAATGTCATAGCGAGCTTATATGAGCGAAAGCCATTTCGTAGCTCTAATTCAGATTTACGCGACTCATCTCTCCCTCTTCTCACTCAAACGACATGATTGAGTGACAGCCATAACTCCAAAAATAATTGGCCTGAATTTGCTTTGCCCTTGTAGTACATGCATGGAGGCTTATTCTATGTATAGAAGTATTTTTGAAATAATTCTATCATCATGTCGTGTACTATCTTCAAATTATGAAGAAACGAGATGCAGGATAAGACCAACCATTCGTTCAGAAAATGTGTCAACCCTACGATTCAGTGGCCAACATTTGGCAATTTTAAGAACTACTTGTTCGCAAAAACGCAGAATTTCTAATCGCTAGATGAAAACCATGTTCTCACAACGTGACCCTGTCTGTTTGCCTCAACTTAGTTTTGAGAAATAGAAATAAAATGACATGCCAGCAGAATAACATTCTGTAGCAGTAGGTGTTCATAATGACAGCCCACGTACAGCCACAAGTAATATGGAACATGAATTACAAGATAAGCTTGTGCGATGAGTGTTCTGCTGTTGAAGCTTGAGCTTCTATATTTTTCTAAAAATTCATATACTACATGCAAATTTGGGGCCTGCTATTATGGGCAGTGGAAATTCATATTTTAGGAGCCAACGACGGAAATAAAGCACAATGCAAATAATAGGACTCTAGAGCCTCCCTGAAGATCGATTTTTGAACTCAAGAGCTTCAGCTTAAAATCAAACCCTTAAGCCGACACACCATTTCACATGTCAAAAACATCTATGAAAATTTTGAATACAGTGTGTTGTCCAATTAAACACATTAATACATTAATATTACATTAATAGGCAAGCTCTCAACACCAAATTTTCAGTGAGACCGCGCAGAAACGTATTTATAAGTACGACATAGCTGACTACAAAGAACTCAACGGAAGAATGCAAAGTTAAACAAATACCCTAATGGAAATTCCTAGAAAGAAATAGTCCATTGAAAGTCCAAGGTTCAATAAAATAAAAAACTAGAAAATGTATATCCACTTTCTTGCCAGGAGTATGCATAATACTAATGGTGAGGCAAGAAAACAAATAACCCAAGATAGAAACTATATCCAAACACGACATACTGACCGAAAGAACGAAATAAAAGAAATGAATTTATGATGGCATGGACCTACATGCTACTTTAACAACTGAAACCACATAAAACCAGCCACGCATGAGATCATAAAAAAATCTATCGTTAATGTTAAAACGTGACGTTAAGTACTACTTCACTGCATGAGTTTGATAATATTAGAGCCACCATGGAGCTCATTTTACAATTTGGCAAAGTGGCTTTTACATCTTGTAAGTAGTTAATGAAGCAAATCTGTCTAACACGGCTTATCTAGACAGTTCCACAACTCAGAAAATAGTTCACAAATTGAAATTTCCAAAATGTCAGTTAGTAGACAAACAAATGGTCAAATCAGTTTTTTCTGTCAGAGTTCAGTTTACTGTGGAAAATCATGTTAACTTTTAAAATAGTAGAGTATGCTGCTTTGTCGCTTCATTTAGTACCCAATTGAAATTCTCTAAATTGCTAGAACTTCAGCTGATGTCATGCAATCACAGCTATCTGAAGTGTTAGGTGTAGAGGTTTATGAAATTGGACTGTATTTCCAAATGGAATAAGTTTTAGTGAGTGATGTGTTTGATAGAACCCAACAAAAATTGTAGCTTCATGTCTACCTTGTGTAGGACTCCATACTGACATATGCAAAGAGGATGGATATCATACACCCGTAGCGGAAGCTAGTGTGATCTTTGTGTATGACAGCGCGCTGGCTAAAGTGGCATATCTATTCATTTCAGTCATAATTATGTCACTAATAGAAACAACTTGCAGAAAACTTGACCAAAGCGGATTACTTACTCTTTCAGGCACTCCATTCTCTCTTTCTGAAAGACGAATATTCATTGTTTCAAATGTAAAACAAGCACTGGTCGTGCAAGACCATGATGCGGTCGCTCATTATGTCAAAAGACTAGAACCTCAATGAATGGTAGAAGTGTTGGCTCAAAGTGGTTTAAAAACAAATCAGTTACTTCATGCACATAGACTGAATAAAACACAATGAAAGAATTTGTTTAAATGGGTATTCTATAACAACACATACAGCTCCACATTTAAAGTTCTCAGCTGTGGAAAATCCAACATGACCAATTCGGCATCAAGAAGAAAATGATGCACGTGGAAAATGTAGAACTATATTGATCAAAGTTGAATGTAGATGCAATGAATAAATATAATTTCATCAATTAAAATTGGGAATATTTTAACTTTTCATAAATACCTGGAATTATCTTTGTTTATAAATATAATTTAGATCACTGTAAATTTCTTCAGTGAAAATGTGTCAAGTTTGCATCATCAGGAAGTGCATGCAGCATATGACAAATAGGGAATGAGGCATGATTGTTGAAATATGTGGATTCCCATGGCCGCTCCAATGCAATGTTAAATTATATACATTGCATTTATATTCCGCATATTGCATGTCACTGTGCGTACCACTAATATACAGTATTTTAAAGTCACCATGCCCGACTGTTTTTTTGAAGATCATTTAGAGCGTAGAGTGGCACATTCTTGCAAAGACAGACAGTTAGAGGGTGAAAGTTTTCACGGCCTCGGGTCTTTAAACGGCTGCATGAAACTGGCCCCTTCTAACTATTGCATTGGGTCAGATAATGGTAACAACGAATTATTTCCATAAACTTATCATACGAAAGATTCTCGTTTTTTGAATATTGCCAATAATTGGTCTAGAGGAAACAAGCATTGTAAAAATTGGCATAAATGCTGCCATCGATGTTAGGGAAGCATGAGAGTTAGCGCATATCTTGGAAACATTTGTCTCTGTAATACTCAGCGGTTGATAATGAACTCACACCACGCAGTTAAGCCATGGAATACCATTAACTTCGATAAATGTTTCGAAGGTCATAACGTCATCTAAGCATGACTTTCCTGACACGATTCTACATGTCTTAACGTGTCATGCGAAGAAATGCACAAAGACGTACGATCGGACACGATCGGACATGTTGCGTCAGATCTTTTGTCATATACGATCGTAGATGTCTTTTCATAGTATGACTGACACGATCTTGCTTAACTCTGATCGGACATGACTTTGCACGATCGTGTCAGACTTTGAAAGTCTTTGCAAGACGTTTCCTCTAGTGTTCTAATTGCATTCTATTATGATTCTAGCAATTTATAACTCCCTTTTACGCAGTGATTTCCATAGATCGCATGACGCATTTAATAAAATGAACAAGATGCTTGACTTAACAGATCCATTTAGCCGGGTGGAAATGAGTTGCATGAATTTGTTCTAATGTACTAAGTTAGCAACCGCGAAATTTGAGCCAAGAAACAAAATAGCATCTAAACTTTTGTATGATGACATAGTGTAAGCATGCTAGGTAGAGTAGCAACTCAGCATTTATTAAATCCATGGTGTATACAGTTTTGGTTTTATTAAATGAACTCCAGGTGGACACAGTTAGGTATTGCTACAAAATGTGAGATATGCAAATTTTTGCACTTTTGAAGAAATTACCATTGAATTGACTGATTATGATAGCAGAAGGAATAATAGTGTTTTACAGATCCTCCGTGTCATGACAGCCGTGGAGACGCAATGTTTGGTAAATTAGCAATTTGAAAGGCTATTATTACTCGTACATTCATACATTAGGCCCCTGAATTCGAGTGATACGTCTTCAGGGACCTATTTCATAAAACGCTGGCAACGGGTAATTTACCACTGGTAAGTCGAAGCTTATTTCAAGAAGCGATGATAGCTGGTAAGCATGAATCTGACGCCGTTGGTGATCAAAGTCGCTTGACATTTTACCAGATCATCGACTCATTGCTTAACGAGACAATCAGGATCATCACAAGCTGCCTACGCCCGACCGAAGCGGTTTCCTTCCGGTTCTCGCAGGTATTGCTCCACCCGCATTTCATGAGTCTCGCAACTAAAGCAAAGGCCTCCTCCATCATCGTATTATTGCTGCACCAACTCAGCGGCTTAAAACACGAAGGCCTTTCTCACGTCACGAGTCCCACCTCATCCGTGACGGCTTTGATGTTTAAATATGTGGAACAAGCAAGTCAACGACGGTCCCTTTCTTCAAAAGTGTGCCTACCCAGCTCCAAACCAATCGTTACCATCCGGAGCCCACCTCGTTCAAAAGCAATGGGTCCGACTGAACCGACTCCGCTCCAACACCGCACTTGTGGCCGCCACCCTCCAGAGGTAGGGATTTCGACAGTCCACCTCCTGTGCTTGTGGTGCACAAACAGTGGAGCACATCATCTCGCAATCCGGAGTCCACAGATCTCCTGGTGACCTGCGTCTCCTTCGCGATCCTAATGTTGACTTAAGACATTGGCTTCAAGAGGTAAAAATTGAACTTTGATTTTGTGTGCTTGGTATTCGCACATACATAGCGAGTTTCGTCTCAGCACATTAATGAACATATGAAGATGATGCAAGTAATTTTAGTGCTTCAAATTAGTAAGAAAATCATCTAATTTGCACGTGCCTGCTTCACCATATTTGGTATATCAAGGGAGGTTATGTTATCTTTGCCTTTCATCGTTCTTTCCGCTATTAATTCGCCCAAGGGCTGAGTATACAGTATTCTATAATTCTCGTATTTGAGTTTCATTCTATCCGTAAAGGAACGAAAAATTGCTACAAAATTCAAGTTTCCCTGAGTTATGTCATGAAATTATTTGAAAATCATGAAAGCAGTCTTCAGCGAAGGTTCTGTTTAGATAAGAAAGTATTACAAACATCATGTTAACCTTATGGACGCTCTATACCCTATAACAGCAAGCCGAACAGTTATTTGTCTCGACATGCAGATGCTAACACATATCATATACACAGCATTCATTATGCTATTTGGACATATATCCATGGTGATCGCCTTGTTTGCACATTGAAGTCTGTAATAGAGCATTTCATTTCAAAATGTAATTTTCAGATATTTAACTACATTGCACCTTGTCGACAAGGCTATTGGCATGGATGGAGAATTTAGCTGATTTAGATCAAAAGCTATCAATTTTACACAGACATTTCTATTTCGTGCTACATGTACTGAACATGACAATGGAAGGATTGCGAAGGACAATTAGTACAAGTAAATGTAAGTCATTATCACGCTTGTTGCTTCTTGTTGAATCGAAACCAAGACATTTCAAACGAATTGGCATTCACCTCTTACGCACATAGGCTTTCATAAATGTCTTGCAAGTTTGTAGCTTTAAATGGTTTAAAATCACATCGTCTAAAAGTGAAAGTAAAAGTGAAACTTTCTCATCACGTCTATATATTGTGGTTTATTTTGCTCTGTTACATACATGTAAAATGCAAATGTTTTAGTGTCTGTTAAATGTCATATGCGAATACTACTCACAGCTTTCACACTGCATAATATCCGATAATACTATGTGCGAAATCACAAATATTCGACACTCTATGATATGTATGGACTATAATAGACAGGCACATTAAAAATAATTGTATAAAAGGATTCAGCTTTTTGCGGTGATAATGTTACTGCAGTCTAAAAAATATTTGATATCTTTTTAAAGACCTAAATGTTTGTAAATTTTCCAGTGCCTATATACTAGCGACTTGAAGCCTCAGACCTCAATATATAGGCCTAAGCATCATGAACTGATTGATATCAAAAAGAATGAAAATATAATTACAAGTATCTTAATTTAAGAGAGGTTGAGCTGATATATGAAAGGAGCTTCATGAACCACACTATAATGCAAGTCATCATCATACATAGAGAAAGTACATAGTAGGTAGAGTGTCGACTCAAAAGTATATGTATACAATCAAAACCTTTGTATCAAAAGATTCAGTTTGTTGCGGAGATCACGTTCCTGTGGTCCAAAAAATTATTTGAGCAGTTTTAAAAAAGCGAAATTTTCCAAATTTACGTACTACCGACATGAAGCCACTTCATAAATGGAATGAAACAAGTTGGGTATCAAGAGGAATTAACATTTGCTAATAGGCTAAGCATCGCAACTAAGCGCAAGATATGTTGATCATCAAGGAAATTTCATGAACCGCATTATAATGGAAGTTTTCATGAAAAAGTCGAGATCTTATTGTAGCCTGCTCTCTTGGCTGAATCAAGTTTTCAATTTTCATCGGCATGATTTTTAGATTCACTAAATTTATGCTTCATTTCTTGAATCTGAATAGTGATGCGGACCCATATACATATTTTTAAGTTAACTAAAATCATTGTATTTGATTACGTTATTTTGCTCTACCAGTGGCAGGTTGCCTGTGATATGATAATGCTTAAGAAAATACTCGTGAGGTTCAGCATGACCGCACACAGCATTTGATGGCAGCAATGCGTACATTTACAACCCAGTCAACCAGTACACGTGTATTACACGTGTATTGGACCTTACTTTGCTCCCGTCATACAAACAATTGTTTGCCTCGAAAATTGGAACTAAATAATAGGCTAATCGCATTTTGCGGTTTTAGAAATGTTGCAATGGGGCTGTTCATTAACTAAAATTCTGCCGACAGAAAATTAAACCGATTTAATATTCTGCCGGCAGAATATTCAGCCGACTTAATGAACGACGGTATAACACCGAAACTGGCAGAATGTTCAGTCGGTTTCGGTATTATATACTTACTTTGATTGGACCCGTGTAATACACGTGTATCGGACACGTGTAATACACGTGTTTTGTGTTCAGATAATACACGTGTACTACACGTGTACAAATACACCAAAATTACACTCCTTTTACACGACTTAAAATTCAATGCTAGTTTATTTTGGCGTTTCATTCTTTTATTGTTTCGAACATACCCAACCTCTAGATTGCTTAGAAATTTGTTCCGAATTCATATCTGCATCATATTACCTCCTAGCTATTCCGAACAGTTAAGCGCTTCATAACTTATATTTTTCTCTGAGCATGCATAACACACATAAATCGCTTTAAATGGTCGGTCAAATGTGAAATCTATAGCCCACAACAGGAAAGTTTATAAGACACCGAATAAGTAGAGAAACTATTTTTTGGAGTAAAAGACTGTCGCATTAGAAACTGTAAATCACAGGAATTCACAAATATTCCATATCTAGCCAGAACCATCTCATCCACTTCAATGACGTCTGACAACTTCATAAGTAGCTTTATTCCACAGTTCATAAATCCAAATTTCCATCCAATCAGGAGTTGAAGAAATGTTATGAAAATTCATCCAGGTGGCAAGCAATCCTGGAAATAAATTGAAAATAAAGGCCTAAATATCTGTCATTTACGTGAGAAAGAAATTTTATCATTAAAGATTGTGACAAAACTCTGCATGTAATCGATAATTAATTTAATTCAATTCAATAATTTATTAATTAATTATTAAGCAACGATAGCGATGTTTTTCCCATTGCCTTGTCTAAAACCTCCTCCTGTATAATAAACTGGACCATTGGTGGACTTTATTCGAGAATTCAAGAGCAATGAAGCGATGTAAAATGTCTGATTTATTTCCGGCCTTGAATTACTCACTTTCATTAAACGAAAATTGATGGCTACTTTTGCCACAGTGATGCACGAATGCTTTCATATTCACCGACGAAATTTATGCGGATTTCGTAATCAACTTAAATCCTGTTGATTAAGGGGGATTATTGGGCTGTTCCTGAATTGCCCAATACGGTAGGACCTTAAAATCGTGGAAAGTCAGCAATCACCACCGCTTAGTTTGCTTTTTATTTAATGTGACCTTCAAATTTCATGAATCACTGACATCATAATCACATTTTATTTGTTCCTCGGAGTTTGATTATAAATTGAAGGCCTCCTCACAGATGATGCTCTATAATCACGAGATAAAAATGATAAATCTAATAAGAAATAAAAATATATTGACATCGGTAACCACTCATTACGAGGAGGCGCACTTGGAAAGACAACACTGGTCTCTCTTTTCCACCTAAATCTTGATAAAGGATCTTCCGAAGGAATGGATATTCAAGCGACTCTTCCTTAACTTTTAGCATTTTCATTTGTTCTACTAATCAAATTATTATCAATTTTTGACGTTTCAATTTGCTTTTTGTTCTTTTCCGATTGCTTCATCAGTAGATTTTCTTTAGATTTTAATCATGTCTTTTACTTGTAGCCTATAACAATGAATAAGGCATGAGACATATTGCTGCAATAATTGTAGTAGCAAGTAAAATCATTACTGATCAGTTGTCACTTAATCCATGACTGCCTTTAGCAAAGGAAAAAGATTATCAAAATTTTTCCAGAAAGAGTTCACAATTCTCCGAAAAAGCACTACTGAATCGATTTTCGCAAAGCATGTAAAGAATGTACAGAATCCACACCAATAGCCATTGATGCTACGTGTCGTAGGTGAACAATTTCAATCACTAGCAGTTGATATTGCAGCTGTTACTGACAGTTGCTTATTCTTGCGGGAGTTTTGTCATTCTGCAGTCACTTCTTGACTGGGTCCAGAATCTTGCTTCAATAGATTCCCTGTATGAATGAGCGTATTAGAGTATTGGATAACAAGTTTTGCGGTTTTATCCAGATGTGTGATCCAGAATGACAAGCAATCGTCATTAGTCAAATCTACCAAAGACACTGGCCTCCAGTCCAGTACATGGTATGGGAGTTGAATAGATATCTTACATTAATCATAGATGTCCCTGCTGATATGAACATGTTAAAAACGCATGATCTCCTAGGCAGAAGGAGCGGAGGCTAACTGAAAATCTCCGGCTTCATCGCATTCAGTTGCATATAAGTTGTTTGAACAATGGGGTTGGGTTCTGCAAAGATCTCAAAAAGAGTATCAAACGATTTTGAAAGCAAAGCAGCAATTTACAACATGAACTTGGTGGTTTTGAAATATAATAGATTAAACAAATAGTTATAAAACAGAAATGACAAGTAGCCATTTACTGGGTGAAAATATTTCTTCACTTGATGTGTCGTTGATAATCAGCTTCAGAAAATCAGTCAACGTATTAGCTCCGTCCATAGTGATTTTGAATTCACAAACAATCCTATCTACAAAATATAACTTGTAAACTTATAAAATACAAACTTGTAATAGGAAATAATCTGATACACTTTGTGAATTATAAACTCATTCAAATCAGTTGTAATATCAAATTATGAATCTCGTGTACACTACAAAAAGCATTCAATCCTAAAAGATCACATTCATTTATAAGTTCTGACTTTGCCATGTTAATCGTGAGACATATGACATGGAATGCGATTAACAGCTTTCCAGAAAGATGTACCTGTACGTAAGTGAGACTCGATTGTTACTGCAGAAAATATCAAAATAATTAATATTTTAAAGCGCATATGTCTGGAGAAAAATACTCTAAATCATGCATGCATATTCTAAGAAACAAAATGTAAAGCTCACCGGACTTCATCACAGGTAAAGCAATATGATAGCAATTTGTCACAAAATGTGATCAAGTTCCATTTTCCAAATGTTTCAATTGATCATCAAATTGACTACATCCTGACGTCAATAATTCCACTAGATCAATTTTCATTGAGGCAGACATATCGCAATGAAGCGGAGTTGTTCAAATTTGAATTCACAACATTATGCTATTTTCCTGCATGTCTAGCTAAGTTTCCAAACCAATATAGATCATAGACTTCCATGCATGATCACAGAAATCGATTAGCTAACTACGAATATGACAAAGAAATCGAACAGAACCATATTCAAAATTCAATAACACATATTAACCATAGAAGTCAATGCATGCTTTTGAAACAAATTTTCTATCCATTGGAAAACAGCTATCGTGCAGCTCAGATGATTGATAATGTCTCAGATAATGCGAATAAACATGAGTGAATGTGAATACAAAGCACCTTACTTTCAATTTTAAGACATGAAAACTCCATTGTAGCATTGCAGAGGTTTTTTCTAAATGGATTTTTACAGCCTAAATCTTCATCACAGCGATTAATACCGAAATGATATGAATTAATTGGACTCTAGCATTTGAACAAAATACAAATATAATTTAAATTTTTGGATGATCTCATGACCTACCAAATATTTTTGCATGCTTTTAAAGAACGTTAATTAACACATCAACGAAGCTTTGCTCGGTCAGTTGATGAAAAAAGTGAATAAATTTAATTACTTCCGAGAAGGAATTTCGCCAAAAATGATTAACACATAGTCATTTATTTGGATATGTATTCTGTGAATTTAAGAATCAACAAATCAATAGTCAAAATCGCTATGATAATGCAATTTTGGCATTATTTTCATGTTGTAGCAATCGTTCATATGGATGTCTTGTTGTTGCCACTTAGTGTATAGCTGCAGTAGAATATAACTGACTATGACTTGAAATTCATGCACCCTGGCATTAGTATAAAATTGAAATTCTAAAATCAACCCTTGCAACAAGTCATAAATAATAACACGTGTATTACACGTGTAAAAGTTGTGTATTTCTACATGTGTATTCATATGCAAAGATAAAACGTGTATTACACGTGTAAAAGTGGTGTATTTTCATTTACACCAAAAATATACGTGTACGGGTTGACTGGGATTTCTATCGAAGCACTTCATTTACTATGAGATATCCTTAAAATGGACACCTGAACTTTCTCGAAATGAATGTGCATTCAAACGACTAAAATGAACCGCAAACTTGCCTAAGAGCAAAGGATGCAAATGCTTTCGTATATACTCCAAGGCTGGCTATTAGCCCTTAAAGTTACAAGCGGAATACCATCAAGGCCCTCTACATGCATGTCTGCTCGAAAATGTTAACAACTGAGCCCGAAAAAGTGATGAAAACTAAAGTTTGTTCCGCAAAATTTTCTTAGAGCTGGTTTCAAAAGAAATTACATTCAAAAGATATTCTAAAACGCGAAAAAGTAGAAACAAATGAAGATTCAGACGAAGAGAAAATTGATGTTTTCTGGAAATTTCCTAACATTGAAGAATCGTACAAAGAAATGAAAATGAAAATTCGGAGCAAAACAAAGTATTCAAAGAGTCCAAAATAAAAATTACATGCACAACTTATAAAACGCAGAACATTTGCCAATACAAAGATAAAATTCTATTTAACGAGCATCTTCCCTGCAATGGTTTATCAATGACTGGGAACATTGCCGAGAATGTCACATCGGAGAGAAGACTCGCAGACATTTATGCACACGCATTAAAGAACATCTAAAAGCAGAATATCATCATAAATATCATGCACGTTTCTGCAATTTTTGTATCAGCGAGTTTGTAGACTTATTTTGTTGGTATGTATATAAGAACAAAGCAGACATAGACAAAGGCCATACACTGAAAAATCGGTCAATGCCAATCACATACGAAGGATGCATACCAAAATATTTTTTGGTATATTTCTGTATTCTCTTGGTATATATTTGCATGCTTTTAGTATTTTATTTCAAATGCGGCATGCTTTATATACTAAAACCATACCAGCAAAATGTTAAATGAAAGCAACAATGATTTCTAATATATGTTGATTGAAGGCCTTTTGTTAATAAAGATCACACTAATGTTACTACTGTTTTGTAAGTAGTGAGATAATGACATTCAAGAGTCATACTTTCAATACTGAATTCGATTTTAATACGTGTAAGTCTAAGGCATTTCATGAATAATCAATAAGTATTCAACTATCAACAATTATGCATTATGTAATTTTGAAATTAAGCATATTATCAATCCGAAATAAAAGCACATTATTATTCACGAACGCAAAAAATAGTTATGTTTAAGATAATTAATATTATGTCAGATAACTAAGCGCCGTGGAAATGTTACTAGACAAGAAGCAACGACGACGAACTCGTGGAACATACAATTCACAATAAATCTAATCTAGTTAAATATCGCTCTATCAAAAAGAAATATTCACGACTGGTATTACTGAAAAAAGTTATTTGAAAGTAGTATGTAACATATATATTTTTTGCTATGTGACTTAAAGCTGTACATACGAAATGCACAGAGGCATACGAATTAGGATGAATTTGCATCGGATCTCGCATATAAAACAAGTCAACAACTCGTATTTAAAAACAGCCAATCACAGATGGAATAGTTCATATCGCTACATACCAATCACATACGAAAGTAAGAGAGATGTGGTATGAAAAACATACCAGATCTCTGTATGCATACGAGAATCTCGTATCAGATGTTAGTTTCAAATTGTATGTGATTTTGGTGTATGTTTGTATGTAATTTTCGTATCCAGCGATTTACGGTGTAGAGCATAAATAAAAGCTTTGTTCTATGATCTGTGTCTGCTGACACATACCAACAAAACAAAACTTATAAATAATTCTACAAGCGCGCTTATAAATGTAAATGTTTGCATTGCTGCCCGAAAGTGCTGTGAATATTCAAATTGTCCTGAATGAAACTATGCAACAAAATTTGAGAACAACGCATACAAAGGCGGGCATGCCATCATTGAATATTCATAGATAGAGAAATCAAAGGAATGTTTTTGAATTTGCACTTTTAAATTAGATTTGGCAATATTTCTGTATTGCTGTCATGCGGTCTGAGACGGACATAAGTACTAATAGTCTGATCAATTTTTCAAAATGTACCAACCGGTATGATAATGATATCAGGAATGAATATCAATGAATTGAACTGGATCGCGATTCAATCAAATGGAAGATGCATAGCGGAGATTAGTGATATTTTTTGTGATGCTTGAATGACGAGGTAAAATATCACCGGAGCAGTTAAACACCTGACATTATGCCTGAAGAATAAATATACTTGGAGAAAGCATGTTTGCCACAATCCTCATTAAAACAAATGAACAACGAAATAACTCGCTTTTACCAAATTTTTATCTCATGAAAATATCTCAGCTTAAATACTGCTGACAGTGCCTCCAGAAATAAGTTCCAAAGAACCTGATAGATGAGCGGGCACGAAAGAAGCTAATTGGTTTAATATTTCAATACAGAACATTCTATTTCGTTTGTCGATGTGTTAACTGCGTCAGTAATCGGTCTCTACGACGAAAAATTATTTTCATTTTTGCTTTCTGTTATTTTATCAGAGCGCAAAATTAGCAGGCTAAAGACCGTAAAACCTGCATACGGTAATATCTGCATTATTTGATTTTTTCAAATGTACTCTACATAATCTCATTTGCCTGATTTTAGAGATTTATGATTGACATTTTATTGGTTTGTTGTCTATATCTGAATCGCCACTTATCAGCGCCTGCATGAGCCAGTCATGAACAGACGTCACGAAACAACCGGAGATCCTGTTCTGCTAAAAGCATATTTTATTTTAATTTACTTCGCTTGGCATTATACATAGACCTATCGGGAGAGATTTGAATCTTTTAGATTCTTTGCGGAAGTATGGTCCTCCCATCCTATGCTGTATCTTATGTTAATGATAATTTTCTCGCGAAAAGTCTACATGCACAGATTGGCATTTTCCTAATTCTTTAATTATATGTGGCAAAAACTACGCGTCATATGTATGAAAGAGGTTATATGATTGGTTGATATCGCCGTAAGCAAAAAAACAGGCATTTAATGCTATATATACTCGTACTCACTGACATAAATAATGAAACCAACTATCATTGACTTGTATGGAAGTTTGTTTCATTTTTTTCTATGGTTTGAGATGATATCTCGCTTTCTATGTATCACCATTGAACTCTATATGATAAGGGAAATGATATAGGACCATCAAATTTCAAAATTTGATATTGATCACAGTAACAGCTAGAAGTTAAACGGAATCACCACCTACTGCTAACCAGATTTGACTTATGAAATGGCGCACGATAACTTTACCAGAGGAATGGCAATTGGGATGATGCGTTGTGGGCAAAGTTCTACAACTGTTGCGAAAGAATTGAAAATTTCAAGGGTCGTTGTATGGAGGTGGTGGTGTCGTTGGAAAGCAGAAGGAAATGTGGAAAAGAAGAACGGATCAGGAAGACCAAGGGTATCATCCAAGAGGACAGATGCACGCTCAGTTTTAGCTGCTAAAAGAAACAGATTTTGTCCGTTCAGAAGCTAATTGTGTACTGGAAGGTTGCTGGGAACGTTGCCTGTAGCGTTCGAACTGCATATCGAATATTGCGAGAAACTGGTATACAGTCTCGACGACCCGCTGTGAGAATTCCGCTGAGCCTGGAACATCGAAGAAGACGAGTGACGTGGTGTCAAGGTCATCAGTCGTGGAGTGACAGTCAGTGGGAACGTGTACTCTGGACTGATGAATCGAGGTTTACTCTCGATTTCAATGATGGTCGGATCCGTGTTCATCGCTTGCCAAGTGAACGATTTGCTCCATGTTGCGTCAAAGAACACGACCGGTACGGCGGCGGTAGTGTCATGGTTTGGGCCGGTATCTGGCACAATGGAAAAACACCAGCAATCGTAGTGAAAGGAACATTGACAGGACAGCGATATGCCGACAAGATCGTGACACCGGTCGTGGTTCCAGCAGTGACATCGAATCAATTGATTTTTCAGGATGACAACGCAAGGCCCCATCGCGCTTCAGTGGTCTCTAACAGGATAGCAAGCAGTGGAATCCTAACCTTGGAATGGCCCTCACGTTCTCCCGACCTCTCCCCCATCGAGCACTGCTGGGATGAACTTGGTCGCAGAGTGAGGGAGAGGTACACCCGGCTAACAAAGTACGTATCTGCTACGTAGCGGGGGAGTTGCAGAAATGCGTAGCAGAAACCAATTAAAATGGCGGCATAGGCCACGTGCCTGCTACGTAACATGGTGCTACTTGTTGCTACCAATTGAAACGTTGCCGCTACTGAATTGACATTATAATGCAACCCACCAATTGCTACCGGTATGCTACGTAGCAGAACCTTGTGCTACTCTAGCTACGTATCTGCTACCGGATGCCACGTACTGCTACGGCGACGCTACGTAGTTGCTACTAATCACCACCAACTGCTACACTGGCGCTACGCTACATTTTATCAGTCCTTATTGGCGAAAGTGCACCTCAATCAATACACAGTCCAAATTACCCACAGCCACAGCTATGCAACTATGAAAATCAGAATGCGATATTCCGGAATAGCAAAAAACAAACCATCACACAAACGATTCTATTCGAACACATATGCACACATTATCAAATGTCTTTACTCAGGCACTTGATCGTCTTCCACGTCACCCTCTACGTCCGGCAGCTCAACCCTGCTCCGAGAAAGTCTTCTAGGGGCTTGTTATAGCCAGTTTCCCACAAGGACCTTGATCTGGCATTTCCATTTTTGTAATGGAGTTTTCTCATTGCCTCTGAAAAAGGATGATCAATTCTTAATAAGGGTACTCAAAGGCATTTGAGATTATAACAAAATAAAAGTTAGTCTGATAGACAGTTAGACACCACTTAGTTTGGAATGCGTGCAATTATACTAGAAAAAAGAATTTTCCTGTCTACTGATGCTACAAAGTTGGGTCAAGTAGCAAAATGCACTCTCTGATGAGATGCAGCGTTTCAAGCTCATTGGTAAGCTTAGAATATCGACTTTGCTAATTTTAGCAGTTCTAACCACTTTGCAAGTTTTCAGTATAAGTAGTAGCTGCTTTGCACAATGCAATTCGGCGGACATTTAATGTGCGCTTTTTTGAATTTCTAAATTTAGTTCCTCCCACATTCATCGAAATCATGATAACCTCGACTTCGACTACGCAGATTTTCATCGAGGTCGGACAGAACAGTAGTCAGATAATTATAGAAACATTTTGCTATTCATAATTTTTTATTTCCTCCTTGTTATTCATACTTATTTGCTCCTTTGTGCCTATTTTTGGACATGATAATGATTATAGCAAATACTATGTAAAGATGCAAATAGTCCATCCGCCAGGACGGGCTTTTGCATGGAACGAGACCGAAGATGAGACTTTCAACGAATGTTCTAAACCCTATGACTGCTACGAAAATGCGCGCCTGCCGAGTTCTAACGTGTTCCCCTGATATGCAGACAAGTTCAAAGAAAAAGGACATGCTAATTGAAGGAAAATCGAAGTTTTCGACCGAAATGTCGGTTTGGTGTGTTTGCCCTGACTATGCGAGATGTATTAACTTAAGCGCTATAGGCCTAGTTTGTGGCATGATATATCTTCAGGTCATGATAAGTCATTCATCTACTTTTTCCTACCAAAACCAAACAAATTTGGATTCAACAAGCATCTTAGGAAGGTAAACATGAAATTTTGATCAAATTTCAGCTCAAACTTTGAGCATCTATAACCACTCTTGCAAATATCGAATATAGAATTTGTTCTTTGCACGGGATTAGAACGCAATAGAAGACATGTCATACCGCAAACTCGCATAGTCGGAGCAAGCACACCAAGCAGACATATTGGTCGAAATTTTTCCTTCAGCTAACATGTCTATTTCCTTGATATTGTCTGTAGATCAAAGGAACACGTTAGAACTCGGAAGACGCACATTTTCGTAGTAGTCATAGGGTATAGAACATTCTGTGTCTCGTTCCATGCAGAGGTTCGTCCTGGCGGGACTGTAAATATATTTCCATGTTTCCATATAGTATTTGTTGCAATCATTCAATTTTTATAATGGGCATAAAACGAAATTTGCATACAAGATTCTTTTTCCAAAGTTGGCACCTGTTAAGATTGAACGGGAGACCTCATGTCATTAGATGATTTCAATGAATTTTGTGACTATTTGCAAAATTGTCTTGTAACGATTTTATGTCATGTATTGAATAACGTTTTGAGCGTGTCCGTTAAAAATTGTCATCTTTTCATCTGCAATTGTTAGTATAACGCATAGGCCTATTTATGTTTTCACACAAGCATACCATGATGTAGTAATTAACCAATTAAGACTATCATAGATAATAATCAGATTTTCAATGTGTTGACACAATATGATCAATAACTTGATAAACACAAAAGTCTTCGTTTTCCTTTCATTCAAGTGCCCGGTGCCAAAGTCAATCAAAGTTATGTAACTTATATCGAGAACAACCTCGACCTCGATTAAAATCTAATCGAAATCACATCACTGACTTTTACCCATTTTACCAAGTGTGCTCGTCAAAAGGGGGAAACTCGTATAGGAAGCTACACGTGGTCTAAATTTTGAATAGCGTCTGATATCACTGTGCTAAATTTTCGGAAAAGCTTGATATAGAATCAAGTATGTTGAGTATCTACCATGCGTTCAAAAAGTCTTTCATACTTCATTGCTGATTCATATAAAAATGCATCATTGAAGAATTGGAATGATAATTAAGTGATTATACAATGACAGTGATATGGATAACAATAAGATTTCTTTCATCAACTCAATTTAAATTGCTGTCACTTTTGAATTTGTTTTTATGCTACAAATTTATATATAATTGCAACTTATAGGCCCTATGTTTTACCATCATTCAGTTACGCCTACTTGTGTTTTGCTTTACGGTATGATGTTTGACAAAAAGCTATTGTTTACATCTCTTTCAATTAGGCCTATGAAAGAATTGAACAGAAACTATATCCTACATTCAAGATTGCTTAAGAATTCAGTAAATTTTTTAAACCTCAATGAATATGTATCACTTCAATTGATCAACTTCAATCAATCAATTGATGATCTTTATTATTTTTGAAATTGCCTCTAGCTTTCACAGGAATGAAACAAATTAAGAGATTTTTGAATCAACGTTTCGAGATTCTTTAACGAGAGAGACAAAAAATCACTAACACATTGCAGTCAAACAATATATGAAAAAGCGAATAAAGGCCTACACTAGGATTGTATGAAATATTTTACTCAATTAAGTTTAAACCGAAGAGCAAATGAAAAGTTTTATCAAGTTATTTCATAATACAAAAGTTATTCAAACAATAAAGAATGCCGGCATGCATCTCTAGCTTGCATGTTATGACAGAAATGCTACAAAATACTTCATAATTGCAATTGAAGAGAAACGAGACAACATTATGAAAACACTATTCAATTGTAGAATACTTTCAATTAAAAGATGGTTGATTGCGGGTCTCATGCATCATCACTTCCTCCGCACATTTGAAGCCCACTTTATGTATTCCTACCTATCATTGAATAATAATGTAAAATTGTTGAATGATCCAGAAGAAAGGGTGGGCAAAGGCTAATATTATACATGAAATTCAAGTTATGAAAATTAAGTCACTCAAGCTAGCCGAAAGCCTTTTCTTACTTACTTATTAGCTCTAGATTTTCCTAGTACGGAAACAGTCGCCTGCCGAACTCGATGGTCAAGCACATGTAGATGCTGGTTCGAAGATATTCTCACGCGAATTGGTCACCCTGAAATGGCAACATAACATGTGATATGATCGATTATTCGGCATTATCGTATGTAAAAATATGTAAAACAATTTTTCTTGGCATTGTGCTAAAAACAAGCGGGTCACTCCTTTATATTTGCCTTCATAAAGTAATGTACAATAAAATTTGAGTAGGTAAAAACCACGGCGCTTCGCGTCACAGACACATCAAAAAGTGGAGCCTCCCACCTTTTGATGTGTAGCCTATGTGACACGAAGCGCCGTAGTTTTCGCCTACTCAAATTTTATTGTACATAACTTTATGAAGGCAAATAAAGAGAAGGAGTGACCCGCTTGTTTTTAGCACAATGCCAAGAAAATTGAATTACCTCTTGTTCCTAGCCTTCAACATTAGGCACTACTGCAGTTTAGTGCACCCTCTATGAAAGAGACGAAAACGCGCCTACTGCAGTTTAGTGCACCCTAAAACAACGGCGCATTCTCCCGCAAACGATGACTACGCACATTACACCGAAGCGCGCGCTCGGTGTAATGTGCGAAGACGAAGACACACGAAGACACAAAGACACTCATTTATAACTATAGGGAAGAACGAACGGCATTCATTGTGTTGATTAAATCATGTTGTTCTCACATGCCTTTTAGGGTGCACTAAACTGCAGTAGGGGTAAAAGAGGGTGCACTAAACTGCAGTAGTGCCCAACATTATATGCAAAACATAAATTTTTATGTTTTAAAATAAATTATGAGCATTACTGCATGAATATAATTATGCCTCAATGCAAATACATGCAAAAGTTATAATACTAGGGCATATTAGGCCGATCATTGACGATCATTGACACATAGCCTATTGACAAATGTAAAATAGCATGTAAATTGTCAGTTTATTTGTCAATATCACGATATATGGTAGAGAATGCAATGGGCTTAACCATCAGTATTTTATAGGCCTATATGGAATATATGAAAAGAAACTTAATCATTTCAAAAATTCCATACTGATTTTGGTTTATAGTGCAAAGCCACTGCAACACAACTTTTCACATTAGTAATGCACTAGACAATGCGTTTTCCCAATTCTTGATGACAGAACTGAATTACAAAAGAAGAAATTCATACTACACTTAAAGTAATCATTCTATGTGGTTTGGCCCTAGACTGCTGTAGTTTTCGGAAAAGTCAAGTTGATTTAATTTACATCAGCTCGATATATTTCAATAGTTCAGAGCTATTATCCTCAGGAGCAAAGGATTACGAGAATGGTAGTGATTCAAAATGATAGTGTTAATTGATATGCGTGATTTATGATTTCTTTGTGTATTTTGAATCACCATCATAGTAAATATTCTTGTATAGTATATGTATCTTTTGCTCCTGAGTAGGATAGCAGTGAACCATTGAAATATATCGAGCTGATTCAAATTAGATCAACTTGAATTTTCCGATAACCACAATAATTCTAGTGTTTCGATTGTTAGCGTCTGAATGAATTCTTTTGTACACCACTTATATACATAAGGCTCTTATTTCATTTAATTACATATTAAAATATGAATTTGCATGCTGATACTTACATGTTGCGACGAAAGTAATCGACAAAGAAATATGAGAAGTATTGAGATCGAAACACGCAGTTGGAAAACAGCGACAAGTCATATTGTCTATGGAGATCGAGTATGTTTTGATGGCTTCATTCACCAGAAGTTCTGCTCTGCTGATTTCGATTTTCACTGGATCAATATATACATTTTCGTACATGTAAATCTATCGCGGATGAATAGTTGCTTTCGTTCGAGGAATTCTTCACCACGGCGAAGGTTGTATTATTTAATCCATGTGTCACTCAATCTGATATTGTTTCCGATGAAAAAGACAACACTGAGAAAAGTGATGTCTGTACACGGATGAAGGATATAGCAGCAATGGCGTACGTTGTTAAAGTCCACACTGCTATATTTGACGTAACATCATCATTACTCAGCCTTGCGATGCCATGAATTTAATGCCCGCTGCACGCTTGTCTATGGTTGCACGCGAAACGCGTCAGCGCATCATCGATCCACCTGTATTCTGTAGCTGTCGGCAGGCGAAACCGGACAAAGACGAATGCGGCCGAAGGATGGATAGCGATGGAATGTGCTGCTAATGCGAGAAGGGCGGGGAGATTGCGCAACGGAACTTGACTGTGGTAAAGCTTTCAAAATCACGTCACTTCTGCAGATTCAGATGCAAAGCATACTGCTAAAAGCAAACTGAATTTTGTTACTAGGTTGTCATACAAGGTGTCATCGTCATAAAATTAGAGCAAAGAGAAAAAACTTGAGTTTTTTAACTTTAAAAACTTTTTAAACTTAAGACTTAAAAACTAGCGAGCACTCAAAGATCATTTCATTTGAAAACATGATTGTGAAATGCGGATTTCAATCTTGTGAGATGGTGTGACAGTTTTTCCTATGTATAAAAATACTGTCGCGTGAAAGAGACTATAGCAATAATGTTTTTGATGCATCAAATATATCTAAATGCATTGATAGGAATGAGAAGAGAGACGGGATCGAACAAGGAGAAAAGGAGAGAGAGAGAGAAATATGAAGAAGATAAAGTGGAAAATAACAGAGAATAGAAAGAGTGAAAGGAAAGGAGAAAATGAGAGAGATATGAGGAGATATGAAGGAAAAGAAGTAGAATAGCAAGTGAACAAGTTGATGAAGAAGAGAGAGAGAGATGGATGAAATGAGAGGATGGAGAGAGGAGGAAGTAGAGAAACAGAGAGGAGGAAGACGAAAAGAGAAATCGAGGGGAGGTTTATGCATTTTTTACTGCTACGTAAACACAACGCATATGTGCTACGTAGAGGCAACCGAGCAGCTACCGACTGCTACGTATCCACAACGTGCATCTGCCACGTAGCGGCAACCGAGCAGCTACCGACTGCTACGTATCCGCAACGTTTATTTGCTACGTGGAAGCAACCGAGCAGCTACCGACTGCTACGTATCCACGACGCATTTGCTACGTAGTGGCAACAGAGCAGCAACGCTCATATAGGCAAAACGTCAAAAGCGCTGAAAATATGCTGTAGGTGTAGGATAAGTATCATTAGCTACGTAGCTGCTGCGTACTGCCACCAACCAACTTGCTACGCTACGCTTTGGAACGTTTGGCACCGATTGCTACGTATCAGCTACGTAGGATTGTTAGCCGGGCAACCACCCACCAGTGTCTTTGAAGATGTTGGCCGACAGACTGATCGAGCAGTGGAACCACTTAGACCTGGCATTCATCCAGCAACTGTGCTCATCCATGCCCTCACGCATCGATGCCTGTTTGGATGCTCGCGGTGGTCACACCCGTTTCTAACTTAAGTTGATAAAATCATGAGTATCAAATTAAATGTTTTTGAGTAAAGCATTCGAGTTCTCCTTTTACAAACAACAAACAAACGTACAGTACAACCAAGTTTTAATCATAAGTATTCATATCAGGACTTGTTTCATTCATTTTGTCACTGAGTATATACATTTAAGTTGAAAGAAACTATAATTTGATAATTGCATGTAATGCGGACGAGCTTTCTTCACATATTAAATCATGAAACAGATCTTTGAACAACAGATGATGAATTAATGCTTCACTTTTGGAAACCAATCCCGATGCACAAATTTCCTATAATTTGCAAGTCAGCCGTTTTTAAAAAATGTCATGATTTAGCAAATAACATTTTTGATAAAAGATATAATATTTAGTTAAAATATCGCAAAATTCCAATGGCAATTAACCTACTCAATTAGCAGGGCATCAATATCTACAATATTAATGTCAATAGGCTCAAAGCAATTAGAACTTCTATTTAAGCAATAAATTTCGTGATTGGTTGATATTAAGGAAAAACAAGACAGCAGTTCGAATTAGAAATATCCAGTATTTCTTCGGCTTGCTGGTCAAGCAGGCCGAACCAGAGTGTCACATTCATATACTCTAGCCATTCATGGCTAGAGCACAAAAGCTGAACAGTGGATTAGTTTGTTTGATCTTTCAGCATGTCTTTGAGATGCTGTGGTGGCAGGCCATCAGGACCGGTAGAGGAAAAACATTTAAAACCTTCAATTGCCTGGAAAACACAATTAGAACTTATTTGAAAGTTTTCTGATGAATGGTAATCTTCAAAAGCTTCAGACGGATGCGGATTTGGGTGTCTTCCCTGCATTTTTTTCAAAGTTCCTTCATTAAAAGGGGCAATGGAATCGTCTGAGCATATCAATCGAACAACACCAGTGACGTCAGCTTTGTCAGTTCGTCCACTTTGGCTTCGAATAAAAAGGCGAAATCGACTGTCTTGCGTTGTTTTATCTTGTTCCTTTGCCTTAGACTTTCATGTTGCGGTAGTGGTTCAGATCTTCTCTGAAGATTACGCTTGACGATTGACGTCAGATTAGTGGAATGTTTTCCTCTACTGCGTTGATAGAAAGCACTTGATGTGCAAATTAAGGCAGCACGGACCATGATGAACACGAATTATTCAAATTGACTTCACGTATCGCCGTTGTTATCTCTTCGACTATTTGAAATCTACGTAGCACCTTTTGGTATCCCTATTCTTTTCAAAAAGCGACTGTTTGTATAATCTTCAAGTCAATCGCGGCCAAAGAAGTTTAATTACTTGATTAGCCCAAATTGTGAATTCGTGTAGAAGTCATTTGTTTAGGAAATTTGTTTCTATATCTCGTTTATGAACCATATGTCGGTAAGGCATGTAGACCACACGTAGGCCTACACTGTAAATCGCTGGATACGAAAATTACATACAAACATACACCAAAATCACATACAATTTGAAACTAACATCTGATACGAGATTCTGGTATGCTTGCAGAGATCTGGTATGTTTTTCATACCACATCTCTCTTACTTTCGTATGTGATTGGTATGTAGCGATACGAATTATTCTATCTGTGATTGGTTGTTTTACACTGAAATACTAGCTGTTGGTATGTTTTATATACGAGATCCGATGCAATTGGTATGTGCTTCGTATGAAGAGCTTTAAGTCACATAGGAAAAAATATGTATATATTACATTCTACTGTCAAATAACCTTTTTCAGTAATACCAGTCGTGAATATTTCTTTTTGATTGAGCGATATTTAACTAGATTAGATAATAATAATAATAAAGACGTATATTTTCAGATATTACACACCCCATTACTGAGAATCGTGGGGCTAGTACAAAGTATGATTATACTAAGAAAAAGCAAACTTAACAAAGATAATGTGTCGAAGGAAAATTCACAGACAGAAGTCAGAGTTATAAAGTCTCGTCATGCTTGAGATGAAACATCTGCTACGCTGTGCTGACTTTGATATTGGGAGACGAAGCTTTCCAGAGTAAGGTAATACGGATGGAATCAGATGATATAATGGATGATCAATGTTCGCCATGATTTTCTGAAATAGCTTAAAACCAATAATTTTTCGCCTGTACTCGAGAGGAAGGAGTGAATTTAGCACATTCACATTGATGAGCATTGCATATAATAAAGTGGGCTCGGTTTTGAATTTGCTCCAACTTATCGACCAACGTTCTCGGCAAGTCAACAAACAGAGGAGATCCATATTCCAGTAGACCTCGTATACAGTTCTGATAAACAACAGTGAGTTCTGAAGGAGGAAGATAGTCACGTAACTGTCGGAGAATATGCAACCTTGACGACGCTCTTTTGCAAATTTGCTGTATATGCAATTCCCATTTCATGTTATGATCTAAAAGGACACCCAGAATTCTCATATCCTCTTTCATTGGAATATTGGCTACCGTAAACGGAGACGTAGATATAGATGCAACTCTATGAACAATCATTTGTCGGCACTTCTCTTCTTTAACACTCATGCCGTTCTGAAAAGTCCATTTTATAATTTCATCATAGACTGAAAACAGGTTCGATGTTGAGTCCTTTTTTCGTATTACATCTGCAGCAATGATGTCATCGGCGTATTTCAGAAGTAAAGAGTCGTGAGAAGGCAAAAACAGATACGCTATGAAGTAACCAAAAAGAATTGGACCAAATGATGATCCCTGCGGAATACTACTAGGAACGTCAGATTGGGAACTTGATATTCCTTTCCATTTCACTTTAAATTTTCGGTTTGTTATACAATTCTGAGTAAAAGTGATGGTAAAACCATTAAACTCATCATTTATCATTTTTGCAATCAAAAGGTCATGCGGTATTCGGTCAAAGCCTTTGAGAAGATCGATGGACATGATATGGCATGCGAGTACTTCGGGATCATCGAGGTGTGTTGTCAGATAATCTTCCAAGGCGATGAGAGCACAAACAGTGGAACTGTGTGGTCTGTAAGCAAACTGGCTATAGTCAAATTTAGTGAGAAATTCATGTTTCATACGCTTCAACAAACATTTTTCAAATAACCTGGCCGGCATTGGGAGCAAGGATATCGGTCTCAAAGAGTTTAAAGTTGGTGGAGTACTTTTTGGTAAAGGAGTCACATAGGCAGTTTTCCATTTCTTAGGTAAATCTGCATGTTGTAGGCAAGAATTGAAGATGATGGTGAGTGGCTCAGCAAGGTGAGTGGCAAACAAGGACCAAACCTTAGATGGAATATCGTCTGAAACCAGGGGATTTTTTCGGATTGACATGTTGTAATAAATCATTGAGTTCAGCCTCGTTTACTTGAAATGAACAGTAAATGGATACGGACGAAATGTTGAGGAGGAAGCAGTCTGCGTAACAAAACTTGAATGTAGAGTTTTTCTAATGTCTTCAAGAATACAATCAACAGATTTATTGTCAATTGTATGTTCCACGAGTTCATCGTCGTAGCTTCCTGTCTAGTAACATTTACAAGGCGCTAAGTTACCTGTGCTGCATGAACCAACTTGATAAACATCAATTCTTTCAAGCAACCATGTTGACTTATATACCTCAAACATAACTATTTTTGCGTTCATGAATTATAATGTGTTTTTATTTCGGATTGATAATATGCTTAATTTCAAAATTACATAATGCATAATTGTTGATAGTTGAATACTTATTGATTATTCATGAAATGCCTTAGACTTACACGTATTAAAATCGAATTCAGTATTGGAAGTATGACTCTTGAATGTCATTATCTCACTACTTACAAAACAGTAGTAACATTAGTGTGATCTTTATTGACAAAAGGCCTTAAATCAAGATCCTGTGGACATGATTGGTGCTTTCTTTTAACATTGTGCTGGTATGGTTTTAGTATGTAAAGCACATAGAAATAAACTGTTTATCTGAAGTTCGCTAGAATAGAAATTGACTCAAGGTCGCGGCACATCCGGGGGAACTAAGTTGGGGCATGAAGAGCCAATTAAAAGCTTCGATTTACTCATGTGACTGATTCTTACCCAATGATACAGACGTTGGCAGGTGCATCTAGGTGAAAATGCGTGCGATTTATGTGCCGTTATTGTGCATTGCATGAAGCTTAATTTCCATTCTAGAGGTTTTATTGTTGTCAATTTCTATGGTAAAGCATACCGCATTTGAAATAACATACGAAAAGCATACAAATATATACCAAGAGAATACAGAAATATACCAAAAAAATACTTTGGTATGCATCCTTCGTATGTGATTGGTATTGAGCGATTTACAGTGTAGACCTACTAAGTTAATTTCAGAGTCAAATGAAACTTCTATATGTTATGGCAACCATGAATATTACAAAAGATCAATGATTTGCTTTCCTTTGGTTTCTGGAGTCACTAGATTTGGAAGAATTAATGAATTAGCGGATTCGGCATATTGGGGTGCAAAATGCACCTCAAACACCCACAAACTATATTTATACTAACTATCAAACCTAACTATCTGGAAATCACATCTTTTGGCATTGATGAAAGCTGACCTATTGCATGATTTAATTATGCTAAAAGTTTTCAATGATGGATTTATTGCATCAGTAATTATTGGATTAGTAATATTGGATTTATTGCCAAAGTGATGCTTAAAAGTGCCGTGGTTTACCCACGAACCTTATGAAGTATTAATAATCACTGAACCACGCAGACTTTTCAAATTTATATGCACATAATTATATTTTGATAAAAAGGTATCTGCTTCAAGGCTGTTGGAATGGGAGGCTCATGAAAAGGATCAAAATTTTCAATTAGAGCGGATTTTACTTCCTCTTAATCACCGTGTGGACGTTCTTCAATAAAAATATAAATATAAAAGAACTCCGTCATTTATATTACGATTGTCTCAAAGACGGTGTCATTTACATGCAAGTCCAATGTTCTTTTAGGCTCTGAATACTGTGCATTGTAGAAGCTTACCAACAAACTGTTCGGTTAAATCCACATATGGAGATAATTTTTTTAGTAGGCCTTTATGAAACATTTGCCCATTTCATGAAATATTTTATTTGAGCGCATTCTCTTCTTCTTGCTGAGCCATTCGACCAATTGCCAAGCAAAAACATTAACCGTTGAATTAGCAGAGTGGTATATTCTGTTCATCATTCGATTGCAATTAAGATAATTGAACTCATCATTAGAGCTTAATTTTCAGTTTGAATCTAGCAAGACTTATTCAGATCATACGCGGACTTAAGTTTAAATTTGCCACTGCCAAAGCACTAGCTAAGAAGATGCCATTCTTGTCTCAAATTCAGACTGCCAATGCATTGGTTGTGATAGAATCACTCGAGCAATGATTTTGCATTCTGTCCTTTAGATTCACTGCTTTCCTTTACTATTGTCTAGTTTCAGTAATAAGTAGTATCCAACAAAGCAATCTCCATTTTATGCTTGATGTTCGCATATTTCTGATTCCCTTCTTACGATATTTTCTGATGAATCTAATTGTACATCTTAACATTTTGCTTTATTGATCAGTGAGTCTCTACACCCTACATTATTTTCTAAGGCACATTTCAGTGACAATCTGAAAGCCGTCCGGCCACCTCGCTCGTCATCTTCCTCTACGCATCTTAACGAAACTCCTCATCTGCAGAACCACGTGCAAAATGGTAAAAAAACTGGTGAAATGATGTTTTCAAATTAGAGCAGATTTAAGAGATTAACTGATTCCAGTTCGTCGACAAAAGTTTTGAAGTAAGGCAGCCAGACGTTTTGATATCTTGTTTAAGTAAATGTCGCCTATTAAATCATCATATACCAGTGTAGGCACACGATTCAGGGAAACAATAACTTATTTAAAGATGGAATTTCCGTACAGCTATTCGCAAGCTCCTTCCCTGTCGTTTACAGCCGGTGTATTAGTCCGGCAGCCAGAACGAGTTTGTGCAGGGAACGAGGCCGAAAGTGAGACTTTCACAGAATGATGCTTGCTACGAATCGGCACGTCTGTCGAGCTCTAGTGAGGTCCTCTTCTTGTCAGACAAGATCAAAGAAAAATACAAGTAAATCCAATGGGACGCAGATTGCAGTTTTTGGCGAAATGAAATTTTGCATGTTTTCTCTGATTAAACGAAAAGTACCGAGCCCAGAGTCATGATTTTTGGTATGGGATGTCTTCAGGTCATCCTTTCATTTTCATGCACCCCTGTCTATTAAGCTAGACACAATTAGATTTGGCGAGCCACTTAATGTCGGAAAACACAAACATGTGCATCACAGGAATTATGACTGGGCTTATTACTTTTCGACCATGAGAGCATGAGAACGTGACCATGCTTACCGGTGGTAAGCGAAATGCATTGTGATTGCGTTACTTGCGTTTTTCAAAACCGAATATCTGGTTTACCCTGGCTCCACAACTTAAATGATTGAGAACTATGGGCATTGGGCATGCTCGACCAGATCTCACAATATCCAGCTTTACTTTTGCGAGTCATTGTATGATGGCCTTATCGTCTTCGTCATCTATATTTTGCACGCCCTCATCCTCTGTCTTTACAAGCTGCATCTGCCTCGCCGAGTGTGAGCCAGTCACGTGCCAGTTGGAATGAGTGTTCCAGTCTGTTTACTGGAGCTGAGAAATGAAAAAAGCTACAGAATTAAGAAAGGAGTTTTCCATATTTGTATACATATGTCAACCGCACACTACGAAACCAAGGATGCATAATTAAGCTTCGATTAACATCGAGTAATTCAGAAGTAATCAGAATCATTTCTAAAGTACTAGATAATTCCATAAATAATTTGCAGTGTTTCGTTGGCGGACCTCGCACAATATGCATGGATGTTTTGAAATTGATGTTCTAAGATGATGCTTTCAAAGATGTAATATTGATTTGATTCTAGCATTGAAAGATTCATTTAACCTCGGGAAACCCAATGGGTCACTGGTTTTGAATTTTTTGAATGAACTTTTAAGTTATTCCAATTAAATAGTTTCGATTATAGCGTGCATCATTGGTTCATTTTCCACACAGCCTTCAAAGTAAGTTGAGTTTTTCTACGTTGTATAGCCTACCATTATTTCAAACTAAAATCAGTTTGTGTATGGGCAATGTTCCTAAGTATGCATATGTCAGGTAAGACATCAATTCAGCAAATACTCACCTTAGGAGAGGTAGCTAAATACAGGTTGAGCACCTGTGACCCATTGGGTTACGGTGGTAGAAAGGAACACTTCTTGTCAGTGGCAGCCCGTCCATATGGGCGCCTGGGGCGCAGCCCTCCATCAGATAATACACCTAAGAAAATTAAAATAAATCATCATCAAGTCAAAAGTGAACGCTAACTGAACGGTCAATGGCTCAACCTGTCCAATAACCAAGAATGCCCAAACACATCAATTAAAGCGCGTTTCAAGTGAGTAAGTGACTCAGACGTCACCGTCCCTATGTCTCGTGGATGGGGCGCACAGCAAATGCGCCTCGTTTCATACAGGTTTTGCTGATCATACATTTGCATGCATCAAATATTTCTGGCTGCATCACACGCGTAAATTGCGCTGAGATGGGGCGCTCTCACGATGTCCTTCTGGTACAGTCTCGCGCATTCCTATTAGTTGTAACGCTGCAGCATGTGTTGGGAAGTCAAGCTTACGTCAATTTTATTAAACATGTGAAAGCATTGCAGACTGCAGTCGAAACGCATTCGGTCACTATTCATTGATGTCTCTCGTGTATATTCGATAGAAATTCAATCAGATTATTTTTCTCAATAAAGACTTTATTTCAGCATTTCATATAAAGAAAAATTCGTATTAAAAAGTTAATGACTCGCCAAGGTTACGAATAATCGGGAATCACGCTAACGCTTCACAAAACCTTGTCTGTAGCCTTCCGAATTTCAAATGAAAAAGTTGCTCAGTAGTCTTGACATATTTTTGCCTCGAAAGCCGATTTAGCTTTAAAAAATTGTGAACAGTTTGAAATTAAATTGAGTGAAAGAACTTAATAATGATTTTTTAAATTCAATTACCTGTTACGAATTCAAACATATTTTCTGTTTTACTTGAATGAGAGTCCATATTATAAAAATAATTCTTTATAATAAAGGGATCGCAGTTAGTTAAATTAAATGGAACAATTCAATTTTGCCATGTCATAATTAAACATTTTCATATAGGTCTAGGTTTTCAAGTATAACTAATAGTAACTGTAGTATGTATAGCTAGCTGTAATTGGGACCATATCAGCTTAAATAATGAAGTTGCCCCACTTGAGCTGAATTGCACGAGCCGCCACTGCTTCTTGTTATATCAGGAAAATAATACTTTTCATTTATCAACTGATCCGTAATCTAGTTCCGTATACGAGTATCTCCTGATGAAAAAATTGTAACTACATACTATTCATAAAATGTTTCGAATCAAAATTCATCCCAGATTCGGCAGTATTTACCAAAGAAACCAAAGAAGTAGGGCTTCAAGATCTGGGCAAGATGTACACCTGATGGAATTTTGCAAGATTTCATTGTTTATCAAGGAAAAGAGGAAAGGAAGAAAACCGGAAATCTAGGTATTTTGGATCAGACCGTCCTCGAGTTATGCAGTGGAATACCATCCCAGAAAAACCACTGTGTCTTCGCACATAATTTGTTCGGAAGCTTTAGTTCAAGAACTTTTGAAAAGAGGTATTTTCTATCTTGGAACCGTCAGGACCAATAGAATAAAAGAAGCAGATGCCTATCTAAAAACAGAGAAGGAATTGTCAACAATTGGACGGGGCTCCTTCGACTGCGCTCATAACGAAACAACAATGGGCATCAGATGGTACGACAATCACTCTGTCACACTGTTGACCACATAATGTAATGTCGAAGAAGGAACGGCAGACCGATATGACAGAAAAAATTAATCAAACATTTCAGTTCCCATGCCATCATGCATTTCAGAATACAATAAATTTATGGGTGGCATTGATCAGATGGGCAGTTTTACAGCTAAAGTCCACATCAGGATTATTTCAAAGCGGTGGTATATGTACTTGTTCTATCACATGATCAAGTCCATGGTTGTGAATTCATGGTTGTTGTACCGCCATGATTCGTCACTGAACCACCCAATGCAGAAAACAAAGAAGTTGAAAGACTTTTTGACAGCTCTTCATTTTTCACTTGCCTACAAAGACAAGCAAGTACCTACAATTCCAGCAAAACGCATGCGTCTGTCATCCGGAGATGTAAGATATGACAAGTTTGATCACTTCCCGGATTACCAGAATGAACGCAAAAGATGCAAGTATTGCATCGAAAACAAGACATTTGCATATAGTTTACCGAAAATGCCAAGCTCATTTGTGTTTCACGAAGGGGCGTGACTATTTCTACCATTACCAACCATCATTGCTAATAAGCAGTTTCCACGGTTAGCTATTACAAATGCAAGTGAATAACTGCTTTATTCTGAAGAGTATCAATATGTTTTGTTTTTTGTAAAAATTTGGGCTTTACATCCAGGATGACCCAATGGGTCACTGGTGACCCATAGCCATATTAGCACATAGATTTATTCAAATTTCAAGATATTATATATTTGTGGTCAGGATGCATACATAAACAATTTCGGAAAGTATCGCTGACTTTTTGCAATTATTTCTTATAGCGGGTTTTCCGGGGTTAAATGTTGAAAGGTATGTATTCCTATCAAAGTACTTTGTATTGCAGTTTGAAAATCTTGTTTCAACATCTTTCTGTATTTGGAATGTGTTTAATACTCACAGTAAATGTAAAATTCAACTCTGTGTCAGCCTGTGCCTAATTAAATTTATTAGTCTATTCGGATTTTTACATGCGGTAGAATGTCATCGCAATGGCAACCAGGAATTGATCAGGGAATTTCTGATTTTATATAGACCACATATATATATTATGACAAAATATTCATTTCAAACATTATACATGTACATGTGCTTTAAGCCAAATGTGTACTTGCTGATGTCCTAGTGAGATTACGTGTATATGAAAGTACATGTCATTGTTTCAATGACCCAGAAAGTGATACTCCAATATTTCTCCATTTCATTTCATGTTGAATGATTTTCCTTTAAGCATTTTTTTCTATTGTGAGTGCGACGTCAGAGCAAAAGGAATGCAGATAAAATAAAAGCGAAATTTGCTAATCCGATAGATTCACGTTAACTTCATGTAATCAAGTTCACTGAATTTTGAACACTTAGATCAGTGCTTCAATAGTTTAAATCGGTTATTGATGTTGTTGATTGAAAAGATTTTTCTTCCAATTGGGTGTAACACTTTCACGCCACTTTGATAGTATTTATGTGTCACTCTTGAGGGTTGCATAATGCCAATCAGAAAGAATAAAACTTCCGAAATCCTACCTTTATGACTTTTGCTTTAATGTACGACTTAAGCTATCAGGAAATCGTATTAAGAAGATAAAGTCTATTTGAAACCGATTGTTGATCGACTTGCACCATAGGTGGACGCGCAGCAAGTTGAAGTACATACGCGGTATGGCGCCTTGCTTCTCACAGGGGAGTAAATGAATACCGATAAAGTGGTTTACCGATGTGATATGTCAATGATGAATGAAGATCATTCAGGACAATTGCAATGTTATATTTACAAAAGTATGCAGTGTAATAGAATTGTGCGAAGTCAAACACGCGCCAACCAGCGAATCGTGTTCGTTCAAATATTTTTACTACTTTTCCATTAATAAAGTACCAGTACTTCATTGAAGGATATAATTTCCTGCAGATTTCATTTTTGATGGATATCTAATCTGTTATTCATTGATACTTTGAACTATCCCTGTCCCGAGTTTCATCTCGGGGCCACAGTGGGCAAGATAAGAAAATTCGGCAAGCTCTAATTCTCTTTCACTGACTGGTGATTTTTACAGGTGTTTTGAGAGCCTCTGCCGACAAGGTTTAAGAAAATGATATTGTATTGCGCCTGCATATTATCTCAATCATATTAACTATATTCATGCTATCAAAAATTGTAATTAAATGAATACTGGATTTGTATTGATAATAAAGCTACTTATCTGGATGCTTAATTTGCCACACAGTCATTACTCAGTATCGTTGGAGAAACATCACAACTTCATTGCTTTCTGAGATAGGCACGACTATAGGCCTACATGCCGTATTACAAGCTTACTGCTACAAGGATTCTAGAGCACTAGAAGTCCTATTTCAATAAGCAAACTTTACGTGTTCATTTGCTCGACATTTCTTGCTCTAAAACTGATCAGCACAGCACATTAGTGTGTTCCGGGAATACTAAAATGTGTTCTACACTTTTCATCACGATCGGATTTCTTTTACAAAGATTTATTCAATAATTTCATCCAGTCTTAAAGACTTCTCGGTGATCACACATTGCTTATAGATTTTGACACATGTCTGGTCAATGTAATGAGTTTATTCATCATCAAACAGTGATAGTACGCAATATACTTACACGCATTTTCAACATTCATTTTCGTAATGCTTGTTATAAGCTTCGGTAAGTGATATTTTCATTATTTCGAAAAGTTTGAATACTTTTATATTAGATTTTCAATTCTGCTTTTATAGTCTTCATAGGTAAAGATGCTATGTCCTAATCATTCAAGTTGAATTTCCAAAGATCCTCCAAAACTTGATGCAAGTATAATACTTCAGGTATTTTATGTGGAGCATTAATTGGGCGAACATATGTATATATATAATGCTCGACTCTTTGAATGTCTGAAACTGAACCGCAACAAGGCTTAAGTTTCGTAAACGTGGAATACCATTCTTTTATCGGGAGATTGTATACAGCCGTTTAAAATGTTGCTAGCGGCATATAATGCTTTTGAAGATGTAAAATGTTAATAGGCTTGCATCCTAATACAAATTATGTCGGACTGCTACGTGTTCAGCCGCGTACTCACGGGTTGTCGATGGCACATTCAAAGTGTCAAAGTTGGATGAATTTTCAGAATTACATTTCTTTTATTGTACAGATATGACAGAAAAATATCTAACAGTGAACTTTAATGCAAAAAAAATATTTAAGCATGCTTTCATTGCCGAAATCAAATGAAAATTGTAATTGAAAGCGAATGCAAAATAACTTTTTTCATATTTTGGGTTTGACTAGAACTTTAGGACTTCATGGAAATACATGTAATTAGCTAGTGTCGACATCAATGTCACATATAACATACACTTACATATTACACAAAAGATAAGTATAATATCAAATCGAGCTGATTTTATGTTGATTACTATATCGATTTGCATTCATTGTTTAATTAATGTTTTTTGACTCGCTTTTCCTCATATTTCTGAAGAAAATCTGTGAAGAGCGAATAATCTTTTGGCGGCATGCTTTTTTTATTCACTCTTTGATTAGATGGTGCAGACAAGAAGCTTGTATCCATGTAACAAACGCCGAATTAAAATCTAATATAGTATACAAATATACCTGTGAGTACTGTGATAAGTGCTAAATCGGCAGCTCAGTGCTTCGCCTTTCACACTCCTACTGAAGTGTGACTGCACATTAACCCACCTACCAAAGACGGTTTTCAAATAATCAATGCGGACACCCCTACTCCAAGATTACTCGAGTCTATAATCATAAAAAGTTCTGTGTCAAATAATTTGATGAATGACGGAGGTACCTAGATCCTCTATCTCTCCATCTGTAAGTTTTGTGGATATTCATCTTTTCATTGTAAATATCTATGTCATCTTCATTACATGCCTGGTTTATTGCTTTATGGAATTCATCTGTGTTCATTTACTTTGGAACTGACCATGTCAATCATCATAGATATCCATGTCATCATCTCATGCAAGATTTTATTGTCTTGTGGGAATGACTTCGATTTTATTGTCTTTACTGTCCTTTTCAATCAATCGTCGTCATTGTAAATTCGCTCACCATCATCCGTGCTCATAAAAATACCGACTTCTCCATTTTTGCATCATCACCTGATGAAGGCATATGTCATATGCAGAAACATGTTGTGTCAATGAAAAGTGACTTTTTAATTTAAAGAATAGATAGCGGACATCAAGATTGACGTTTGATATCTACATCTGATCTATGCAGCACCTCAGAAAATATCTGGATATGTCACTGATGTATCAGTGATTCCTGGTCATCCAAATTCTATTTTCACATCTGATATGAGTGAATCAAAAGATCTTGTAGGGACGGATTCGAATTTAAGTGCACCTATACTAGATCCTTCAGCACATTAATTATGGGTAACACACATTATTGAGCTGTGTATACTAAAACCAGCTTGTTGTTAGTAATCAATAACTATATTTTCATTCAAAAATGTTTTCATCGCTAACCAAGTGGCGTAGAAAAATAAATCACATCAATATAAAACTTGCAACTCAACTATCTACATTTGTAATTCAATTTTATACAAATTAATGTGCATGTGGTGGAGCAAAAACACTTTTTTCGAATTTCAAAACGCTTGAGTTCAACACTGTATGTAGTCGACGGACAATTAAGGATACAAAGATGCTATGCAACATTTCGTTGATTCTAGTTGAGGTCTAAATGTCAGAACTCAAGCTTGAAGCTGAAAATGGTTTAGGCCAGTGTGAAATTCCTTTTTTGTGTTCATTGACATTTGTCTCCCCATTTCTTGGTATTTTTGGACTTCCTCTGCATAGGAGAGTAGTTTTAGACTACAATGAATTTTTTGAAAAGTCAAAGAGAATGCAAATTTCGGGTGCAACCATAAAATCGGGCATGAAGAAGTAAAATCAGTATTAACGGCATTATATCTTAGATGTTTTTGAGAAAGATGAAAGTAAAAAAAATGAGTCATTTACGGTCATATCGTATAAGATATCACAAGAAACAAACGAGAAGGAAAAGTAACTAAGAGAAGAAACGAAATTGGCTCCGATAGGATGGATCAACAGAATAAGTCATGATTGAATAGTCGTATGATATTTACGGAATAGGTTGGAGCCAGGGAAAACCACCGGTACACTTCGCGTGATCATGTGTACCGATAGTGCACGAAATGCATCTTACTTTACACTCTTTCAAAGGAAGCATCACCAGAAGAACTTGGTTTTCCCTGGCTCCAACCTATTCCTTAAAATAAGTCATCTCTGTTCCGGCAACTACTGGCGTAAAATTGAGAAGGCAATTTCAGAAATCTCAAAAAGTAGACTGAAATATAAAAAGTTAAAAAAACCAGGAATTGAAAAATAATGATATCTACATATTTCCTTATGTCAATGACAAAGTTAAAAATCCCGTAAAATACGTGTGAATAATTTGCTTAAGTCATAAAAACTCTAACCAGATTTAGTCGAAAGAAAGTGATTTAAGCTACGTAAGAGATGCAAATAGACCAACTGCACTGTAAACCGTAGACCGACAATTATCCTACAAAATTACTGACAAAATCAACCGATGATTGTCACCTCCAATATCCTGCGATATCCGACGAATTTGTAGGTTCTCCACTGACATCGAAAAAGATGCTTTGTATGCAAATTAACTAAACAGAAACTGTTGAATATTGATTGATTTTTTCGATTAGTGATTGCTTGACTTTTGGGCAATCTGCATTATTGTGTGGCAAAACCATTTATTTCGACATAATTTAATTAATTTCCTACATTTTTGATAAAATTAAGCTGTAATTCATTGCTATTCAATTTGTCGCTTTTTTCAGATATTGTAGGTGTTCAGCGGCAATCATCCTACAAGAACTAACAATGACCGACAAAGTAGATTTTGTAGGATGAATGTCTGTCAATTGTCAGTCAACGGTTTACAGTGTGCAGCATAAAACAAGGGTATCGATCTGCATTATTGAAGCATTGTATGAATCTCCATACAGCATTATCAAAGGATTTCAAATGGGTAAGGCCCTATAGAAGGATATCACAACTTAAATTCATCAACAAGCCAAATCACAGGGCCCTACATGTAGAAGTAAGAAGGGAGATATACCCACAAATCTTTATCTGCACCAAGCAAGAATTCTCAACAAACAACAGCTTCTAATGTTGATGAGACACGATAGTGCTGCAGTCATTGCCATTGTAATGTAAATTGCACCTATTAAGACAATCCCGGCACCTGATATCAACATCCTTTCAACATTCGTGTGTTCAACGTCTGCAGCTCAATGATGATACCGGACATTTTTCTTTTTTTGAATTTCATATCGGTTTTAATTTTCCGAATAGTTGTGGTGATTTTTTACCTCAATTATGACAACAATAATTTGAACAATTTTTGAATAATTTGAGCAGTAAGTGATCAACAGTTGACGGATTCGCTAAGTTACACTTAGATTCAACTTATTAAGCATAATAAATAAATAAATAAATTATATATTAATTATTAATGTAGTCCCATTCGAACTGCAAAACATTATTAGAGCAGAAGTGATGTGATTGTTAACCAATTAACCTTTTGAGTCCAAATCGAAAACGTGCACACACGTCCTTCACTCATTGCATCCGACTGCTCAGCAAACGGTCACCTACATCCCAAAAAAAGTATCCAGTAAAACTTGCAACACATTAATAGGACGCGCAGTGCACGCGTTTGTCAGTTGCGATAGTATACTAGTAAGGGAGGATATGCAGTGCAAGTTTAAGTTACTGGCACTGAATGGGCCAAAAACGGGGGATTTTTTTAAACAAATTTCAGATAGATTCGAGATGCATGGGGATACACGGTGAAAACCTCTAACGATCGGAGTTTCTGTCTCGCTAAACTCATACCATTCATTGGATTTGTAGCGTCAGAGTCGTGTATTCATTCGACAACCTTATCAATCTAATGAATATTGTCTGTCTTATTGGCAATTCAGCTTCTGATACTGTACATTTCGCAAATCTGGTGATTGGAATAATCCAAGGTTTGGAAAAGTTTGATTGTTTTTTAAAAACAAACTCATAAATCTTCCTCACTCTGCAGCTGCATTCATTAAATTGTCGACCTGCTTACATATCTTGTGATTGTTTTCTAGATTGTGAGTTACAATGTCTCAAAGGACAAATTTGCCACAAAAGCAACACTGTCCGTCTATCTGAAAGCAACCCATGGTAATTCATCGTTCAGAAGACTCCCAGTTTCAACTAATTCAAACATCACAACTGTTGGCATTGAGAGGCGCGCTCCGTATCCTCATTCAATCATCTTGAGCAAGCGAAATCCTGTGCGATTCTACTTATCCTCCACTTTGAGCGTTATTTTTCTCCCTCAATAACTGCTCGCCTCATTGCTCTTATTGGTAAGAATAAGTAGTTGGAACAGCAAATGGATAGCATGTATGACAGGGCCAAGTGGCGGCGTATCTAACAATCAGTTATTGTCAGGTCGGTGCACATTGACTGCCCGATGTAGTTCTCTTTGATTGTGTCAATTCTGCTATCGAGAGGGCCAAGTAGTGCTTGACAATCGGATACAGGTCGGCTTCTATCTCTCTTGTTTACTTCGATTCATTCGGTCAATCATTTCAACAAATAGAGGCCACCCACTGGTTTCTGATCGCAGCTGCGGCCCCTGCGTCTTTTTATCCTCGTTAGTGTCTCGCCTGCTGAGTACAGGCTCTTCAGATACTGCCTGGGACAGCTGTTCACCGATATGTTCCCGACGTTGTGTGATCTCTTAGCTTTCAAATGAGCTATCACACCACTTTCTACGATTTCTAACGCCAAAGTTGGAAGTTTGGCAGGAGGGGGGGGGGGGTCAGAACTTTTTCTTTCCGATGGAGCTGGAAAGACGTTCTTAGACCCACCCGAGTGATCATTTTCTAGAGATTTTACGATTTTCTACTGCCTTTCAAAATCGCTACAGATATTTGATTTGGCAGTAAACTTTTTATGGTTTTTAGAGACATTTGTATGAGCTAATAATGCCTACTGCAATTCTAGAGAATTCTTACTGGCATTCATGGCATCCATAGAATGTTTATATCTATAGGCAAATATATCTGTAAATGTTTGCTGGAGACACGTGTCTCTAAACATTTATCGACGACAGACATAACCTCTGCAAAAACGTTGAACTCAAACATTTTTGTATAATACAGCAATTCTTTTGCTGTAATATACAAAAGAAAGATATTTGTACATAAATCTCGTATTATTACCATCTAATGTATTCATAGGAATATATACATGTAATACAATTTTATACGCAATTACAAAATTCTATCTTATCAAATATATTGTTATGTTTATATATTTGATATATTGATATTATGTCTACATCACATTTAATACTTATTATATTAAATATCACATAAATAAATGAATGTGATATATAAATGTATTATATATATATAATATTATATGTATTATATATTATATTCATTTATTACTTGCTTTACACCTGTAAAAAGAACATTTCGTTTTTTACATGCGTCCCTTCTCTTGCTACTTTGTCTCCTCTAAATGATTCGCTTTTGATGGAGTGTCACAATGCACGAGGCACAGAACTAAATCCTTCTAGTCTCTTCTTATCTCTCTTTCTCTCTCCGGAAACTCCGGAATCTCCTCGAACTGTTTGTTTTTGATCGGGGCCATAGTGCGCGAAGCACAGGGGAACAAGCTTCCTCTTTTTTTCTCTCTCTCTCTCTCACACACACACACTCTCTCTCCCCTTATCTCTATCTCTCCATTCAACTTCTTTTATTTTCTTTTCTCCATTTGAAAGCTGATTTTCTGATTTTGAATGTATCTCAGCTGGAATATTCAAGTGTGGGAGTTTGAGCTGTCGTGTGTTGCCGTTCCGTTCGCATATTGGAAGTCTGTGTGTGATTATCTAATCGCGACTTTCCCTCTTCCCGTGCTAACTGCATGTGACGTCACTATTGACCATTAGCTGTGAATAAAGCTGAAACTCATATCACATCAAGTATGACATAAGCATGTTCTATTGAGAAGAGAGCACCTTCTTATTGACACGAATTGCTGTTTTTCCTTGTGTCAATACAAGCTATCACGGCAAAGGCGGGAATGAAGCTAATCGACGCGGTGAAGAAATTCTCGGGCGGCAGAGGAGAAGATGTTGAATTCTGGATGGATAAGTTCCTGCTAACAGCCGAAATCACCATTGAGAATAAGGACGAGAAGACCGATGACCGACTGGCGAAAATCCTACCTATCTTCCTGGAGGGAGCGGCCTACACCACATGGAAGCAGATGCCCCCTGCAAAGCAATCCGACCTTAGCGCAATTAAGGCCGAACTCATGCGAATGTTTGGCCGCTCAAAGCTGCGCGCATGGCAAGACTTGAAAGAAACGAAGCTGATACCGGGAGAGTCAGTAGACCTGGTCGTGGATCAGATTAAGAGCGCTCTTGGCGTCATGATCGGCAACCGAAGCGCAGTACCGGAACAACTCGTCTCGTATCATCTCGTGGACGCACTGCCAAAACAAATTGTACCTCAAGTCAAGGTTCAATGTGGAGAGAAGATGGAGCTGTCCCAGATCATTTCCTGTGCTAAAGCCCTTCTGGCGAACCCATCGGAACTTTTGGACATTGCGGCAGCTGGAACAACCAGCGTCGGAACACGCCAACGTTGGGATCCGCAGAGAACAAACAAACCGCGCTGCAGCGGCTGCAAGCGTATCGGACATCTTCTTCGGGACTGCAACACTATCTGCTACAGCTGTGGAGAAGTTGGGCATCTTCGATCCCATTGCCCCAAGTCTACTGCTTCGGGAAACGGACGTGCGGAGGTGGATGTGCCGGATCATGCTGCCCCCGCATCCGCGCATTAATCCGGACGATGTGGATCGATGGACACAAACTGCGAGTGCTGATTGATACCGGCTGCAGCGTTACTTTGCTAGGTGAGCACAGGGCTAAGGGGAAACGTCGCGAGCAGTCTAGTCTGTGTTTAGAGCTGATGAATAAGGACAAGTTGCATACTTGTGGTGCTGTCATGCTCAGGTCTGTTGTGACGGACGATGACGTTGAGTTAGGCCCGGTGAAAGCACATGTTGTTAAACGATTGCCGCTTGATGTCGATGTTGTGCTAGGTTTAGACATTCTATCTCACAAGAGACTCGAACTCAGCTATTGTGAGGGAGAAGTTACGGTTAAGTTCTCCCCAAACATCACCCATGTTACAGCTGCCGTCAGTATCGACGCTGACTGGGCCCCGCAAAGCCTAAGCGTTAGTGATAGCGACTTTACCGCCAGCTTCGTTGAAGGTCGATGGGTAGCTAGCTGGAAGTGGACCGAGGGTGGTAATACCGATAATTTGCATAAAACTCCTATTGACTATGTGAAACCCTGCGATCGGAATGGCTTCGATGCCGAAATGAATTCTTGGGTTAGCGAGGGGATACTAGTAAAGTATGACGCCACTCAGCATGGTGAAATTCAGAGTTTTTTGCCTACCATGGCTGTGCTCCAAGATAAAGGAGATAAAAAAAAGATTCGCCCGGTTTTAGATTATCGAATGCTGAACCAGGTCGTTAATAGTTTTCCAGGGGGCTCAGTACCTCTATGTTCAGATAGGCTTCGGGAATGGCGGCAACGAGGGTCTAATTGTTCCCTCTTAGACTTACGTAAAGCTTATTTACAAATACACGTGCATGAGTCACTGTGGGTGCATCAGGCCGTTAGATGGAAAAATGAAATATACTTGCTCACTAGGCTGGGGTTCGGTCTCTCCGTCGCTCCTAAGATTATGACAGCAGTAGTAGATAAAGTGATATCACTTGAAAAGGAATTGAAGGAATCTGTCTCCAGCTACGTGGATGACTTATTCATTGACGAAAGTAAAGTAAGCGTCTCTCATGTCAAAAATCACCTGTCAAAGTGGGGATTACTGACCAAGGAACCCGTTAGCTTAGGGAATCCTGCAGGAGTTCGTGTACTGGGCATCCGAGTGAACGATGACTTGTCATGGCAAAGAGATAAAACTATTCCCACCATACCTTCAGGACAGTGTTCTCGTCGTCAAATTAATGGCATCATAGGAGAGCTGTTAGGCCACTTTCCAGTTGCTGGGTGGTTGCGCGTTTATTGTAGTTTCCTCCAACGCTTGACTTCGTTAGCGCAGCTTAAGTGGGATGATAGTGTCACGACGCCAGTTATGGATCTCATTAATCAGATGATGCGGCAGATAGCGACTAATGGTGATCCAGTGAGGGGAAGTTGGCCGGTCCCTGAAAATAGTCCTATTGTTGTTTGGGCTGATGCTAGCAACCTAGCTCTAGGTGTTGTCTTGACAGTTAACGATAAGATAATAGAGGACGCTTCGTGGTTGAGACCACATAACGACACTGGACATATCAATATTAGTGAGTTAGACACAGCTATCAAAGGGCTTAATATGGCCCTACGCTGGGGTAAGAGAGACATAATTATTAAGACTGATTCATCCACTGTGTATAAATGGTTGACGGCAGTTATCAATAAAACGCACAATGTCAAGACTCGTGCTCTATCAGAAAGACTTATCAAACGTCGACTTGATACTCTAAGAGAGATTATAGAAACCGAAAAAATCAAAGTCGAACCGCACTTAGTGAAATCTGCTGAAAATATTTCGGACAGCCTCACTCGTGTCCCCCAAAAATGGATACAGGTTATGAGAGATCAAGCAGACACAGCAAATGTTCTATCCGCAGCAGTAGCAGAGGGCGCAGATAATCAAAACCGCAACCTCATGGAAATTAAAAAGATCCACGAAAGGTGCCACTTTGGTGTAGATCGAACCTTGAATCTAGCCAAACAGAAGCTAGGAAATTTGGTTTCTAGGAGGCTAGTAAAGAAAGTCGTCCGTAGTTGTGACAGGTGTGCTAGGATAGATCCGGCGGTGAATTTTAGTTGGGATAAGGGCGTCTTCAGCACTAGTCTGGTTATATGGCAGAACATAGCAGTTGATATAACTCACTATAACGGGATTCCTTATTTGACTATAATCGACCTTTCATCTCGGTACACTATTTGGAGACGGCTGCGCAATGAGTCTTCATCTGAAGTGTCGATGCAGTTGTCTCAAATTATAGCGGAGTTCGGTCCTCCTAGTTCGGTGTTATCCGATAACGGTACCGTGTTTAGAAGTAGAGATATCTATGAGCTATTCGATAATTGGGAGATTAAACATGTTTTTTCTAGTGCTTATCGCCCGCTAGGCAACGCAATTATAGAACGAGTCCACCGTACTGTTAAGAGATGTGCCAAGCGAGCGAACCGAGATATCGAAGAAGCAACGTTCTGGGTAAATAATAGCAGAGACGGTGAGCGGCAAAGCCCCTACGAGTTAATGTTTGCAGCCACCTCTAAGAAGCCAGGAGTGACTACTGAGCGTAAACACATCCAGCGGGTAGGCCCTGAGCAGGTTGACTCGGAAGAAAGTTCAAAGTATGAGGATTTAGATAGAAATCCCTTTAGTATTGGCGACAGAGTTTACCTGAAGAGTGTTTCGGGGAGGTGCGATAGTACTTGGTCGGGCCCCCATCGGATAACTAGCATCTGTTCTAGCGTAAGTGTTATTCTGAATGAAGATGGCGTTGCACGCCACGTTTCACACCTAAGGCTAGTCCCTGGTGAGGAGTGTACGTTAGATACGTTTCCTACATACTCAAACAGTGATGAAAGCGGTTTAAGCGGTGAAGATGATGAGGATAATGAGGCCAGTATTTTACGTCGTAGCATTCGCGAGAGGAAGCCGCCGGATAGATTCGGTGACTTAGTGATGTAGTGTGCGTGTGAGGTCTGTCGACCTGGGGGGCGTGTGGGAGTTTGAGCTGTCGTGTGTTGCCGTTCCGTTCGCATATTGGAAGTCTGTGTGTGATTATCTAATCGCGACTTTCCCTCTTCCCGTGCTAACTGCATGTGACGTCACTATTGACAATTAGCTGTGAATAAAGCTGAAACTCATATCACATCAAGTATCATCATATCAAGTTTACCATTCCAAGAGAAAATATACGCTTATTATTATTATTATTATTAAGTATGACATAAGCATGTTCTATTGAGAAGAGAGCACCTTCTTATTGACACGAATTGCTGTTTTTCCTTGCGTCAATACATCAAGGTCACAATGCGGATCAGTTGTTCCCCTATTTGCAAGACTATGATGACTAAAGGACGTAATGTATATACCGGTATCCGTCACAATTTTCCTCTGCACACATCTCTCTCCCTACTGTGGAATAAACAACTCTTCGATCGCCTGCCTGTTAATGACTAATGAATGCCCTCATAACGACCTTCGGTCCATGAGTCACATGACAAAGAGGATGCGAGCGGACAGACTGTGTATGCTATATCAACCCACAGAACAAGGAGAAGTGTATCAACCTGTGTATCAACCAGGCGTCATCAATTGCACAGTCATTCCCATAGATAATATAGGAAATAGATGGCCATTGTCTGGATTCACGCGTTACCACTTTCACTGCAGCAGAATGGCTCAGTCGTAGGGAAGATAAATAATCAATAAGGGTAGCACGGTTGACGGATGACGAATGCTTTACATACAGTGAATAGCAAATATGCTCGGTCACTAGATAAAAGGCACTTTGCCGTTGTCAGTTTCTTGACTGCCTTCGCTCTATTCACACGAACAGTAATGAGCTCCAAAGTTGACGTTGATCTTGACATGGACTTGTCTTCAACTTCTGATTCAGCTCCGCCAGCATCAGTGAATAGGACTACAAGTACAAGATACCGAAAAACGTGTGCTGCATATGGATGCAAAAACATCCAAAATAAAGAATCACCTTATTCTTTTCACCGATTTCCCAAGGATATCGAAATGCGGAGAAAATGGATTGCTGCTGTACGTCGAGAAAAAACGAAGAGATGGCTCTGGTGGTTTGATTTTCCCCAGCAAAGATGTCATGCATATTACAGTAGAAACTGAGAGGCATATCAGAAAACTTCGCCATGTGCACAACACGAAGAGAGCTTTAGTTGTGAGTAAAATAATGGATGGTCTTCCACGATCAGTGTTATCAGTCATTGATACTCACGCCACTGAATGCAGTCAAGGCATCGAAAGTCATAAACTTCATCTTATAAGATCTGTTGTTTCTGTTTATTTCGATCTCCGGATGAAGAAAATCGCAAAAGACTCTCATATGAAAGGTCAAAGACAGCGTTTGTTTCGTTCTCTTAGAGTAAAAAATCTCTGAGAATAATATGTCAAACTTCTTGTGCGATTCTATTACCAATAAATTTCCTTTGACACGAGTTAATTGTTTTGATATTTCAATACCTAAAAATACATGTAGGTTATGGAAAAAATGCATGTTAAGTGATGCTGGTTTGTACACAAATTAAGCTTATTCATTATTCTATCAGTTGGGCCTACCCTGTTATAATTCATCAGTGGACGGTTCGTGTTGAAAATATTACTGTATATTACGACTACAGTCCATTTCATAAAAAGTGGATCATCCTAAAATTTGACTAAATACTCGTAAAACATAAGTATGATACAGTAACGGTTCTTAAGAAGCTAATATTTTGTGGCCCTACCCTTATTGTCAATGACATTACCAATTCGTCTAGGCATTGATTCGATGATATTGTTGATTTTTGACTGATCTAACTTTCTCCACTCTCTTTTTAACAGTGACGTAAGTTGTGATACGCCATCTGTAGGTAGCAGTGAACGACGAACGTTACGTTTTAGAATGCTCCATACATTTTCTATGGGATTCAGATCAGGAGAACGAGCTGGCCAAGCTAATGTCCTAAGCCCTAACTGAGACTTGCATAAGTTGACTCTACTACTCCTGTGACACGTAGCATTATCATCCATAAATAACCAAGTCGATGGATCACCAAGTTGATCTGTCATTTGGCCAATCTTCATTCGTAAAACATTCACACAGCGTTCAGAATTCATGGTTCCTTGCTGTATGTGAAGTTCAGAGCGGCCATTGGTCCAAATGCCAGCCAAAATCAGTAGAGTCGCACCACCTTGTACCCGAGGACGATGTAAATGTCTAGTGTAAAAGTCTAGTGCAGCCATCTCAGTTAACGAGAGACTTGGATCAACTTTAACAAATCTCAAAATTAGGCGGTCTCTACTTTTGGATGTTTTGCGTGGACGGCCAGAGCCCTCTTTTGTGAATTGCCTTTTGTGAATGCGATCTCGTTATTGTTCATTTGTGCCTTGTATTGTTTTCAAACGGTAGGAGATAGATTTCTAGCTGAAAGCAATCAGGAGTGCTGCCAACACCACCGCAACGAAGTCAGGAAGCTATGGAACATGAAGTCCAGTTAATCACATGTAGCAGTTAGATTATTGTTGATGAATAATGGTGCTATACTGGCTCTGATTGACCGATTTTCTTTATTTTTGTTTTGCTTGATACCTTTTGACTTGTAGAACAACATATTACATAACAAAGGAAACAAATGTAATTTTATAAGAGTTAGGTATGATTTTGTGTAACATTGCTAAATGAAGATCAAATTATCTACTACTTTTTTATCTATAACAGGAAAACAACTCAATATTCATGCTTGAAATTTCCAACAATGATATTAGTAAGCGCAACTGACATATCTTCCAAATTTCAGAGAAATTCGTTCAAGTTTGGCGGAGTTAGACAAAGTTGAAGTTAAGGCGATGTTTAAGGGTGATCCATTTTTTATGAAACAATCTGTATATTGTAGACTATATTACGAGTATCAATAATTATTCAAAGACATCGAATTTGATAATATCCACTGTGAATATTTGTCTAGAACCACCTTAACTAAGAGACCATATTTACGCTTAATGACTGATCCGAAATCAGAACGGGAATACAGTATCAAAACCTGCGGTGCGCAACACTTATCGATTATTCTATCTTCCCTAAACGAGTGCTGTTTTCTCAATGCAGATTTGGTAACGCCTCGCAGCGTTGTAATTGTTGATGAATGGCCATCTATTCTATCTCTTATCTATGGTCATTCCTCTCAGTGCATCGTGCGTGTTTCAGTCATCCAAGCAGCCTCAGTGCATGTCGTTTTACTGTCTTATACTTGTGGGTTTTCAAAACTTTTAACTACGCCTCAAATCAGTCATTTGTGTTTTGGACATTCAGAGGATTCTGTCGTACAATTCGACTTTCACAACCATTTTCAGGATTACGCCGACGCATCTTTTCATTCTGGAAATAATTCCCGATCTTCTCTTTTCCTGACATTGTACTAAAAACAAGTGTGTCACTCCTTTGTATTTGCCTTTGAGGTTATGCACAAGGTAGAAAATCAATAAGGTAAAACCACAGCGCTTCGTGTCACAGACACATCAAGGGGTGGAACCTTGCAGTGCGAATGTTTACTGCACGGTCCCACCCGACACGAAGCGCTGTGGTTTTACCTTGTTGGATTTCTATCTTGCAGGAGTGACACACTTGTTTTTAGCACAAAATTGAACTACCTCCTGTTCCTAACCTTCAACATCATCTTCATCTACACGTTTTGATTCGCATCATTCTGACTCAACTACCTAATATCTTTTCACTTTCGCTGAAAACCATTAAATTAAACAAGTGATTGATTATATTGCTGAAAAGTCATTTGAAGTGAAATTATATTTAATCAAATATTCGATCCACACACCGCTACAGTCGAACAAATAATCGAATAATACAAGTTGAATCTCTGAAGGAGGATTGGAGAAAATGGAAAATATAATGTGATTTTTATTATTATTTTTAGGTACTGTTCAATACCTCAAATTCGGTAGTTTTGAATCCTGGTGGATGATTTAATGTATCCACAGGACTTAAAATTACGCTTGCTTGAGGTTCGATCGGCATTTATATTATTCCTAATTCATCGCAAAATATCGTGAAAATTGTTGCTTGTCTGAATGCGTTTATAAATTGATGTCTGTAGGCCTTTTTGGCAGTAGACGATTGATGTCTGTAGGTCTTTTTGGCAGTAGAAAATTAATGCTTTTTGCAGTAGACAATGCGCGATAATTCTACTGCGAAATTTTATGGAATTTCCATAGAAAATGATCACTATGGCAAATTTGGCCAAAACGTCCGAATTTGCACTCCGTTTTCCCATCCGAGGCCTCGTTTTGGCTCTACAGCCCACAGCCATCGTAAAAATTCTAACTCTGTCGTTTTTTCGCCAATATCCCAAATTTTCAATGACGTCTCACCTCTAAACGAAGGCAGATAGGAACAAGCCATGTCTTCCATTGAATTTGTCTCATTCTTAGCTTTCAAACGAGCTATTGCACGACTTTCTACGATCTCTACAACCAAAGTTGGAAGATCGCTGCCGAGAGGGGGGGTCAGAATTTTTTCTCTTCGATTTCGCTGGAAACATCCTTCCTAACCCAACATTTCACGTAGATTCCGAATCTGGCCTCCGTTTTCCCATCCGAGCACTCCTTCTGCCCGAAAAACGACTTTTCTCATCCCAAAACCACCAAACCCCACCTTTTCCAACTCTGCCGCTCCACCCCTTGCCTCTCAGGAAAACTCTTCCTGCCTTCCTTCATAACCCAACATTTCACGTAGATTCCAAATCTGAACTCCAATTTCACATCCAAACCCTCCTTCCTGACGATTTCCAACTTTTCTCATCCCAACACCACCAACATCCACCCTTTCCTCAATCTATCCTTCCCACATTCCACCCCTTATCCCTTCCGAGATTCCTATCAATTTTGCAACCATGATAAGAATCAAATCTAAAACTTTGTAGAATTTTTCTTTTCTCGATGATTCGAACTTTCTGACTTTTAAAGATAACATTTTTGCTTATTCTCTTTTCAGCACGGAAAAAATGAAAGGAGTGTAAGTACCGATTTGCTTTGGTTTTCATTTTCAAACCATGTATTTGCTGCAATTTTCTTTCAGGATGACTGCAACGGATAAAATCGCTTACGTTTTACGAGTGAGAGGTCGACCGATGACTCTAGATCAGATCAAGTCCGCATTGATACAAAAAGAGATGCACATGGAATACACTACTTTGAGACAAATCCTCAGCAGGAATTTCCGGAAGATGCCAGGGTAGGTTTTTCCTCATCACATTTGATCAATTTTCACTGATTATAGTAATAACTAGAATTGTTTCTACATTTTGTTTCTGTTACCCGGTATTATTTGTATTTACCGAGGATCATAAGTTATAACTTAACATTGATCGTAGTGAATACTGAGGGATAAGTGCATGCATTATTTAATCATCCCTGTCCTACCCAAGGCACAAAGGAGAGGGTCATCCTTCACACATTCGCAACTCTGAGCAGGACAGGGTTAGAAACCTCCAGTGAGAGCAGTGGTACCTCCCGAGGTGGTGAGACAGTAGCCCTGTACCTTCTGCAGCTCCGTTCCGAAGTACGGCCCTTAACCAATTAAGCTATCCTACAACCTACATTGTATTTCTTAAGTTCCTTGGGAAATGTTTGTGCTTTTACGCAACGTGTGCTTAATTCAACCCAAATTTAGTTTCTCATGTAAACATCGAATTATTATTTTAGCCGAACAAATTTGCATGTGTGCTTGAACACATGTATCTATGTATCACATGTATTTACAGGAAAGTTATGAATTACAATCTTACTTTCCACCTATGGCAGTTGTAGATAACTCTTTTGCAGCATTCAACTGTTGTATCTTAGCATCATATTATAACATTGCAGTGTACATCATCATAAACACATAGTGTGGCTGATACTACGAGGTGTAATGCAGTTTGTGCATTAGGATATGGGTGAATGTCATGACTTTCCTACAGCAATAGAAAGTTCAAACTACAGGGATTCCGAATGTAGTTTACCAAAGAGTGCATGCAAAATGGTGATAAACGTGGTGTGTAATAGCACTGTACATAGAAATGACAATCAATGTTCCGCTCTTTCATAAAATGATTTGATTGCGCATGTTGTTATTTTCCCTAAGTCGAATCATACGAGAATATACCATGATTATTCATCTAGATCATTTCACTGTCTTCTAATTCCGTAGCTTAGACCCTGATGATTTTTATTACTTTAATTTCATCATCAGAATCATGGATGTGGGCGCATCGTTCTATTTCAAATTATCAGGAATCATCTGCCATCACCTGTAACAGACACAGTCCTTTCCTTTTAGTGCATGCAGCATTTCATTGTCAAGCAGATTCATCTTCAAATAACTTGCACATACATGTACATGTAGATAATGATGTTGAGAACTGTAAAGGATGACTTTATTCGACAGTTTGTCGACACATCCAAGGACACATCAGGCAGATGAATAATATCGCAACGAAACGCTCAATTCATTGCTATCAGCAGAAGTGTAATTGTCATGTTCACTACTGCATACACTTGTAGATAGTAGCGTGATCAAATGTCATTATGTGAAATGCGATATTTGGAAACGTATATTTCATTGTAAAACGTTTAAGTAGAAACAAATTCATGCAAAATTATGTCGAAGTCACAGATACAAAATTGGTGTATACAAATAAAAAAAGGGAAGCAAGTTCACAAGAGTGGGCTACGTTCTCATGCCCGTCACCGAGTTCACCATTCGCGATGACAGATGGTGGATCTCATGATTATTTGGACAGTCTTTGTATGCACAATGTGAAATGCGATTCATTGTGTTACGTCGGTGAGACTCCAACGTTTCATTTCCACCAGGAGGATGTCGTTTTGTGTTCACAAGTATTTCGATACTCGTGATGATTCTTCAGCTAGAGGACTCGAGAGTGAGTCAAAAGTGAAAAATCTTTTATTGCCGACTTGTACCTAAGATAAACTTGATAACGTTAATTAAAACATAAGTTAAAAAACTGGAGCTGTACATGACTTGGAAGAGTAGCTGAAATGTTTGAATATGTTTCTCTTCATACGATGGAACACATGTGGTGAAAGAAGGAACACTAGCGGACAAAATTGCGGAAACATTGCAATTTATATATGATTTTATGCGTTAATTGTAATTTATTGTCATTTTACACGATAATTGAAATAAAATGATACAATATATAAATTGCAATTTTTGTATTTTTCGTTTGCGAAATTTTCATCGTACATTTATCATCATCGATTCATCTCAGTGTTGCTTCCTTTACAAAGATTTTTGCTCTCTTCAGGATAAAAAATGAAAACATTCATGTCATTGTTACTTTTTGTTGATTATAATTAATATCACTGTAGTATACGAAAATTGTAATAAAAATACCTTAGTGACTATATTGCAATATACCTTATTGACTATATGCACTCAAGGAAAAAATAAAGTACCCGGTTAGACATTTAACTCTATTTCGAAAAACAACATGACCGTATAGCTTACTACTTGTGCTTCATGGTCGATCACAGGAGCAATATCAATTTACCTGTAAGTCACGAAACGCGCATGTACAGAGAAAACCGTCAATATTTCGTAAAGCCACCTTCAGCATCAGTCTAAAAGCATCTTAGCAACGGTCTAAAGCTAAACGTGAGGAAGACAAAAGGCTTGGTTGACTATCGTGGTTGCTTCAAAGAGTGCTGTGACATTGAGACTCTCTTCCCCTGCATCAACTTTCAAGAAAGTGTCAGATTCCTTGGGATTGTCTTGGATCGCTCCTTTGGGTGGAAGAGTCATATAAAGTATGTTGAGAAGAAATGTGCTCAAAGATTGTATATCCTAAGAAGGATGAAGGCCGTAACAAGCGATGAGCAATTCCCTAGTAGCCCAGCCATGGACACAGAATCCATGATCGATGATTCCAATAAATCCATGGAAAATTCAAAATTGAAAATCATTGTTGGTAAGCATGTTTAATGATTGGAAAGCTTATATGCATTGTCAAAATACATCGATCATCATTATTGAACCAAAAATACGCAATTATAATATCTTAAAAACTTGCATTGATGATTCATGCATAAATCTCGGTTAAACATTGATGATAAATTCACATTGATAAAATAAAGATTATTCTTTTCAATTCTTATACAGTATTCCCGGGTTGAAAAAACCGAGATAATTTATCTAATATATGACTGATGGTGATAAATTTTACAAATATTAGATAATTGTTTTATAAAACAATCAAATAATGCATATTTGATATTTTTTAATAATTTCTGATACATTTTTGATTATTATTTGACAAATATTATCATAATCACCTAAATGTTCATATCTGAAACATTTTACAAATATTTATAAATTAATTTGTCGATGTAACAAAAATGTTTCTGCATACTTATGTAATTGTTAGCATTAAACAGTGCAGTAAGCGGAGTTCTGAACTCATCTGTTTAGCTACATGATAACAATGTTTACGTCAAATGATTGAAAAATCACAACTTTTTATCACTAGCCAGCAGCTGGTGTCAAAACGGAGCCGAATCTCCAAGACAAATACGTGAACAATGGAATTGAACTTGAACAGTGTAACTTGCAGAGGAGCAGCGTCTGTGTTAATCTTCACATCACATTGAAGTCGATGAACATGCAGTTTGATTTCACAGACAAGCACAATAGCAGCACCCATATTCCCCATACTTCATTAATAATTGCAGCTCTACAGTAATATGAGCGTTTGTTTCTTCCTTGCATGCCTTCAGTCGAGGACTTCTGTATAATTCGATCGAGTGACGTTATAACAACATCAATATATAGCCTTACACGTAGGATCATTGCTTTATAGAGTGACTCACGCATAGAGTGCTCGTGCCCTCGCCGTCTTTGGCGCGCACTGACTTACTTTGCGTTTCTTTTAACAATGCGTGACCCTACCGTCTGGCCATACTGCTGCGCTCGTTTCGATATGCGCTCCTCAGTCGAACAGAAGGGCTGTGAATTGTAAAGCTGTCACTGGATGTGCCAACGACTTTTCATGCTGATTCTTTACATTGGTAAACTATGATTTCGTGAAGCTTCTTCGAATTAAACGAAATATGATAGAAGTGTGAATCGAATACCTGTGTAACTCAATTTCTGCCGATTCTCTCAAGTTTACGTACTGGCAAGGAATAGAGCGGAGATCACGTAAAAGAAGGTAAGACGATCACTCATGCTACAAACCAAGTTATTATTCCATGAAGTGCGAGTTAAATTGTATTTTAGCTGTAAACGTACACCTTCATGGTCTCCTTTTTGAAATAATGTGTTTGAGATTGAAAAAAAATTTAACATTTTTTCTAGACCTACCGGTGCTAAAGTTTTTGATTTAAAAACAATGAATATTTTTCTGAAATTCAGTAGGAAAGTTCAAGCGTCGCATCATTATCAGCGTGATCATTTTTATACTGTGCTTCAATTGAGGGTTCCATTTCTTTTTCTCACTCTGACCCGGGTTTCATTAGGGAATAGATATTGGAGAATGTGACACGGCTGTTTTAGACTGGGTAGGAATTCAAAAACAGCTTATGTTTTACTCCTTGTTCATCCGGTAGATGTAGTGCGTACTAGGTTTACAGCATCAAGGTTTCAGGTAGTATCAGGCAAGGAAACTAAGTAGGCCAATTGATAGAGGGTAACATTATAAATTGGAAATTAGTAAGATTTCTGCAATTTTTTAAGTGTCATGCTAAAATCATGAGTTAATGAAATTAAAAAACATGATATTATAATATACTATAAAATGAACCAACACATGAGGTCTTGAAATGAAACCTTATTTTCTCAACCACTGAAACGAATTTTAATGCGCACATTCTGCGGTCATGACTCAAAATAATTCAGAAAGCAGCGCCACTGCACTCGGTTTATACAGCATGTTTGAGACGAATAGTAGGTGGATACTTGCTTTTTTTTAGATGGGGCTGCATGAATCCAAATGGTCCCATCCCCTGATTAAGAAATCGGGCTCAAGCTATATACATTAGACGGCTGACCAAATGGACCTCATTTGTGATTTAGCTGGTTATAAAAGTAAATCGTTTAATTTTCATAACGACTGATATGTCAGAGCTTCCGAATGTTTTGTAATCCTGGATATTTTGTGGCAAATGATATTGATCGGCAGTCGCGGGTATAATACTGAATCTATTGTGAAGTACTTGCGTTGCATTCTTAATATTTTTTTGAATTGTGTTTGCATGCAATACATTATTATAATTGCAAATAAAGTTCTTGGAATTGCTGAAGATTAAATCAAGTGACTTCTTGGTTTTCTTAGAACAGGAAAAAGAGAAATAATACTGTTTATGTAAGGTACCTTTGGAAGTACATCCAAAACCTCGAAGCCTATTTTTTAACCCAAGAGGAAAGACTGTGCAGAGTTTTTATCCAGAAATCCTCCTAAAGAATGACGGATATGGGCTCGAGTATTCTAAAGTTACCTGATATTTCTGTTACTGGCATTTGACAGCCGATGATCTATCTTTCGTAGAATTAGCGATTTATTATATGTGTATACGTTTGATACCCCTTCCATGTTTCTACACAATTTTTTTATCTTCCAGGTTTCGGGTAACATCAAAAAGAAATTGTCATAGAGAGTAGTTAAAAAGCATATCAGAAAGCATTTGTGTTTAGACCAAACTCCCTCATACAATTTCACATTTGATGAAAAATGTGTAACTTTTGATATAACTTGGCAATTAGAATTATTACTGTCGCTATTTGGATACAATCAGAAACTATCGACGTGATTTGGAGCATGACAACAGTGATATTCTTGGAGGATGCGGTATTAGTGATACAGATATTATTGTCCTGCATCTACATCTCTCTACTGATGGTGGACAATTGTATAGGTATAAGAAATCAACAGTCTGGCCTGTCCATTGTATGCTTTTGGATTTGCCGTTACATCTACGAACCAAACGAGAAAATGTTATCATCCTTGGACTTTGGGAAAGTAGGGTTAAACCTGATTGGTGTCACTTTTTAACAGATTATTTGAAAACGTCTGGTATTGGTAGCCCAATGGACTTGAACCTGGGATGCTCATATATCAGAGTTCTACCGAAGTTGCATACTGCTGTGTTTGATCTACCGGCCGCCGCGAGTATCTTGAATCATCAACAATTCAATGGTAAATTTGGATGCTTGGTGCATCGGGCAGAGTGGTAAGAGCTTGCAGGGGTCACACTCGAAGGTACGGAGACGTTTACGAACCTATTAGTGATGATCAATATAGGGAATACAGTGAACTGGCTCATGTGAACAGTGAAACCTTATTTGGTATTAGAGGAAAGTCTTGTTTGTCAAACTATCTTAGTATACCGTCACATGTTTTACTTGATCCACTGCACCTCGTATTTGAAAACTTTTAAATTGTTACTGAAAAAGCTTTTAGACTCATCATCTTATAGAGAAATTTATTTCATTGGAAGACATACTGTCAACTATGACAAGGTATTAGAAACAGTAAAGATTCCCGTTTTTATGGCAAGACCAGTTTCGTGAAATGATCGTTCATTTTGGAAAGCTCGTGATTACACGTACTTCTTATTTCCTATAGTGTACCAACGATAGATAGTATTGTCCTTGTTTTATAAACATATAAATGACCAGAAATGTGTATTTCATTTTTTGACATTTTTGTATGGTTGTAGAATGTGTTATATGAGATCTGCGAGATCGTTATAACATAGCACCAAAGAACTTTTCGTTTACTTTCACTCTGCTTTAAATACTCTGTATGATACCTCCATGTGTACTGTAACTATGCACCAGCTGTTAATGTACATCTCGGTGATCAAGTTGAACGTTTGGAGCGTTACCATTTTGCTCTATGTTTTCTTTCGAAGCCCAGATGAAAGCGCTAAAATTGTATACCCAAGGAACCACAGATTACTTCAAACAAATATGTGACAAATATTCTTTGTTAAAACATAGCAGTTGTTATTTGGATGTTGCTTCTTATGAAAATAAGTCTGAACTTTTGAAGCTTCTAGACATTGCACCGGATAGGAATAGTGATGAATATCATTTTCTTAACAAGGGTTGTATTCGTAAAGGTAAATTAAAATTTTGTTCGAGATCATACAGCAAAAGTGATCGATACACTTCTATTTATACAGCTACGATAAATAGTGAAAATCAATTAATTGATGTCATAGAATTTATTAAACATGCTGATGGTCGTATTGTTGCCAGGGCAACTGTGCTACAATGTTGCACTGTACGTATGCTTGATTTCTCGAATTATGCATTACATGGTATACCTCGACATCTTATTGATCTTTTGGTTACAAATGTCTTTATTTTTGTTGTAAAACATACGGAGGAATTTTGTGAAATACCTGTATCATCTTTGCAGGTGCCTTGTGTAACTTTGAAAGGTTTTGATAGTAATCTGGGTGACTGTATGACATTGGTAATGCCTTGCACAGTAATATCGGAATATAATTAAAACACAGATCTAGGAAATGAAAAGATCGCTTATTCGCAGTGTCTTTGTATGTCAGCTAAAGAAGCCGAGAAATATTTATTTGCAGCGTTTCGTTTGCAAATGATGATAAATAGGGCATCAGACTTTAGTAGTCTGTGCTGTTGATTACTTAATGATCGGAAGCTTGAGACAAAATGAGCAAGCTACACGACGAGTGACCTACATATCCTAGATCTGTGTGAAACTTCCCTGTTTTGTCGCCGTAAAAATACTCTATGCTGTAATGATATTGTATCAACTGTATACAGAATTTCAAATTACATGTCATAAAAGTTCACGTTGTTTGCTCTAACATACACAGAAATGCGAGGATGGTTTTGTGTACATTGCATTTTGTTGTAAGGATGAGAATTCAATCTCTATAGAGTACGCTTAAGTCGCAATAAATTGTGGGAGAAATATACAATAATTGCAATAAATTGTTCGTGGAATATACAAGAATTGCAATAAATATAGCAAAAAAAACAAAGAAATTGCAATAATTTCATTGTAATTAATTGCAATTTATTGTCAAAAATATATGAGAATTGCGCAATTAATTACAATGTTTCCGCAATTTTGTCCGCTAGTGAAGGAGAGATGAACAATAATCAGTAAATATTTCCATATTTAATAAAATTCATCAAAATACATACATAAGTGGATTGTTTCATCATTTGACGGCTCTATTATTTATTATGCGTAATAATTCACGATAACTTTCTTATCGGTGACTAATCCTAACTTAGTATTACTTGAAAATTTATTTATAGTGAAAGTCGACAAAAACATGCAAATATGGATCACATACATAGGCGATTATCAGTTAATATGTAATGTGGACAGCATATCACCGGTAATGAATCAACTGATTGAAAGACAGGAAGACAAATACAAATGTCGACCCGCTCGATTAAAAGATGCATTAGTAATTGACTAATTCGACGAAGATAGTTCTCTTTAAATGATGTGAATAAATCTCACTTATCAAGTTGTTGCTAAAGATCTCAAGCGAGAATCAAACTGTGCTAGCTGTTCAGACTTTGCTAGATGACAGGTCTAAATATCGCATTCTCAACAAAACAGCATTGATCAAATATGTTCAGAAAATGGAAAATGATGACCGACTCTTTGTAGGCTTTGAATATTACATGCAGCCTAGGATCGTCTCAAACCGAAAGATGTGCGCCTGCGGAAAAGAGTTTTTTTAATTGTAGTTATTCTCGTCGTTTTTAAAAACTGTATTTGTGAGTGATTCTGTAGATAGAAGAATTCGCTATGAGTCGCTAATGCAATATGCTAATGAAAATCATAAATTCAACTGACTTTATAGGCCCTAGTACTTTGAAAAAGAAAACTTTCAGGGACATGCACGGCAGCTAGGATACCTGCAATCATTTGCCCCCAAAAGTGACTTGTAGGAACTTGTTACTTGTCATTTTGTGCATAAGTTCTGTTGATGACGGTGCATTAATTCTAAACCCGCCAAGCGAATCGGCTTTCGTTTTGCTTTAGTGAGCGCAGTCGTTCGTGTTGATAAAAAGAGAGATAATAGTAGCTGTCATTTGGAACATTTACCAATACCCATCGATCGTAACATCACGAGCTGTTCTATTTCTCATTTCCATCCGGATGTTATTGACTATATACATGTTGATCCTTTCACTACTCGTGTAACTGAATCTCGTTATTTCAAACTTTGGAACAGAAAATCATTTGCAGATGGGCAATTCCACGTCAAGTGGGACAAGAGCTTCAAATTTCAGATGTCAATTTTAGTTCTTCTCTCTCACTTATTACAGTTGCTTTTTATTTACAAAATATCTTTGTGGACAATGATGGAAACCTTTGAATAACTTAAGGCCTTTGTCACTAGCTGCTCAAAGTCACTTTTATAAAGTAGCACACATTTCTTTCATTTCAGAGGACGTACAATTGTTTCTGGGGCCTGCCCAGCTGGAACGCTGTACTCGTTGTGCGGCAAGACGAACCGGTAAGTACATCTGATCCCTTTCACATCAAGACGTGTGCGAGAGCAAACGTGACAGCAATGAATGCGTCTGCTCATTGGCTGCTTCAGGAGAGGATCTTAGGCTTGAGCAGTCACTGCAGAGATGCTTCTGAAGAAACTAAAAGAAGCTAATTACCATTGCAATTATCTTCCAATAACTATTGGAACTTCCGTAAATAGCAACTACTACTGAAAGGACAGCTAAATGAATGCCGGCATCCCGCGAGTAAAATCCCGGGATTCGGCATTGCAAAAGCCTGGTCATTAGTGATTTTGCTCATCTAACGTGGGAAACTTGATTGTGATCTATCAGTGCATGTATTTTTGTAAGCCACTAATTGTTCTGCGGTCCGGAATGCACATCTGCGGCTGAATTTGATTGTCCAACGTGGGAAACTTGATTTGTTTTCTATTTATACACCACGCATCGTTCTGCGGTCGGGACAGCAGTTTATTCGGCTAGCCACCTCTTACTATATTTAATTCGATGAAGAGCTAGTTAGGATAATCGTAGTCTAGTCTATGAAAGGGGTATATGAGAAGGAATGAAGCAAGCATGCACATGAGGCCTTTTGCCGAGTACAAAATTGGAAGGTCGACACATAGGGCCTTTTGCATTTCTAAATTTCATCAAATTTGCGGATTGAATTTGAAGATATACTCCTCGGACTTGATATAAAATGCAAATTAGAACATTTCTGCGTTGAAAAAAAACATTTTTGAAAATTATGCACATGAGGGCTTTTGCCGATGAAGTGTCATCTTAGGGGAATCTGGATATCGAATTGTTGCTAAATATCTGAAAACTGAATCCATCTGTGTCTTAGTCATGCAAATTTAAAGCAATGAATTGTAAGCTATTTTTTCTTTTCTTTTATTTGCTAACAACATACTTCACCTGCTTTCATTCTGCATCCAAAGTACTTTGTTGTTTCAGAGCAATGAAGGGAATCGCGAGATTCACCCGTATAGAAGGATGAGCGCCAGAGAGCAGATGGCGGCAGATGAAGAAAATAAAAAAAAGAAGAACAAAAAATTCAAAAAATCCAAAAAAAAAAGAAAACACTATACCCATTGATGAACCAAGTGATAATAAAGATGTAAAAATGGTGCCAATTGTTGAGCCAAATGCGCAAGAGGATATAAGCTGAATATTTTCTTGTTGTGGTATTTAATTGACTGATTATACACAATATGACTGAAGAATAGAGAAGCTCTCAATATCAAAGGCCTTTAGTCCTAGCTGCAGTAAAATTTGACCCTTTTTGCCTCAGGAGCATAATGTCCCCTCGGTTTTTATCTCACGCCGGAACGAATAATTGCTTGAAGGTCTCCTTCAGTCACTTTTCTAACTTTGTATTGGCCTTCTCTGAGTGGTGACTGCTTTTTTGTGGTCCCAATACAGGTAGCCTTAACAGTGTAGTGATATTTAAACCGACAACGTCACCAGCCAGACAGCATTTTAAATAGGTTCTACTTTAATTTTCATGAAATTCTGTCGACTATTTTAGATGCAATAACGAAGTTAAAAAAATGTTTGTTTTAATTTTAAAATGCTATTTGACAGGATCAACTTGAAATCAAAAACTAATACCACCATCGGATAGAGCATCGCCAAATAGGTATACCCCATCATGTGATGCCGTATAAGTTGATGGTTTAGAAGATCTTGAGTGTAGGGGCCATCATTCCCATTCTAATACTTCACCGACAGGAAAAAGCCTGAGGCAAATATGGTGAATGTCTAGAATTATTTCAGTTTTGAGATACTTATTGATCAAACCTGAAAACCAAAAGTCATATCCGCACGAAAAGAAGTGCTGTTTTATTTATTTTTGACATATTGTGAAAACATATAATCACAATCACCAGTATGCTTATTATAGGAAGTTTGAGATCTTTCGGGAACAATCACTTTTAAAGGAATTAAGAACAAAGCTTCAAATCTTCCTCCTATTGACTGTGCTGCTACAAGCCGCAGTAACCCGCACTCAGAGCACTCTGAACTACAGCCCGCGCACATCATCTCCATGACTGCGGAATAATGAAAAATAAGCGTCATTCAAGTTGTCTTCGGCTGAAAGTCCGATGTATTCGCAACAAATCGTCCCTTTCATCGATGTTAGACCAAGATTCGAGCGTCACAACAGGTTTACACTTCAATTCTCCATCAAATAAGCTTTTTCGAGGAGATTGCAACGAATGCATGCATTTTCAGATTGTTTAAAATTGATTACACATTATCAAGGCTCGAGACATATCAGTTGATGAACGTAAAAAAGCACTAGTTTAGATAAACGGTTGCAGTGAAGTTGTCTCAGTATCTTCTACACAAACCACAAAGAACATGGAAACATAAATAAGGTTTGAAGAACCGAATGCAACATCTGGAGTAGGGCCTATACTCGTGATAGCTCTGTACGCAAACCTTTCTGCTATTTCTATTACTATTTGAAATAGACCGAATCGATTTTATTCTTAAATTCACTCATCCTATAAATTGAATATCTAAAACCAAATGTACGTTTGTAAGGTTATTCTTAGTTCACGGCAAAAATAAAATTTTAATAGACATCTAGAAAATGGACCACGAAGCCTAAAATGGCGGTCGATCTTATCCACTGCAGAGTTTTTACAAAGGGTTCAGCGTGCCGAGCATCGAATTTCAGGCCCATTTGCAGGCATGTATTCAAACGATTGTCTGTACAATAGATGTTTCATTTTAATTAATATTTAGATAAATCAATGCGTCGTCCAATAAACGAAAGTAAGGCCAAGAACGACATTCCTTGTCAACATCGATGAGTCGGCATTGTTCGCCGGTGTTATGACATTCTTTTGATCCTATGACTAAAAGTGTTGATCGGAAACTCGAATCACAAAGGGTCAAGATCCATCATTCCAATACCCACTTGCAAAAAGAGAGACAACTAGGACAGTGATCCGAGACCGAAGTATAGATGAACATCTTTATTCTCATGCCATCGAACTCAATTGATTTCATTATGTAATGCTTCTCACTTCATTTTATTGCAGGATCGGACGATAGAACTAATAAGGGGCATGTACCTGACGCTCGATGCTTCTTTCAATGATGAGATACTACAGTTCATCCATAGTGAATTATTTAAGTAAGTTGAGTTTCTAAGTGAGCTTGTTCGAAGAATAAAGATACAGCGAAGGTTTTCCATCTGTACAGAATAATGTGATTTTCATGATCTAAATGGTCTTTTTTTCGTTTCAGGCAGAATTATTCCTACAAGGAGATATATGCAATAGCCTCCTACGGAGTTTCTAAGAAATGGGACAGTAAGTCATGATTTCATATATTGATTAGATATAAAAATGTAGCATTATAACGCTCCGAGATGGAATAACAGTCATTTATCAGGTCAGATTGCATCCATAATTAATTATCAAAAAGTAGAATTCAGAATAGAATTGGCGAATAGTAGAAAAGGTGAAAAGTTATCGCATTGATCTATCACACTTATCAATAATCTACTGTATCAAATGGTCAAGTGGTCAAGTGCGATCTGTAATGCATAAAATGAAAATAATTTGTGATGAACGCTATTTTGACCGTAGGCCTACTTAATGAGAATGATACTTTGGAATTAACGTGATGTACCTCACTGCACTTGTTCACAGCTTGTATATGAGTGGCTTGAAAGATGATTGCGTTATCGAGAATGAATAATGAAACGAAACAATAAAATGAAGATGATTTGTAGAGGGCGTACATTCGATACACAAATTTGACCAAAAGCTACTAAGATGAATCTGACAGAAATTTCGATATCAATGAAATATCAGAGTGTTTAGTGAATACTCCCAGTCCGAAGTATTGAATACATGTAAATGGTTTAATTGTCTATCATAGAGGCGTACAGAACGAAACATGTATGAGCAGCATTAAGTTTATGAACAGCAGAATTAAGTTTTAGAAAATAAGGAACTATTCATGACTGCAGAACTAGAAATGTCATGAATGAATGTTTTAAATAATATTTGAAAAATTAAAATATCTGTCCTCACTTTTCAGACATTCTATCAGGCACAATGGCATGTTCATCACAATCTGACTGACTGGATGAGAACTAATCGGATGGGAGGATCCGATCTGCAATTGTTTTAGGTAAGTTCTCAATGATCTCGACGCAGCTGGATTGTGTTGTAGCAGTTTACGGAGATATCTCTTTTGGCATAGAGAAGGACTTCGAATAGTTTCATCTAGCCAGGAATTTAGTAGGTAGCACCCACGTAAAATGTTTATCATCCTAAAATAATTTTGTGTAAAAAGATTGTCATATACTATATGTAGAGCACTGAATCTACCATCGACAGAACGGCTAGAGGTCTGCAATTCTATCCACATTGATTTGAGAATGTTCACTTCTTGTGATCACCATCTATCAATGGTGAGGGGAATGCTTGTTGTCTTCTTGAATTGATCATATTTTGAAATTTCTTCAACACAAGATCTTAAGGAAAGCCTAATGCTTCTATATTGGTAACAATTGTAAAAGTCAATTATGTACTTATCGAAAATCACACAGAAAGAATTTGTTAGAAAAACAGGTACAATCACAAAAATGTTGATGAATTCCAACACAAGAATAGTTGAATAACTCATTTTCTGTATATTTCATACATGTCAATGAATTGATAAATTCATTATTGACAAACCATATTACAAAAAGTTATAGAGGAGATTGCTATACGAGTGATTCATAACCACATAACCGTAATGGAAATATGCATTTTGCTATCATTAGAAAATAAAATAAAATAATAATCAAAATACAAGTCTTTCAATGCACAAAATTATAATACCAAAATCGATTTCGTCGGTCCGGAATGATCATTTACTACCTATATGCGGAAATAAAATGCTAAATCATTTGAAATCATAGAAGATCAAGCACAGACATCACAAAAATCAAAGAAATGGAAATTAGGTATCATCATAGCTAGTTCGTGTTGAAAATCAACTTTTACTAATAATTGCAACTGGTACACTCGCTTGGTTCCATTCTATTAACGTATTCATAATTGATGTTGAGCTTTCTGAATTGTTCATGATGTTAACCGCTCTGCTATCCTTTGATTGATGCTGGGAAGAAGACTATATTTTACTCTCGTCTAGATTGATTTTGCTACTATTCTGGTTGCATTTTCATTCTATGGTGTCATATTGGATATCTTTGTGACCGCCGCGGTTTGGTCTTAATTTGGCCGCTAATTTTGGAGATCGTCTTTGCCCATTTTCTGTCGATCTTTCGTTATTACGTCCGTGAATTTACCACTGCACAGTCACTTAATGGTCATCACGTCAGCAAATTAATTATCACGTGATTTAGTTGGGCACAACCTCTACATTCGACTGCTGCGTGGTAGAAGCTGTTAATTTTCTTCATGACGTTGTAATGCACACTCCTCGTATTCATAGTAAATGTTTGCTCTTTTGAATGGATTAGATTTTTGTAATGTTTGCTTCAATGCTTCTCCCGATTTCTCTATCACTTGCATTTTGATTCAATTGTTTTTTATTGTTTTTTCACATTCTCTTCAGTGCTGAATTAGGAATTTACTGAAATTTGAATGTGTCTCACCCACTGCAACCTTCCGGTGAAATGACTCGTTAGGAAAATAGCAATTTACCTTCATTTATTTCCTTCATTATTTTGCCATCATTATTTCATCTTTCGCCTTATTTGGAAAAGAAAAAAACGATGAGAATATAGTGTGCATGTAGATGAGCTTTCGTACATTCTTATAAATGAGTTAATCTTGCTTCCAATAGGAATCCAATAATCTTAAAATGAAGCGTAGGCTCGTTGTCGGACCACATTTGCAGACGATTTCGAATTTAAAAAAAACCACCAGTTTTATGTCATTGTGACAGTATAACTGAGTTTCATGAATTAATGAATAATCTGACTGCAAGAAATATAGAGCCCATCGATCATTATCTTCAGAAAGCAAGCAACATGCGTTTGATCTCCAAATAAAATAACTAATCAATATCCAACTAGGCAATCAAAATTTCATTCCCGTCTCCTTTCTTAATTAAACTTTCTTCATTTTTTGACCGCATATTCTTTTTTCATGAATGTGTTTTAGTGTGTTCAATGTGTTACTATGATCATATTGAATGTTCTCCAATAGTTTTCGAAACATTTTGGAAATAAACATTTATTGACTTATCAACATGCAAAATTTACAGTATTTTGGGAAACTGATTTCATTAAAAAATGATGACTTTTGATAATCATATATTTCATTAGAAAAGTCTCCATTACAGAAGTCATCTTTGGTTTATAGTTGCCACTTTATTAGATTTCTACTCTACAGTTCTTATCAATAAGCTCTTTTCCTTGGGATTCATACTCATAGACAATATTGACCACATTCAGTGGAAGACAGCTTTTTTAAATTCAAAGGCCTTTTTGTATAATATATTTCCATTCTGCTATCTTGGATTTTAATGCCATCGTCATTTTCAGTATTTCTGTTATTAGTTAACTTTGTTATGCACTTATGAGTTGGGTATATTTTGGTTGTGCTAATTACCCTCCTTTCATTATCAGTGTTTCTGTAATTCCATGTAGTTGCGCTGCACAGTTATAGGTTACAAATCATCTTACTTAGTTGTTACAAAGCGGCTGATTATTTACTTATGTTACTTCATCATTCCTCTTCCTTACTTGCGTTTTCTGCTTTCTCACTTCAGATCTTCTGCTGAGGGACACTATCTGGTTGAGAGGGTTATCCTCTTCCCTCAGGCTTTGATTTAAATAAATATTTCAACCATGTGGTAAATGTTTAGTTGTTAATTTTATGTAATTTGTTTGATTTTCTGTCTTTTACTTTGATCATCAAGGACAAGGTCCATTTCTGTATTTCGCATCTTTCCCTTCCAGGTTCATCAATTATTGAACTGGATGCGAAAATCAAAAAAAGAAGGAAAGGAAAGTGAACGATATTTTATTTATATTTCATAGCTTGTTTTTTATATCTTCTGAATAAAACCATATAATGCAATCCCTTGTTTTCTGTAAATTGCAATCAGCAGAGCTACGATGAGTCTAGGAAATGAAGCAAGTTGTGACTGTGGACGTAATTCACGGCGAAGAATTTCCGGCGTTTACTGTCATAAAGAAAATTGCAATCGTCTAGTAAGTACACATGAATCTATAAATGAAGAACATGATTCTTCATTACAGGAAATGAGATAAACGATGGATCAAATTGCCACGCAAAGATGTACCGTACGGCTCGTTCAATCGGCTATGTGCGTCTGATTATTTGGGCCAAATCATACTTTCTTCCATCCAGAGACTATATTTTGGAAGAGTCAGCAACATTTCTGAAGATGAATTAGTGGGTACGTCATATAGAGAAAATCAAGCTAAATTCCCTCATTTCAAGAAAAACTCCGTGAATCGTTGTGAAATGCTGGAAACACAGAACACACATTTGATCTCTGAGGCTGTCAATTCCATTCTGATTATTTGCCCTCCAAATATTACAGCCGCTGTGCTCACACAGTCCAGGCAAGTACGTTGGCACCTCTTGACGTGCGTCTTTTCGCATTTCTGCTTTACGAAGGTCACTGATTTATCGAAAAGACTTTGGATTTAAAAACGCATGCTTTGGTTCATAAAATCAAACTAACATGTATTTCGTAATATGCAAGACTCTTTGCTTTTAAAATGCGTCTTCTAAATGAGAGATGAAAAGTCTCAAAAGTTTAGATATAATCGAATTAAATTGATGAGCTTTGAAATACAGTATAATTCACCGTGTCCGACAGTGCACCTTGACATCGGAATTACAAATGACCAATTCTGAAATTGAAATGACTATCTCTGCGTTATGAATGACGATTTCTGGATTACATCTGGTGACTGAATTTTGAATGAAGATATTTTAGTGTTCACTAAATGACCCATTCCTAGATGTGAATTGCAAGTCTGAAATAAAAATGACGCATTCTTGAATATGTCGGTACTTTTGTCGTCTTTTTAAACATAAGTGATTTAAAATTAATGACAAATTAACATCCCTGATATTTGGACTATCTCCCCTGATTAAAAATGATATTACATGAAATCTGCGTGTTGTATTTCAAAATATAAATTCCATAGAGTAGGTGTAAGTAAGTATAGAGTGTCGACTCAAAAAAGTGTCTGTATACAGTGAAAATTTTTATATGAAAAGATTTCGTTTTTTAAGGAACAGTTTTTAAAAAGATAAAATTTTGCAAATTTATAAACTACCGACATGAAGCTCCTTTATAAGTGGTATGAAACAAGTTGGATATCAAAAGGAATGAATATTTGCTAACAAGCCTCTTAAATAAGCGGTTATTAAACTGATTATCAAGGAAATTTCATGAACTGCACTATAATGTAAGTCCCTGCAAGTCTTCAAGGAAAGTTGAGATGTTATTGAGAGCTTCTTGACTAAGATGTCGTGCTTCTAATGTAATTCAATTTTCAGTGGCATGATTTAATGATTCACACGGCGTCATTTCTTGAATCTGAATAGTAATGTGAACCCATTTGCATCTTTTGAAGTTGATTGTGATCAGTTTCTTTGATTACAATGTTTTGCTCATGCAGCGTCAGTTTGTGATATGATGACACTTAAAAGAAAATAATCTTATTCTAATATATCGTTTATAGTTAATTAAACAAACTATATCACCTCTCCAAGTTGTCATGACATGGAGGATTCGTGGAATATTATTCCTTGTTCTGTATTGCTATCATGATTAGTGAAATTCGTGTGCATTTCTCCAAACGTGTAAAAATGTGCATATCTCACAGGTGGTACTGTGTCTCGACTTATGTTCATTTATTGAAATCGGAACTGCATACACATTGTGGATTTAATAAATGCTGAGTTGCTACTCTATCTAATATACTTCCTCGATGATAAATTCTATTTGTAATTGGTCTTGTATTTTCAATGACACAACTGACAATAGCGAGCAGCTCGTCATTCCCTTCATTGTCCCATCGGCCCAGTTTTCGCAGCAACAGTTGCTCCATGACGAGCATTGATCGTCATGGTGCAATTAATGGGCTTTAAATATATTCCGCACAAATTTCAGTCAAAGAGTCGTTTTCATTCGGGGACGACCAGGATCGCCAGAAAGAGTTACTAACCCTCGAAGAGAGATCAAGTTTATGACAAGCAAATCTTCGAAAGGTTACAGGTTCGATGGTGTGAAGACTTGAATCCAAACATTGTATCATAATAATGCTGAGCCGTTGCAATACAACTAACGCAGCTGCTGGATTTCAAGTAAACCTGTTGTGACCGACCACCTAGCTGGCAATTAGCTGTGCGTTTTTCAAAAAGTATTCCGCAATAATGCTTGCAGTAATACTTACAACACTTCATGCAACAATACTGACATTAACGACTGAATTACTACGAATATTCCAAAGTGCATCATCTCTTCTGTCAGACAATTAATTGAACGAATTCACTTTTATTCATTGAACAAATAAAGCTTCTTAGCTTCGTGATGTAAAAATACTGACGTATCCGATATAGAATATTATATTACTGAGATATTTGACTTTTGGTTATATTTGACAAGATCTACAGGGTGACTCAAAAGTCTTAATCGGGTTTCAAATTGAGATTTCTCAGCAAGTATTTACAGGACGGACTTAATTTTTCGTTTATGCTGTAGAGGAAGAGCCAGAATTTCCAAAAGGACTTGCATTTTTACTATATATGCTGGAATCTGGAAGTGAGCACCCTTGACTTCGGTACTAAGAATGATGCATTTTTTGAAGTTTTCAAAAGTCTCATCGATTGTGACTTTCGTTACGGACTGCACTGCTTCAGTAGTCTTCACTCGCAGTTCTTTGTTGTTCGTTGGCCTATTCTTATACACCAAAATAAAATAAATTTTCCTTGGTATGACCCCACAAAAAATAATCAAGAGGCGTCAGATCTGGGCTCCTAGCTGGCCATTGGATGGGACCGTTTCGGCCAATCTATCGATTAGGGAATTAGATGTTGAGAAATTTTCTGACATTCAGACCTCAATGAGGCCGTGCGCCATCTTGTTGAAAAAGCATAGTCGAAAATCTTCGTAGTCTTTTTAGTTCCAGAATGAAATAATCCTTCAACATCTCACGATAAGAGTCTCTGGCCAATGTTGATTCAAAGAAGTAAGGTCCGATGATCCGGTCGCAAAACATGACCGCCCAGACCACCAGTTCATTCGATTTCAGGGGAATCTCGCTACATAAATGTAAATTTGAATTTTCATAGTCACATTTTCATAGTCACAAACCATACAGTTGTGAATTTTAATTTTGCCACTCAAATGAAAGATTGCCTCGTCAGAAAAAGAGTTTATGGATGAAACTGGGATCATCACATATCCGGTAATTTCTTCGCAAAACTGAAGCCTTGGTCACAGTCGTCCGGTAGCAGTTCATGCACACGCGAAATATGAAATGACTTCATGCCAATTGCTCTCTTCAAAGTACGTCGAACAGTCTCACGTGGCATATCAAGCTTATTGGCTGCATCCCGCACCGATGATCTAGTATCACCGATGATCTCAAACTCTTCCTTGACACGCAAAACATCACCTTCAGCAAGGGATAGGCGACCACTTAACTCAGCATCTTGGACAGTAACCGTTTCAGTCAATTTCTTAAACACTAGTCGTAATGTGCTCTCAGAAGGTGGCTGTGACGTAAATTTTTTTGCCGTTGCCGTCGAGCAGCATTTATGGATTCGCATTTTGTCATAAGCAACACAACGTCAATTTGATCTTCTCCCGATAACGTCACTATGGCTTCTAGAAACCAATTCTATGAGCAAGAAGTGAATATCAACCATAGTACTAATTAACGATTTTTGAAATCCTTTTTTTGTCATATATCTAGGCCTATGCTTCAATTTAAAGACATTGTGACATCATGCATAACTAATGCGCTATGTAGAAGCTTGATCACCATCATAGCATTGCTTGAGTACCAATCACACATTGATGGAAGTGGATAGCTTACCTTTCTTCTTTATTGTCTTTCTTCATTATTTCTTCCTATTTACCTTCCACTAATAACTTAATGGACGTTAGTGCATCAAGCCTTGTTCATATTTTGTAGGTCGCTAAATCAAACAGATTTCATAATAAAGGATTCGTGGGTGTAGTTAATGAGAAAACATTTTTAAGTGAAAAGCGCTTTTCAATGACAGCTGAAAGATTGGAAGATCTCCATAATAAGAGTGAGCTTCGCTGGAACTTTGTCTTGATTTTTTTCACAATTGCGAACTGTTACTAAAATTCTGGTTCTTCCTCTACAGTATAAATGAAAAATTAAGTTTTTTATGTAAAGCCTTGCTGAGAAATCTTGATTTGAAACCCGATTAAGACTCTTTAGTCACCCTGTATGTCCATTATCAGTTTTCTTCATTGAACTGTGAACCATGATATTATGATTTTAAAACATCAAACTGTACTCCTTATGCAAGTTTCCACATTAGCCAACGGTTAGATCATGATTGAGTGACATTTAAACTCATCTGTTGAGTTCTGTCTTGGGGTACAGACAATACAGTGACGAGACTCAGGCGGTTCATTTTGAATGTCGTCCACAAATAGTGATTAAGCAAGGGGCATGCTATGTCAAAGACGAACCTCCGCAATACTTTGTTATGTATCTTATCAGACGATACCTGCAAAACTGCAGAGGCTGCTGCTGAGCATATAAACTCCTACCGTACCTTTCGGGAATTGATCGACAATTTCGAAAGGTCATATGCGCAAGCTATACATGTAAGAGTAGATACATAAAGTATTTGGTAATACTATTTTTCATTATTTGTAAATGCAGAAAATCATCATCTCCTATTCACCATTCAGCCAGTATCTCAACCGTGCTATGATCTACTTGACATCAAAAACCTGCAAAATGCATGGGATCAGCGAGTTTGAATTGATTTAACCTGAAACGGGTCACGACAAAGGTGCTGCAGACGGGGTTGGAGCCACTGTCAAAAGACTGTCGCACATTCATGTGTGGTTCATCAGCGACAGAATATCCTGTCCGTCAAAGACATTGTTCCGCTACTTTCAGATGCAGGAATAATAGCTGGACTCGCAAAACAAAACTTACATCGTTCTTAGACTATTTTCGAAATTGTTAAACGGCTGAATTTATTTTTTAATGTGTTATTTTTAGGCCTTGGCCGCCTAATTAAAAAAAATCGTTAAAACAAGACAAACAAAAATTCTCTCTGTGTTGCAATAATAAAACAATGGGAAAATTATTATATTTATCTACCGGTAGAGAGAGCGAGAGAACCACTTCAGAAAATAAGAAAGCATGCATTTACATAATCATGTAGAATATAGTAGCCTACCAGCAATATCGTTGCTGTGCTTTTCATTGTGACATTTGTAAAATTCGCTCAATTTTAAGATAGATTAGCACATTGATAGAAAGAAATGTTTGAGTCCCAAAATGTGAAAGACAAAATTTGATCAAAAAGTGGGCGTTTACGGTGGATTCACCACATTGCAATCGAGTCATATTTAATAAAAACACTACTCAGCCATCCAATCTTAGCATAAAACGAGGCCAATGCAGTTTAGTCCGGCAGCCAGAACGAGTTTCTGCAGGGAACGAGGCCGAAAGTGAGACTTTCACAGAATGATGTACACCCTATGTCTACTACGAATCTACGCGTCTGCCGAGTTCTAGTGAGTTCCTCTTCTTGTCAGACTGAATCAAAGAAAAACACATGTAAATCCAGTGGGACGCAGATTGCAGTTTTTGGTAATAATGGAATTCCCTATGCTTTCTCTGATCAAACGAAAAGTACTAAGGTCAGAGTCATAATTTTTGGCATGGAATGTCTTCATGTCCTTTCATGTTCATGCGCCCCTGTTTATAAAGCTAAACACATTTAGATTTGGCGAGCCTCTTAATGTCGGCAAACACCAACATGTTGGCCACTTCATCCACATTGAAACACATTCTCACATACATTGCCGATTAGATGCATGATAATAGCACATGCACATAATAGAAAATGACCTGAAGACATTCCATGCCAAAACTTATGACTCTAGGCTTAATACTTTTCGTTTAATCGGAGAAAAGATAGAGAATTCCATTTTTATCAAAAACTGCAAACTGCGTCCCACTGGATTTACATGTGTTTTTCTTCGATTCAGTCTGACAAGAAGAGGAACTCACTAGAACTCGGCAGACGCGTAGATTCGTAGTAGGCATAAGGTGTGAAAGTCTTACTTTCGGTCTCGTTCCCTGCAGAACCTCGTTCTGGCTGCCGGACTAGTTCTACCTCTTATATGGCTGGCATTTCCCTGACATTGGAGAACAGCAATTCTATGTTTGTTGTCACGCGGTCTGAATCCCTCAGACTGATCAATTCATATCCAACGAGATACTCTACGAGCTTTCAAATGTCATAGAGAATCCGTTCCTGTCCAGCGGGCCTACAGCCTTAAGTACATGTAGTTCTTTTGCTCTTTCTAACGCCCAGGTTCGCCCTGGAATGGAATTCTGTTCATACGCTTGTTCATCTAGCTCTGAGGGCAGCTCAGATATATTTGATTTAATTCAGGGCAAGCCAGTTCGACTGATAGATGATATTCCCTTCAAATATGACATCTCTCGAACACCGTCATATCAGGGTACACTTCTGTTGCTCCCTCTTCTATCCGTACCATCACGGTCTTCGTTCACATGAATTGGCGTCTGTTACTCCTTGTGCTCGTTGTTTTGCCAGATGCACAAGAGAAAGAGACTATATACTGTACAGTATACAAGTTCTCGTTATCAAGCTGAGCATTTAAAGAGACCTTTCTCTCATAGAACAACAACTGATAATAAGCCTTTAGAGGCAGTTCCAACAGCTGCAAGTATTGAAACATACATAATGACTGTCAACAATTATCCACTTAGTTCCAAGAAGAGTTGATAATTTGAAAGCTTTTTTGATGCTTTAAGCCTCATTTACATCAGGTCAGTATTCCAAAAAGTAGGTGGATCTAGTTGTTTTCAGTTTATTGCGAACTTCAGATATATTGAATGCATCGATTTTCATAGCTGATACAATAGTAACCAAAGCTTGGTATCTCTGATCTCGGTCTTTGTAGTGCTTATACATAGTATCCAACAGGCATGGATGGATCCCTGTAGTACTCTTCTGTAAAAATATGCGTTTTCTCCGGAGTCCACTTATCCGTATAGCTAACTTACGAAAGGAATGCACTTAGATTTGTTCAACAAACTGATCTGAGGACTTGCGACACCTGATTGGATTTGACCTTGATGTTACGATTACATTGATACAATAGTGTGTAGTGGAGGGAAGATTCTGATCTATTGAGCTATTTTGAATTTTCTACAAGAACATCACTTCATTGATTTAACTGATAACGATCTGTGATTTTCGTATATCTATGGTTGAGCATTGCATGAATAGAACACTGGCCTGTTCTACAGTACAATGCAGCCCGCCCCAGTGAAGTGAGCCACTGGGCTGTTTTTTGTAGACGCCAGCGAACATTTCTTTAGCTCGAGTCGGTGTCAGTCACCGTGTGTGTCAATAGACGCCAGTCAATGGCCTAATGTAAATTAGGCTGTATGCGGTGCTATCTTATTATCATCACGTTTTCTATTTTACACTGTTCTATTTTTGTTCAATTGGAAATTTCGTTAACTTCTTATGAATACGTGCACACATTTCGGTTGTGACAAAACCAATGGTGATGTTCGGAATGAACATTTTAAATTTGAATTCTCATTAGCAGCCGAATTTATTATTATTATTTGTTTATTGTTACGAAATAAAACATCTAGGAAAGTCTCCAAGCTGCATGTTATGACAAGTTGACATCTGTGTCATCTTACTAGAGAAATCTGAATATTGAACTGATGTTAAATATCTGAATGTTGTTCAAACTTCTTATATGAGGATTTATCAAATCTACATGCAGGCCAACTTATTGTTAGCTTTCCGATGTTCTAAATTTTACTCATCATAGTCCACAGAGACGCAACTGAAATCATTTCGGTGTCTTAGTCATACTGATTTAAATCAATGAATTTAACACCCTTTTTACTCCTTTTAATTGCTTACATCATACTGCCTTCATTTTCTATCCAATGTATTTCGTTGTTTCAGAACCAAGAACAAAATCATGAAATTCATCCATTCAGAAAAATAAGCGTCAGAATGAGGAACGGTAGCGAATGAGGAGAAGAGACGAAAGAAGAATAAAGATGCAAAAACAAATCAAAGAAGGCAAACATTGTGCCAATTATGCAGCCAAGTGCGAATGAGGATGTCCATATGGATCCAATATGGAGACAAGTGCGAAGAAGGATGTTTATACTGAACCAATGAAAATGAATATTTCTTGCTTTGGATTAATTAATTTACTACCCACATACTACGCTTTAGAATAGGGAAGCTGATTTTCAAGAATATTTAGTCAACCTGCAGCATAATTTAATTCTTTTAAATATTTTAATATGTGATATTTGTCAATCAATCCCGCAACCATAAGTCAAATCCGTACAAAGAGAAGTGCATTTATTATTACGGAAAGCATTAGATTACAATATCACTGGTATGCTCATTATGGGTACTGAGGTTGTTCGAAAATGATGACTTTGAAAGAATTTGATATAACATTTCTAATTATTTTTCTAGCATTTTCAGATTGCTCGGAAATGATTACATATGATCAGAAGTTGAGAAATGTCACTTGATAAACACGGATGGTGCAGTATGTGAACTGCGCATGCGCTTGCTGAGAAGTTGAATGAATTTATAGTTCACCTAGTCTCTCTCTTGGAACAGTATTCACACCGGATTGAGCGTGCCGAGATGAATAATTCAAGTTCACTTTCAAGTCTAGTTACAAAACAATTGTCTCTATATTAGGCATTAGATCTTGATTAATACTCAGATAATCGTGCACCAGCTATCTTACTGCTTCAAAAGAAAAGTGAATTGCCGGAAATTGTACATGTCTGGTATTACCATAGAAATCCGACACCCTACAACAATAAAGGACTGGAACGGACACAGACATTGAAAACAATAGGGCGTCGTAGACATGCGTTTTCATGACAATGGTGACTAAACGATGGCACTTTTCAAGGGGCTGACAATTGGAAGTTCCGACAGATTTTCACTGTATTTTGTTCATATTCGCGGTTATTATAATTTCCAATTTTTGTAATAGCATGCAGATTAAATAACTTGCAATAGATCGCCCTACGGCGAAAATCTGCAACTGTTTAGTTTCAGTAATTCGATTTTTCTCACGCTATCAACAGTGATCTAGTAGTATTGGTGCTTCAGTACATGATCGGATGGATTCACGAACCCTATTGTCCATTACACCATTTCAAGATTTATTTCAGGAACTGTGCCATGTATTCAAGAAGTTGCAAGTTGCATTTCATATGCGTGTCATTCATTCCAAACAACGCTAGGGATATTTCAGATTTGTAAAATGTATTCCAGAAAGTATAACTTAAATTAGAGATATACTAAATCAATTTGAAACTTTGTTTCTTATCTTCCAAAAACGTAAAATGTCAATTTATTTTCAGAAACATGATATGAATTTCAGGAAGTAGTTGTTGCATTTCAGAAAGGCTAGATGAATCTCAGGAAGTATTAACTCAATTTCAGAAGGTGACAGCATTATTTCAGAAATGTGACTTGTATTTCGGAGAGTGTAATTTGTATTTCAGAATGTACAGGATATTTTACGGAAAGAATTAATTAAATTGCAGTTATGTAAAAAGAATTTCAGAAAGCACTTTATGCATTTCAGAATCGTAAAATGGGCCTCAGAAAAAGTTGATTGCATTTCAGAAAATGAAATTTGTTTCTCAGAAGCATTAAATGTAATGAGACAATGTGCATGAGAGGCTGTTATTTCAGAAGTGCGGACCAAATTTCAGATGACATCAGATATATTTCAGAGACGTTGAATTGATTTCATAATGAATGAATTATATTTCATACATTGGATATTCATTTTAGGTTTGCAATGTGTAAGTCAGGAAGTATTGCTTACATTTCAGAGGCATGATGTGCATTTCCTAATGCATAATTTACATTTCAGCTTTATAAAATATTTCAGAATGCTTTTAAGAAAGAGCAAAATGTATTTCAGAATGTATAGAATGATTTCAAGAACGGGTGGAATATAACTCAACAATCGGAAAGTGATTTCCAGAAATTATTTAATAATTTTCAGATGTCGATAATTGATAATGATAGAACGACAGATACTTACAATCGTTGACTTTTAAGAATATGAGCGGTATAATAGAAATGTGTCAATCTTTATAGCCTAATGAGGAACAAATCAGTTGTAAGCACAATGTTTGTTATCGCAGTCGTTCGTGTGCACTTAGTTCATGCCAATTTTGCTAATGATTTGCAGCATCTTTTGTTAAAGAATCAATTTTGTTATATTTTCTAATCAAATTCACTACAAATTCATATTGGATAAGAGCAAATAATTCTGATATTGAATACTGCTGCATGAATCTGCAAGCATAATTCCCGTATCCTCTAAAGAATACAAGTCACCTATCTCTACTTAACCTTGCTTTTGCACGGGCGATTTTGAGCTTCGAAATCTCAACGCACCCATGATTCAATCATTCCAAAACCTCAGTACAGCACATTTGGCGTGTCCTCTTTCCGATAGTGATATCAGTTTTGCCAACTCTGTCATTTTATTACCATAAAACAGCCATTCAAAATTTGAATTACAAAATTTTTCTAAGAAATAAACTGAAAGTATAGAAACGCATGCTTTAATCGGTCATACAATGATGGTTTGAATAGTGCTGAATACAACCCTAACACGCTCCACCCTACAGGTCTACAGATCTTTTCTTCAACATTGAAGCTAATGCTCCAAGCACCATGAAAAACCGTCACTACACAACTTCGGTTGGATTTCAGGCAGATCTCTTCTTGATTGAATAGGCCATCTTCCAAGTAAATATAATAATAATAATAATAAATGCCGTTTATTATATGAACTCGTCCTTAATAATAAAAATCGCAAGGCCACACAATATTTGAACAGGGTACAGAATCGCATTAAGAAGTCAGAATATATTCGCTGGAAATCAATGTCGGCGATGTATGGAAGATCATTGTTCCTCGGTTGCTCGGTCAGATTGCATGATGTGCAATAGGCCTAATGTGCAATGTGGGAATTTGGTGATTTGGCGTGCTAGTTATAATACGAAGTAGTGATTTTCAAGAATTTTGATAACTGCCATGCCCAGCATGACAACAGGGTCGCAGACCGACATTAGGAAGTAAAGATGAATGAAATCACCACTGATTCCCCTGTGCACTGTCAAATATACACAGTGAAGAAAGTGAGAAGTGAAACACAATTTTCTGCAATTCTATGATGTATGAAAGTAAACACGCAAAATAGTTTGATCTTGACATTGGCAGATTGTAATTCAACTTTAGCAGACGTGGTACAAACTGTCTACATAATTTTCAGTTTATCGCTGACAATGCACTGCACTCTAATCATAAGGCTACTTTAATCAAAATAAAATGCAAAATGGATTTTTCCTTTACAAATTAACTATACAGCTATTATCAACAACGAACACAAAAGAGCTTTTGTCTTGGTTTTTAAGCATATAGGCTAGAAGACGGTAATGTGGCGTTTCTTTGCGGCAAGTCTAAACTACACATGTAGAACTGTTCAATTTACTTGTTTTTCAGCATTCCAACAAATTAGCACTGTTGAGTAGCGCAGAGTTACTTTTGTAGCAAGGTCTCCTTCTAGCGTCCCTCAGTCTCATATTAGTCAACATTGTTGCGTCATCTTTAACTTTCTACTCCGTTGTATGACAGCATGTACGTTTATCATTTGCGGCTTCTTTCTATATCAGGGATGTGCTTTATAGAGGATAGTTACTGCACTGTTATCAATAGGAATGTATTGATAGCAAATAATTTTTGTTATTGAGGAATTGCAAAATCATCGTGACAGATTGATTTTCAGTTTAATTGATCATTGGCGTCACGAAACAATAGGAGCTGTTCTGCTACAAGTGTAGAAGTGTAGAAGTCGTTCGTCATTAAGTGCTCCGCCATTGACAAAGGGTCAGGACCCAAAACATCTGGCGATATTTTTATTCAATTTACTTCACTTTACTTGGCATTAAACACATCGGGAGAGAATTGAATATTTTAAATCATATTCATCATTCATATTCATTATATCATCATATTCATTAAATCATATCAATTGAATATTTATATCATATCATATCGCCCTCTGCCATATCATATGATAATTTACATGCTGAGAGATGTTGAAAAATATAGGATGAGAAATCTTCCGCAAATTTCTTACGCCTGCAGCACAATGGATTTTAGCGTATTCATTAAATCTTTTGTGGTCCGATTTCTATGATGCAAACTTTTAACTCTAAACTCCCCAAACCACCTACTCTTCACCAGAAAAATTTCTTCTTTTGAGGAAAGCTGCTATTCCGCGTCATAACACACAATCAAGCATTTAAGTGTTGCAGAACTATACGAATGAGGTTTGAATAGCGGATTTATATTTTTTCTTCAAAATGATACTGTCGAACGTTTTCGGCTATCGTCCACTGGCCATGTTCACGACAAATAGACAAAGACGGTTTGTAAAGACACTTGGAATCAGATATGCTACAGCAATCAACGCAGTCGACCAATCAGATACTAGATGAATACTTGCACACACGATCTCGACAGGCATGAAAGCTGAACAATAGACAAACGTGTCAAAGGCAACCAACAATAGACAGCAAGATGACTGACATCGCTCCACAATGAAGTACGTATCCGGAACAAGATATAGAACGCATAGAAAAAGGGGCTATATGCAAAGTACCTAGGATATGTATGTGAAACAAAGTGAAAAAGAAATTCAAACAAAATATATGAATAAATAACAGGTGAAAAATATACAGAAAAGTAATTAAATTAAAATATTTATAAACACAGTTTAAAAGGAAATTGTGAGATAAAAAAACTAGAAAATATATACAGGGTTAGAAAAACTCCATCCCAGGCACGGTCCAAAGAGTGGAAGACTCGATTCCCTCCACCCCTCTGCCTGGTATGCCAAGCCTCTTTAATTTTTTTTAAATAATTGTTCTCCCTATTCAATCTCCTGGCCCCATCCCAATCCATGTTGTATCCCTGCTGATGGACGTGCTGCGCAATCTCGGAGGAAGTCGAAATATTGCTCACAGTCCGTCTGTGCTCCTTGAGACGCTCTTCAAGCGTTCGAGCTGTCTCCCCTATATAATTCCAGGAGCAATCTTTGCAAGAAACTGCGTAAGCCCAACCCCTCTTCTTGCTTTGTGTAGTACGTTTTTTGACCAACATGCCACCCACAGTGTTCCTCGACTTCATCCCGATTTCCACCCCAGCCCTGCGAAACACCCTACCAACCCTGTCAGAAAGACCTGGAACGTATGGAATCAACCCTCTTCTCTGAACTGTCTCTCTGTTGCCATTACCCTTGTTCGCAGCATTATTCTTCCTTTTCTTATTGAGAAACATAAAATCGTTTCTTCCATAACCTATTAGGGCAAGGCCTTTACGAATATGACTGTGTTCACCTTCCAGGTTATCCTTTCAGCATACTTTCTCAGCTCTATCACCAAGACATGAAACAATGCCGCTAAAAACTCTTTTGGGATGACAAGAATCTCTGTGCAGATAGCTGCCGGAGTGCGTAGGCCTCCTGTAAACACTGAAGTCTATTCCATTAGCCCCCTTTCTGATCACGACATCAAGGAAAGGTACGCTGTTCGCAGACTCGACCTCTAAAGTAAACTCAATTGTAGGCCTCAGTTTACTCAAAAACTTACGCTAAAAACTCTTTTGGGATGACAAGAATCTCTGTGCAGATAGCTGCCGGAGTGCGTAGGCCTCCTGTAAACACTGAAGTCTATTCCATTAGCCCCCTTTCTGATCACGACATCAAGGAAAGGTACGCTGTTCGCAGACTCGACCTCTAAAGTAAACTCAATTGTAGGCCTCAGTTCACTCAAAAACTCCGCCAAGGAAACCAGTTCCTCTGCGTCGCCCTCATAAACTAGGAGAATGTCGTCAACGTACCTCAGCCATCTAATCGGTTCTTTAAAGCCGAAATCAATGGCTTTACGAATGGCCATCCCTTCAAAAAAGGACATGCATATATTAGCCACTGTATTAGCCACAGACTACTCCCCATTGAGACACCATTAGTTTGCTTATAAAAATTATTATTAAAAGGTGAAGTAACAGTTAGTTAGACAGAACTCCACTAACCTACAAATAATATCAACACTAAAATGCGTCCGCTGGGCGAGGGACGAGTTACTACTCAGATGATCCCGATTGACAACGATTTACTCTTCTACGGGAATATTAGTGAACAGGGTGATGACATCTAAACTGGACAGAGTAAAGTCACCCAACCTGTCAATTTTTCCAAGCTCATGAACTAGATACTGAGAGTTTCGTACGTAAGAGAAGCCCTCTCGGGAATACGGTAAAAGAATATCTGCCATCAAACGACTGATCGGGGCTAAAAGACTGCCTCTCATCCCAACTGTGGGTCTCAAGGGAACGTTCTCTTTGTGTATCTTCCGGAAACCAAATAAATAAGGGGGATCAAAATGTGTCGAGCATAAGTGGAGGAATTCTTTTCTTTCCATCCTTCCAGCGTCAACAAGTGGTTGCAGAAGGCCCCTTAAAACCTTATGATAGCGATGACCAGGATCCGAACTAACCTGGCAGTAAGGACCTTCATTAATCAGCCTATTGACTTTTAAAAAATAAAAGGTTCTATCCATAATCATGGTCTTCCCATTCTTATCGGCAGGCATGATAATCAAATCATCTCGAGACCTAAGATCAGCAAAGACCGCCAGTTCCTCACGCGTCAAATTGCATTCTTCAATCTTGTGCCCATTAATCATCCGGGTAAACTCACGCCTCACCCAAGCACGCTCACTCTCTTCAACATCAAACAAAGCCGTCTCAACTGATGCAACGAAATCAGAGCGATCAAAACTCTTCGGAGTAATGGCAAAATTAAGGCCTTTTCCAAGTGTCTTTAACTCAAAGTCAAAAACTGACAACTGCTCATCTTCTCTACATTAGATGTCAGTTCCAAGTTATTCTCATCCAGAGACTTTTCAGCCAAGTCAGCTGCCTCTCCGATTGTTGACTTTGTGGCGAATTCACTCCGATCTCCACTCATGGACAGATGCTGTAAACGAGCCGTGAAAGCCTCTGCGGCCTTCCTCTCTGCTTGAAGTTCACTATCCTTAATGAAATTCCGAACTAACTCACTATGCTGGACTTCCTTTACGTTGGCATAAAATCACTGCATCCTGACCTCCATTTCAACAGACAGTTGTCCTATCTGTCGACATAAAAGCCCGATCTCCTTTCTCATCATCTTTACGGTATTTCTGATAGCAAGAAAATGTCCGCTTATTGAATGGAACTTTTTATTCTTTCTCATAAAATCATCACATTATCATGGACGTTGATATCATGCTGGTTTCCTGAAACGAACTGTACTCACATAGAACCAAAACCTCTAACGTTGAACAGTTTCAGACGCCTTCACAATGGCCATTAAATCAGCGTACTAAAGAAGATATTCCATTTTTTCATTTTTATTATATTTCTAACGACGATCTTGGGCCATATAAGCCATGCCACTTATTATTTCTGACGTCAACTTATAGCTCATGCATGTTTGGTAGAGACCTGTGACGCTCATATTGTTTTCATCTGATTAATAAGCACAGCCACCTGTCGACACGTAGCAGTTTGCAAGACAGTGCATACTGTCTCAAGTGGGAGAATCAGTAAGAGACATGTGCAGTATTGCATTAGAACTTTCAAACGAAAATTAGTACTTGTGAATATGGATTATTCGCATAATATGTGCTATTTATTGGAGATCTGAAACTCATAAATTTCCATAATCTGTAGAACATCGAATAAATAAGAAAGGAGCCAATTTTCTGCAACAAGAAGCTTCAATCATTTTATCAAAGTACATGTGCATGCATTCAATTCAGCATTGATTATTTATTATTAATTATATTTTGTAGGCGCATATCAAAATAAATAGCGTAATAAAAATAATCAAAAAATACGATGTGCTCTGTATATGCATGTTTATAAGAAATTCTATTATTTCCAATTATTTGTCAAATCAAAAACTTCGAATTTTTGAAGAAATCATAATTTGTTCACCCTGATTCATGTAACATCTGACGTTCTTGTCTCTTAAAGTTAATTATTTCTTTATTTTCACTCCATACTTCGTAACTAAAATTCCTTTTTGTTTTTAGCAGTCATTTCGATTGTAATATCAGTGAATACAAAAATGTTGTGTCCAAAAATTAAATATGAGCTTTGACGGATGAAGCATCTATACCATCACGGTACATGCAGTCTCGCTTCTAACGTAAAATCTCTAACGCAATCGACAGTACTTGGGCACCGTAGAAACTGCTGGAAGGACTTCTTCGTGTGCGTCACATCTTCACCAAGATCAGTACAAAAATCTATGAATCTGTGAAGAAATCTCCTTTCTCATCTTCTTTATGATAACTTTCCAAGACACTTTCACTTTGCTTCACATACATATCCTAGGTACTTTGCATATAGCCCCTTTTTCTATGCGTTCTATATCTTGTTCCGGCCACGTACTTCATTGTGGAGCGATGTCAGTCATCTTGCTGTCTATTGTTGGCTGCCTTTGACACGTTTGTCTATTGTTCAGCTTTCATGCCTGTCGAGATCGTGTGTGCAAGTATTCATCTAGTATCTGATTGGTCGACTGCGTTGATTGCTGTAGCATATCTGATTCCAAGTGTCTTTACAAACCGTCTTTGTCAATTTGTCGTGAACATGGCTAGTGGACGATAGCCGAAAACGTTCGACAGTATCATTTTGAAGAAAAAACATAAATAAATGAAAGATTACTTGAATCTGGATCCATCCGCTATTCAAACCTAAAACATATGACTCAGTCTCTGTTCGGAATTATAAGAATGAGTTTGTGCATTATAATGAGCAATGGGCAGTTCAGTTAAATGTGTATTATAAAAATTAAAACGGTTTACTTCAACTCTTGACAGCTCCATAAGTGACACAAACCATAACGTGACTTGGACAAAATGTACATCAGGTATTACATACACACCAGCTAAGTTCAGGAAACTGTTTTGTGGTTGGTAATGTAATGCAATGATGTCAAAATTTTGGTATGATATCTTTGGCATAATTTGATTATAGCATAATGTAACATACAAATTCATCTACATGTCTATGTACTTGCGTCAAAGATGCCATCATCCCGTTGAACTCTTGCACATCTACGAACAATCATTTAATCATTGAACATTTATAGATCCAACCGGTAATCTGCTTGATAATTCTCCTAGTAGGCCCAATTTCTTCGGTTTTATACAGCAGTTTCTATTCCTCCATTGCCTATGTCCCAAAGTTGATATAAAGTAGACGAAAAAGTGTATAAACTACTTATTAATGCAGATATCTATATTTATCCATGTGATAAGATATTACATCAGTAGTATTGCAAAATGCAAAATTGAATTTCATCTACTGCTTGAAAGTTCATCTACTGATGTGATCTCTGATACTGCATCCTTTAGAAAACATAGATAACAAAACATAGTTAAAATGTACAATTGTTAAATGAACAGTTATTAAATATGATTGTTTTGTTTGGCTTGGTAGCTTATTGCTCTGACTCTGACAAAAAAGATGTAGACGGGACAACAGAGGACACAGGCTGTGGGTTTGAACCAGAGAGTATGCTTCCCATTTCTCTTTCCATCAGCTGCTCATGAATATAGACCTCATCGGCGTCTGATATATGGCCCATGCGTTTCTTTACCACCTCTTTCGGTATCCCTGCCTTCACCAACCTTGTCTTAGCTGAGCGGCGTAAGCTTGTATTCGTGTAATATCCTGTTTTGCCAATGCTAGACATGAATCGCTTGGTAACACCTTCAATCTGATGAATTCCCAAAGGTTGAGCTTTGTACCACACTGATGAAGTCGGATTATTGATCCTCGCTAGGTAGAAATCAGGCAATTTACATTCAGTCGGTCTATGCGAAATGTACAGTTCATAAAGGTTTATCACGCAGCGACTGGGGTTTTCTTTGTTAGGGAATATTCTTACAGATTTTGGATCCAATGTCGATTGCTTCAGACCAAAGTTTTTGCATTTTGATACATGTTCTGTGTATCGAAGAACCTTCTCTCCATTTTCTGTTATTAGCTTCAGTTGGCTGTTGTTTCCAAACTTCAACTGCTTATGTTCTGCTGCTGCACGTAATCCCAATTGAATTCCGAGACAGTAAATCAGACTTTCTTGGAGTTGAGTTGGTGTACAAGATCCTGGAATACCCTTCTGCCATAATTCCTTTTCATCATCCTCAGATATTGGTTCTGCGCGTTTTGGGGCTGCAACATTTCCTTCTTCTGCGCTGACTCTCATTTCTGCGTCAAGGACATCGCGTGCCTCTTTGAACTCTGTAGATTTGAACAATGACCAATCTCTGCCGCATTCGTATTGTAAATAATGTTGTATCATTGCAAATATAGACTTTAACGATTTTGGCGGGTATTTCGTTCCGTCCTGTTTACGCACATCTGCCAAAAAAAACTTTAAGCAGTAATTCAAATCGCTATCGCTCATCTCTTCCAGCTCATGGAACACCTTGCACCCATCCAGTCTTATTTTCCATTCACTATGCCATGATTTGAACAGCTTTACACATGACTTTTCTTTCTTCTTGGTTCCCTCAGGTACTCTTCTTTTCAAATGTTCTTGTATTTCTTCTGATGATGTTGTAGCAAATCTAGAGGTTGATGCAGAAGTAGCTTGTTGTGTACAGTCATCATTGAAAAAGTCCATCATAAGAGAATCGAATTCGTCAAAATATTCTTCTAGAAATGAATCATTCATTCTTCGTAGGCTTGACAGTTAGACAATAGTGAAATTGTGGCTGAGAATTGATTTCTCAGGCATATTGTATTATTGAAAATTAGTTTAAAATTTAGAAATCTAAGTATTACAGATTTCCATGACTATGTTCGGGATATAGGATCAGATTGATCATGGACATCGATAGATCATTGATAGATGCCCATTTATATGATCGGAATAGAAATATTGATAAACCACTTTTTTCGTAGTAAACCAAGACATCTACTCGTGCTTCGCACTCGTAGATGATCCTTGGTTCACTCCTCAAAACAGTGGTTTATCATATACTTCATCGATCTCTTATCATATCGGCAATGACCCACCCGTAACGAAAAAAAATGCATCCAGGATGCATTATTTTTAATACATTATTTTCGCCAAAGAATGCTTCCCAATAATGCACCCAGATGCATTCCAATACTGGGACGCAGCTATAAAAGTCGATGGACAACGTACTCAGTATCCAAGAGTAGATTTCCAATCGATATTATGGAAAGTTTTACTTGATGTTCGGAGTACACCAAATGAAGTTACTGGTTCAACGCCGTTCCAGAGAATGACAAATCGCAATATGACTATTCCTCTGCAAGCTATAAAAGTCGATGGACAAACGCCTTCTGCTGCAACTTCAAAACGTCAAATTTCAAACTCATATGATGAACCACAGGCACGGTATCGCGTTTACAAGTTGGGAGATCCGGTATTAGTGAGATATGGAAAGGGTGCGAAATTCATCAACAAAGGAACTATCGAAAAGAAGACTACTATCGACATTATTGGGAAGCATTCTTTGGCGAAAATAATGCATTAAAAATGATGCATCCTGGATGCATTTTTTTCGTTACGGGTGGGTCATTGCCGATATGATAAGAGATCGATGAAACTGCTGTATAAAACCGAAGAAATTGGGCCTACTAGGAGAATTATCAAGCAGATTACCGGTTGGATCTATAAATGTTCAATGATAAAATGATTGTTCGTAGATGTTCAAGAGTTCAATGGGATGATGGCATCTTTGACGCAAGTACATAGACATGTAGATGAATTTGTATGTTACATTATGCTATAATCAAATTATGCCAAAGATATCATACCAAAATTTTGACATCATTGCATTACATTACCAACCACAAAACAGTTTCCTGAACTTAGCTGGTGTGTATTGTTGTGTGATAGGCAGTTTGTCTTCTTGCTTTATTATGCATTTCATTGTTTTGTGAGAACAATCTCCATTGTTAGAGCAATAACTTTTCCGCGGCATGCATTTCAAGTTTCAATGTCATACAAAAGTCCAGCTTGTCAGCTATCTACGGTACATGACTGACAACGGACACGTCATGTCATCAGACAATGGATGACCAAACAATTGGTAGCTGACCGTGAGCGAATCTTCACAAACGTATTTAACGCGGCATGAACAACGCCCGCTCACGCAATCTGGTCTCTCCAAGCGAAGTTGTCGGCGAGAGCCGTTGGTGTTTCAGCCTATCTTCTATGTGCGAACTATCATCGAACTGCTGCGGACGTGATCACCAAGGCTTGTGGTCCTGGAAGAATCTGGAGACTCTGTTGGTGCTGTGACTGTCTTACAACTGTGAACTTACCATCTGTCCTTGTAAGGACTGTTTGCACCATTTATTTATTTTCACAATATAATTTATCCACATTTTTCATTTACATTTTTCAATCATATGTTTTGGGAATATTAAGAAAATAATAACCCGTAACAGTATAATACCTGATGTACATTTTGTCCAAGTCAGGTTATGTTTTGTGTCACTTATGGAGCTGTCAAGAGTTGAAGTAAACCGTTTTAATTTTTATAATACACATTTGGCTGAACTGCCCATCGTTCATTATAATACACAAATTCATTTTTATAATTCCGAACAGAGACTGAGTCATGTGTTTTAGGTTTGAATAGCGGATGGATCCAGATTCAAGTAATCTTTCATTTATTTATATTTTTTCTTCAAAATGAACTGTCGAACGTTTTCGGCTATCGTCCACTAGCCATGTTCACGACAAATTGACAAAGACTGTTTGTCAACCAACAATAGACAGCAAGATGACTGACATCGCTCCACAATGAAGTACGTGGCCGGAACAAGATATAGAACGCATAGAAAAAGGGGCTATATGCAAAGTACCTAGGATATGTATGTGAAGCAAAGTGAAAGTGTCTTGGAAAGTTATCATAAAGAAGATGAGAAAGGAGATTTCTTCACAGATTCATAGATTTTTGTACTGATCTTGGTGAAGATGTGACGCACACGAAGAAGTCCTTCCAGCAGTTTCTACGGTGCCCAAGTACTGTCGATTGCGTTAGAGATTTTACGTTAGAAGCGAGACTGCATGTACCGTGATGGTATAGATGCTTCATCCGTCAAAGCTCATATTTAATTTTTGGACACAACATTTTTATATTCACTGATATTACAATCGAAATGACTGCTAAAAACAAAAAGGAATTTTAGTTACGAAGTATGGAGTGAAAATAAAGAAATAATTAACTTTAAGAGACAAGAACGTCAGATGTTACATGAATCAGGGTGAACAAATTATGATTTCTTCAAAAATTCGAAGTTTTTGATTTGACAAATAATTGGAAATAATAGAATTTCTTATAAACATGCATATACAGAGCACATCGTATTTTTTGATTATTTTTATTACGCTATTTATTTTGATATGCGCCTACAAAATATAATTAATAATAAATAATCAATGCTGAATTGAATGCATGCACATGTACTTTGATAAAATGATTGAAGCTTCTTGTTGCAGAAAATTGGCTCCTTTCTTATTTATTCGATGTTCTACAGATTATGGAAATTTATGAGTTTCAGATCTCCAATAAATAGCACATATTATGCGAATAATCCATATTCACAAGTACTAATTTTCGTTTGAAAGTTCTAATGCAATACTGCACATGTCTCTTACTGATTCTCCCACTTGAGACAGTATGCACTGTCTTGCAAACTGCTACGTGTCGACAGGTGGCTGTGCTTATTAATCAGATGAAAACAATATGAGCGTCACAGGTCTCTACCAAACATGCATGAGCTATAAGTTGACGTCAGAAATAATAAGTGGCATGGCTTATATGGCCCAAGATCGTCGTTAGAAATATAATAAAAATGAAAAAATGGAATATCTTCTTTAGTACGCTGATTTAATGGCCATTGTGAAGGCGTCTGAAACTGTTCAACGTTAGAGGTTTTGGTTCTATGTGAGTACAGTTCGTTTCAGGAAACCAGCATGATATCAACGTCCATGATAATGTGATGATTTTATGAGAAAGAATAAAAAGTTCCATTCAATAAGCGGACATTTTCTTGCTATCAGAAATACCGTAAAGATGATGAGAAAGGAGATCGGGCTTTTATGTCGACAGATAGGACAACTGTCTGTTGAAATGGAGGTCAGGATGCAGTGATTTTATGCCAACGTAAAGGAAGTCCAGCATAGTGAGTTAGTTCGGAATTTCATTAAGGATAGTGAACTTCAAGCAGAGAGGAAGGCCGCAGAGGCTTTCACGGCTCGTTTACAGCATCTGTCCATGAGTGGAGATCGGAGTGAATTCGCCACAAAGTCAACAATCGGAGAGGCAGCTGACTTGGCTGAAAAGTCTCTGGATGATCTAGAAACAAATAACTTTTTGGTCACTTTTAACTAGCTTTTCATCTTTGAGCCGATAAAAAATATCAAAACCCTTCCACAAAAATTCATTTTATACTGTTTAATGCAGAATTGTGGATTTGCCAAATTTATCCGTTATACAACATGATCCCTCAATTTTATCCTACAATCCGTCGGAAGTCCACGGATCTTATGGACTAGAAACGGAATTCCGATGGAATTGGCGGGATATATGCTCGAGACATCAGAATTCATATTGAGGTTTTTCATTTTTTGGTTTTTGTTTCATAGAACAATTTTAGGGGATAATGTATGAAAATTTTCTGCTTAACCCTCAGAGACCCGAATTTTTTCACACCCACTGAGACCTGAGGGGGGTCCAGTGGACCCCTTTAACATATTCTTAGTTTACCTGCTTAAATCGATATCAAAACATTAGGAAAGTTGATTTTAAGTAATACAATGATGCTTGCGTATAGTAGGTCGGTATAACGAATCCCTCGAGTGACTTTCAGCCTTCTCAGTAAACACGTGCGAAAATATGGTGTTTTTGTAAATCAACCACATTTAGTACAGCATCATTTGTACTAGGAGGCGGCTTTACGATATTTTGTGTCACCATAAAGCCTCAGATAGTTGATTTTGATGAAATTGATTTAATTCATGCAGCTAATCCTTTCCATTTGTACATTCCTTCAAATATATCCAAAGCTATCAGAAATAGACCTAAAATGAGTTAAAATTGCTGTATACTTCTAGAACCAAAAACAGCTGTGGAGATCTCAAACCTATCATTACTGCTGTGAAAAGTTTGTCATCAATCAATTTTTGGTGCTCAACTATGAATATAATGATAGCTTTCATTTCGGACATCGATTTATGTCGAGTTGTTCATATAGGCCAACCAGTCACGCGAGATCATGTGCGAAAGCAAAATATTCACATTTTGCGATCTTCCAACACATTGCACATCCACGAGCTATGATGCAAACAATGAAGAAATGACTCTCACTCTTTATACACCATCGTGGACATGTTCGAAATCATTTTTCATCTAGTTACAAAAATTTTGTGATGGAATTTCTACACCCTCTGAGACCTGAGGGGGGGGGGGTCTAGTGGACCCCCTTGGCCTATCTGGCGTACTTCTACTGATTCAATTGAAATGAAATAGCACATGCAGATTCACTGTCAGAAATGATGATTTTGTATGGGCTTGAGTGGTTGATATATCGTTAGCGTAAAAAATGAAATAGAAAAATGTGGCTCCGGGGTCCACTGGACCCCCCCTCAGGTCTCTGATGGTTAATGTGCTTTCGTCCCTGTAAATTCAAATATGGCTTGAGCTTGCAATTTTAACACTAGAACCACCGACGGTGTCAATTGACACCTGAGTCGAATTTATCATCCGCTTATTCCTGTCGTATGCTATCTATAGGAAATTCATTCCAGGTCTGTGTTAGGAATTAGCACACATATACACAGCAGCAGTTACATGCAATAACAGAGAAAAGTCCGGTGTTATGCGCTTTGCGAACCGTAATTGATACTCGTTTATTTCAAGTCTCTTCACACATATATCAAACATTAAATTGACGTATATAAACAAATGTCAAGAGTTCATGTATCAACATCCATAACATACCTCCCCCTTAAGCACACGGTTTGACAAGATTTCACTGCACAAGTTCGGAGATATATACAACGTCGCACAGACTCGCACTTGAGATCATTACGAGCTTGCGAAAGTTTAGGACTTCATGTGGTACACAAATTCACATCACACGGTAACGAATCACGAACAGTCACATTCTACTCCATCACTCGCTTTCTCCGCACTCTTCCATATTTCGATAATCCCCTGACGAAGGAGAAAGGATCCTCTTGTTCTTCTTCGCCCTCCGTTGAGTTCGCCGCTTGTTCTTCATCCACTTCGCTGTCCACTGCTCGCTCTTCAGGCTCGACTTCACTGCCGCCCACTTCCATAATCATTCCGGGATCTTCTTCAGGATCGGTATATAAATGGAGTTTCCTACTGACTGGCTCATCTATGCTTCCATCTAGTTCTGCTTCTTCTTCTATGGTGATGCAACCTACTGATCTATCCTTACCATCACCTTTCATCCCATAACGCTTCAAGTTCCTACCATGGACTCTCTTTCGCCTTCCCTGTATCTGAACAATGTAATCCGGCCTCTCTACTCCTACGACTTCAAACGGTCCGTCAAAGTATGGACTCAACTTTCTAACCGCTCCTGGCTCTATCCAATATTTCCTTAGCATGACATACTCCCCTCCCTTAAAACCGTCATTCGTGGCATCTCTACAAGTTTTTTCCTTAGCAGACAATAGACTCTCAAACGCCAACTTCTGCCATTCGGATGCTTGCTTACATGCTTCTTGTAGACTATTGCAGTACGTACGAGGACTATTTGGATCAACATCAACATGCGCATCTAGACTAGTATGGGGAATGCGACCAAACACTAGTTGGTATGGACTGAAATTAGTGACGCTGTGCTTAGTTATTCTGTAGTTATACGCAATGACACCCAGGAAGCAATCCCACTCATCCGCCTTTTCTTCGACATGGCATCGTAACATCTCCCCTAGTGTGCTGTTAATACGTTCGACCTCCCCATTGCATCTAGGATTCCATGCAGTAGTTCTCAGCTTCTTGACACCTAGATATTCACACAATTCTTTAAAAAGAATGCTTTGGAAATTGGAGCCTTGGTCTGTTAGAATTTCTTTTGGTATCGAGTACCTACAGACAAGATCTAACACTCTGTCAGCGATTGTCTTCGCTTGCTGATCAGGAATAGGATACCATTCCACCCACTTTGTGAATAGGTCAGTTGCAACCAGTATAAAACGGTTACCGTTGCTTGTGGTAGGCAATGGTCCCTTGACATCCAGGGCCCACTGCACGAAAGGTTCACCAATCACTTCAATCCTCCCTATTCCTTCTGAGACATGACTTTGACGATTGTACTTAGACTTAGCACATACAATGCAATTGGCCACAAACTCATCACTCTCACGACGCCACCCTGGCTACCAATATTTCTCATTCACCAATCGACTTGTCCTTTTCCTTCCCATGTGTCCTTTGTGCGCCTTCTCCACCATCTCCGATCTAAGCCCTTTCGGTACCACCAACTTGTTCTCGAAAAATAATTTTCCATCCACAACTGTCAACTTATCCATCAACTTCGTGTAACTCATTTTCTCTTCATCACCATCACGTTTGTTGATGTCGGTTAACCCCTCCTTCACACGTATGGCCCGAATCATCGCAAGATCCTCCTCTTTTTGCGCGCCTCCACTCATCATCTGTCCTCACTAATTTGACTGTTTTCCGACTCAGCGCATCAGCTTGCGGAATCTTTTCACCTGGAACATAGCTAATTTTCACTCCCAGGGAGTGAATCTTGCTCCACCATCTAAATAGAACAGGATCTAGTAAGTTCGGCTGTATGTTCTTGCACGGCTGGTGATCAGTGACCCACGTTATGTCTGGAGCTCCTACAACTTGCCACTGGAATGATTTTATTGCATTTACACATGCTCTCGTTTCCCTTTTTGTAGTTGAGTACCCCTGTTCCCCCTTATTCCACTTGCCTGACGCAAAGTTTATCGGTTTCCCTTCCTGTTCAAGTGTGGCGCCCCATCCTATTCCGCTGGCGTCTGTCACCAATGTTATTGGCTTGGTCATGTCAAGTGAGTACCTGCGTGGAGCCTCCTTTATCGCCTCCTTTAGTCTAGAAAACGCTTGTTTCTGCTCATCCCTCCACTCGAACTCTCTATCTTTCTTCAACAAATCAGTCAGTTCCTGAGTAATAATTGCGTACTGAGGGATGCATTCCCTATAAAATCCAGTGAATCCAAGAAATCTCTTCAATTCTTTCTCATTTGAAGGTTCACTCCATGTCTCAACTTCTTCAGCGAACTGCTCCCTTGCTCGAATGGACTGGTGACCAATCGTGTAACACAGGTAGTCCACAAATTCCTTACGCCATGAACACTTGCGCTCGTTCAGAACTACACCTCTCTTGTTCAACTCTTCAACAACCAACTGAATGTGTCTCTCATGTTCATCTATCGTGTCGCTAAAAATCAATATATCATCGATGTAAGCTACTGCACATGTTTTGTCACTTTTACTATTTACTTCTTGCATCATCTCATTCATTACTCGCTGGAATGTCTTACTTGCGTTCTTCAGTCCAAACGGCATAACAGTAAATTCATAATGACTGTCGTTAACAACAAATGCAGTCTTCTGACAGTCTTGCTCCCTCATAGGAATTTGCCAGAAACCTTTCTGAACATCTAGCACCGAGAAATGCTTCGCATTAGCTGCTTGCTGCACTAATCTACGTAAGTCAGGCATTGGATAGGGATCACTTTGGGTCACATTATTCAGCTTTCTATAATCAATGGTTAAGCGTAACTCCTCACTATGTGGCTTGGGAACTATGACCACAGGAAAAGAGTATGGACTCCAAGACTTTCTGATGATTCCAACCTCCTCCATTTCAATCAACATCTGATTTACCCTGTCAACATAATGAACAGGAATCCGGTAAGGCTTTACCGAAATAGGTGCACCTGACGTGGTCACAATTGAGTGCTCCGCTCCTGAAATCCTAGGACTCTCTCTCGTTTCCTTAACGCGCTTAATGTAACAGGAGGAGTCTTCACAATCAACTAACACTTTGAAATCCTTCAAGATATCTCGCCCTAAAAGCATTCCGTCAGACACATGACTCACAATGTAGAAAAGAACCTGCCGCTGGATCCCGTCTATTTCTAGCCAAACCAACACCTCACCGACAGTATGCAACTTTCCTCCATCAATGCCTTCAAGCATCTGATCGATGGTACCTGAGTGACTACCTAGAGATAATGAAAATGCTGTATCTTCATTAATAATCGAAACTGGTCTACCTGTATCAATCACTGCTTTTATTGGTCGACCTTCAACACTGACATTAATGAAAATGTCTTCACCACTCCTCTTAGCTGACTCAATTCTTCTGACAATCTGTCGTAGTGGTTCACTAATTTTCCTGACCCGCTTCACATTTCGGTTGCTCTGTTGACTGTTACTACTTGATGCTTTAGGACAGTGTGCCGCTAAGTGTCCAGTTTCCCGGCATGCGTAGCAACGACGCTCCTGACAGTCTTTGGCATAGTGCCCTGGCTTTCTGCAAGCATAACACACATTTTTGGAGTTAACACCTGTACCACTGCTCCTCTGACCTACGTGCTGTTTGAAGCCCCTCTGACTCTGATCAACACCATCGCCTCTACCATGGAACATTCTGGAATTTTGACCAAACTTCTGACCGCCACCATACACTCTCTTGATCGAAACTTCAGTCTTTCTAAATACCTCCATCTTACAGATCAACATATCAAGTGAATCTAACGGGGACTCATATAACTTTTCCTTCCACACATGCGGTGCTGCTTCAATCAGCTGTGACTTGACCATCATGGTCACAGTTTCTGGCTTTGCTTCCGGCATAGCTTCCCTCACTAGTCTCTTCAATCTCTCCGCAGCCTCCCTAGGTGACTCATTCAACCTAATCTTGCTATCATGGAATTCCTTCAATGCCAAGGTTCTCTTCTCTGGCGGTTGAAGCCTCGCAATCACAAAATCTCGCACCTCATCTAGCGTATCGAAACTCTTGCTCTCTACCTCATCTGCCAACCATTCCTCTACGAATCCGATCTGTAACACTGCAGCACTAACCCTCTTTTCGTCACCCCACTTACTAAAACTCGCAAGTCTTTCCAAACTCTTAAAGAATGCTAACGGGTTCTTGCTCTCAAACTCAAGTTTCTTCCAATCCATAACCTCGGTGTCACTAAGTGAAATTAATAAGTTGAACACACAAAATAATTATTAACACACCTTGGTTATCAATCACTTTCACACAATTGTTATCGCTGATGGTTACAATCCCACCGCTGATGTTAGGAATTAGCACACATATACACAGCAGCAGTTACATGCAATAACAGAGAAAAGTCCGGTGTTATGCGCTTTGCGAACCGTAATTGATACTCGTTTATTTCAAGTCTCTTCACACATATATCAAACATTAAATTGACGTATATAAACAAATGTCAAGAGTTCATGTATCAACATCCATAACATCTGTGAGAGATTACTAATGGAGTATACATAGGCTACATGGTATATCTTCGAACGCTATGTAACTAGTTTTAGCTGTGGACACATGTACCCCGAGAACTGCCAACGGTGTCAATTGACACGCGAATTTGACCGCATACTTCTCCGAATCTTGCGAATGCTACAATGCAATATTTTGTCATTCTCACACATTTAATTGCTGTGTATGTATCTTGGGGGACCATCACAATGTATCTAATGCGTGTGTGTGCTTCTTGATTCGCTGACAATAAGCCAATCAATATCGAATATCAGACGATTGATTACACGTGATAACTGTAGCTGCTGCTGTAGTAATTCTCTCTGTGTCTGCATGTCGAGACCTCGTAGATAAACGGCTCAGAGAGCTATTGACATACTTTCACAATATAATGAAAGTGAAACCGATTCCGGGAACGAAGATATACCAGAACATCTCAGAGAACAGCTAGATCGACCTCCGGAAGATGGTAAGATATACCTGAGAGCTCGATGTTGTGCTTGATGCATTGCTAAAACGAGAGTTGTGGACACGCTTTGTTTCAAATTCTCAAGCAGCTTTCAACCCTTCATTTTATCTAACAGTTGATGAGCAATTGTTTCCGATGAAATCTAGATGTCCTTTCATTCAATTCATTCCAACTAAGCCAGATAAATACGGATCAAAATTCTGGTTATTGTGTGATGCAAATTTTAGATATATCTACAATGCTCTGCCATACCTAGGAAAGGTAAAGACGGAAGACCGTCATGGATTGCAACGTGGAGAATTCGTTGTGATGAAACTTCTCGAACCATATTTCGGTGGAGGCTACAATGTCACCACAGATATAAGTTTTTCACTAGTCTCTCCTTGTCAAGAAATCTTTTGAGCAAAAACATCACTCTTGTCGGGACGATGAAGTCTAATCGCCTTGAAATTCCCCCTGTGTTGCCTCACAAGAAATCGAAACCGGTCAAAACGTTCCTGGCTGCTAGAGAAATCTTGTCTTTCTTCTTACAAAGTCAAGAAAGATAAGAATATCATTGTCTTGTCTTCTTTTCATTCCACCGCATGGTAAGTCAACTTTGGAGGCACATAAATTTCTGTGGGTGAAAATGGCAACTCCTCCATGACCATCCGACCTGTCACATCGATGTAAGTTGTAGGGAGAGCCACCACAAAACAGGGAATCTGGAGTACCAGCTCGAAACCAAGTTTCAGTAAAAATAAGGGCATCATAAGCCTCAGAAGATAGTAAATTTTCCAAATTGGCGAGTGTATTATTCAGAGACCTTGCGTTGCACAGGTAACACTTGATATTTTTAAAGCTGGATGCAGATGAGGACTTTATATTCACATCACTTGGGGTTGAGAATGTAGTCGTATTTGTAAAGTCACATATTGGAACCATTTCACTGCTAGGAAACAAAAGGCAATAGTAACGAGGAATATTGGAGTAATATCTCTTAAGCAGTCTTGAATAATTGGTAAAAACACAAATGAAGTCATTGACTGGTTCATCAAGGATGCGTCAAAATAGTTGATTACTAATATCCAATTCGTCAATAACCACTGAATTTTTTAAAAGTTTGCCCGTTTATATAAAGAGAATGTCAGTTGGCAAAGATTTTTCACGTTCATTCGATAGACGTTTCCTAAGGCGTTGTTCTTCTAACCTTGACAAATACGGAAGATCCTTGTTGATAAACACTTTCGAATACCAAGTTGGAGGTGACTTGGGTACCCTCAAAGATTTTTGATTAAACAAAAAATAATTCCTTTTTGTCATACTCATGAACGCTACTTTCATAGGTCTCATTTTATTACTTTGCTTGCGACCAACTCTTTCACAGGACAGAATACTATCAGCATCAAAGTCCTCGTCAAGTACCTGAAATGCAGCTTCAAGTTTTTCCTTGTCATCATTTAAATCAATGCCTTCATGAGCGATAACAGTCTCTGGAATTCCATTAACGATTAGATTCAACTGACGGTCACGAATATCTTTATGTTCTATCAATAACTGTTGTTTGAGGACGACGTCCTTCAGATGATTCAATTCGGTAGCTTGTCTTGCTTGTTCGGTCATAATGGAATTATACGTAACTTCCAATTTAGATAGATGAGTAACGATTTCATCAAGTTTGCTGGTTAAAGCTGATTCAAGCCTTAGAATCATTTGTTTGATATCGTCATCACTTTCTATTGTAGAAGTGTTGGAATTGGAACGCAGTTGTCTGACTGAACCCGGCATTGCACAGCGTGGACAACAGTTCAGCAACGGCGCATGCGCAAATTGTCACAATGAGATAAGGAGAAAATTTATGAGGATATTGCCAAATGTGGAAGACCGATGATAACAAAATTGATACCAAACTATGGCTGAAGTAATGGCGATCCGATCGATATAAGATCCCGAATGAAGCGATGGATAGAAATAATCAAGAAAATTAACGAATACGCCGGAGCTCGTAGAAACACAACCGTCGCTGACCACGTTAATATCCGATGAAAATGTAAGCGCCACTACATGAAACAAATTTGGGTGATACTTTTCTCCAGATTATAGTATAATCTGAATCATTACTTTTTGCCAGATAAGGGGTCGCTTGAATCACAATTTTAACCCTGGCACAAATACCCAAGATTATTTGTTTCAACAGTTTTTGAGAATCATAGACTCGTTTGGGACATAATTTTCTCAGCATCACAGGGTTATTTGTTCCACTGCAAACGGTCTGCACACCCCTTGTGGTGCGTCAAGCATTTCATTCACTGTAGAAATTCTCCACAGCGGGGGTAATCAGAGCTTACTATCGGATGAGCCATACTTCACAAGTTTCGTTCAATCTGTCATCCTTTCACGACAGTTCCTCTGAACTTTATGGATTTAAATTAAACTATTAAAAGTAAAACCTAATTAAACTATTTCAAGTGTTTAATGGTATTGTTTTACCAGTACTTTTCTACGCAACTCCTGTGTTTGGTAAAACGGCATGTTGCGGATTCGTTGTAAGAGAAAACGAGTGCTCTGTTCGGCGTCAGTGTATTGTGTGAGAGAGAACATTGAACAAACAAAGCTGTTGAACACTGATCCAGATCTCGGACATCAATATCAAATTGATAATAGGAGCATTCAACAATAAAAGTTTGACAAAAGCAGATTGATAATACGTACGAACCTTTAACAATAGAAGTTCGCGACACTCCCCTATTTTTTATGGGAGCAGGCATAAAAAACAAATATAACGGATAACTCGCAGAGAGAATAGATAATAAATTATCACTCCAATCATAGACGCATGAAGATCACTATTCATGCATTGCATGAATAAAAGAGGCATTCAGTCTTTCTTCAGAGCACGATCTACGCAAAAAATAGAAATACGATTTGAGACATGTAGAAATATGATACGGTACCCGTTCAAAAAGCAACTGTGTCGGGCATAATAACTGAACATAAGTACAAAACGAATGTACAAATCGTAAGAAATAGGTTAGATTTGAGAGGGGGATTGAACCATGCATTTGAATTAATCAGAACCTTTTTCTATGGGCACCAATAGGCGAATGGGCCTACGCAAACGCACGCACCTATTACCACTCCTCACAATCACTACAGCAGATCGAATACAATTATCGCGCCCTCTACAAACTTCAAGAATAGTACCAATTTTCCAATTTAATCTGGGTATTTTTTCATCCATCAGCATTACAACATCATTCACTTCGGGCTCATCAGACGATCCTCGATGACTACGCCAACCCTTTTCCCGTAATGATGTAACGTACATTTTCAGCCATATATCCCAGAAACAATTTAATAAGTTTCTCTGATAGCGAATCTTATCGTGAATATTCAACTGAACTGGTTCGGTATACGGAGAATCCGGAAGATGTGTATGACGTTGGAGAATAATGAAATGACTGGGAGAGAGTATCATGCCTTCATTTTCCTCCCCAACATAGAGTAGCGGCCTGGAATTGAGCACACCCTCAATCTCAATGACAGTCGTTTCCAATTCTTCGTATGTTAACAGTGATTTGCGGACGGTTTTCTTAAGAGCAACTTTCACCTCTTTGACTATTCTCTCATAAAACCCGCCCATCCAGGCTGCCTTTTCTAAATTCCATTTCTAAATGCTTTTTAAAATTCCATACAATCCGCTTAGAACTTGTGTACCTCGACACAGCATCATCTTCAGACACAGCTTTCAAGATATTGAAAGCCGCTTTAAAATTTTTAGCGTTATCGGATACAATATGCGGAATTCCCCGTCGTCCAACAAATCTTTTGAGTGCCCTGCAAAAGGCTAAGGCAGTTAAATCCGGAACCAGTTCCAGATGCATGGCTCTTGTGGATGCACACACGAAAAGGCAAATGTAACATTTTCTGACCGTACTCTCCCCATTACTGCGCGAATACAAGGGTCCACAGTAATCAATTCCGACGGAAGAAAAAGCACGTATCTGACTTAATCGAAATTTCGGAATATCAGGAACAGCCTTTTGGACATAATGAAACCCTTGAACCCGTTGACACCAATGGCATCGGCGAACGAACTTCTTGACGTGTTGTCTTCCTTTGATAATCCAATATCTTTCTCTCAATTTAGCTAAGGTCGCCGAGACACCACCATGACAAACATCTCGATGAGCATCCATAACGAATAAATCGATAAACTTCGAATCCTTAGGCATAAGTATAGGACTATTTGTTTCCTCAGGAAGTACCGATGGAGAACGACCTTTCGAGCGAATGATTCCCACGCTATCAACAAAAAGACAAAGACTCTTGCACAGCTTAGTACTTGGTCCATTGCTTTGGAGATGGAGAAGTTCCGATTTATACTCCTCGTTTTGCATTTCTTTGATCCACATGGACTCTGCCTTGTCTACATCTGTAGAAGTAATCGTAGCATCTGATATTTCTTTCCTCAATATTCTAATAAACTTAATAACAATTGCCGTAACTCTCAGTAGCTTTTGGAAGGAGGAGTAGCGATCGATTTCAATGATATTCGAAATAGACGATGACGATTGCGCTAAAAGGCAGACATCACTTCTTGTATTGTTTTATCCAATCGCTTCAATGCAATCGAGAAATTCGATGTCAACGGGAGACTTGACTTTTCTTGTTTCCAGGGCAAAGCAATAGTATAGCGATTATTGGAGTATTGAATATCTGGGAGAAATGTAGATTCTTCAACTTCTTTGGGAAGTATGCCAATGTGTTCAAGGTTCCAGAACTTTTGGAGTTGCTGAATACAATCATGTTCTTTACATAGCATCGCTGTCGTTGACCAGGTCTGCTCCACAAAAAATTTCGAATTCGGATTAATGAATATAGGACCTTGGATGATCCAACCCAACTTGCTATTTACTGCAACCAGGTGATCCTCAGTCCCTCGAATAATTTGATCCCCGAAAACAAAGTTATAATATTGGTCAGCCCCAATCAATATCCCAATATCAAGTTGTGTATCTCGAGCGTCATAAGGATCAGCTAAATCGAGACCGCGTAAATGTGGGAAATCTTGTACACTTATAGAATGTTGAGGATTGCAAATAATGTCCACTGCGCATGCTTTTAACTTCATTGAAATCGGAGAATTAACTTTACTGAACTCGATATTTACGGGAGAAATAGTATGTGATACTTGAGAATTAGTACCGAAAGTATTTAAGGGTAATTGCTCTTCTTGACCAAGAGTCATCGACAAGTATTCACATAAGTCACGTCTTACGTAGCTTCGTGAGCTTGCGGTATCGAATATCGCTTTAACCATAAGTTCTTTATCATGGCTCGGAGACTTGAGTATAACTTTTGCTGTTGGAAGCATAACGTGCGCTCCCTTATCCGCTGTTGTCAATACAGATGCTTCATTTGAAGGTACGTGAACAATCTGCTTTGCGATACTATCTGGATTATTTTTATCTGAATCCTCTGTAGGTTTTTTCTTTATCACCTTTGGACAGATAGCGATGTGATGAAGCGACTTAGTACATTTTTTACAGTTACCCTTGGATTTGCATGAAAGGGCCATGTGATTACGCTTGAGACAAATAAAGCATCTCTTTTCGTTCTTTAGAAAGCTAATTCTGTCCTCCAAGAAGGGTATTATCTCGCACCAAGAAGACTTGTGCTCCCCACCACAGAAGGTACAGCGAAGCTTCATAACGTTACGACCTCGATTTACAGTATTCAATGAGTCATCTGTCGTAGTCAAAGCAATAACCGAACCGGAGTTAGTATTCTGTCCGTCACCAATTTTGTCTTTGAAACTAATACGTTTTGTAGTTGTATAGTTATCATCAATCGTTTCACGAAGTTTAATAACGCTTTCAAAAATATCTAGAAATGCCTCAGTAGAATCCATAACGTAAGATTTTTCGCATACACATAACTTGATATCCCTCGGCAACTTAGAAATAATCTTTGGTAAAATAACCATTTCATATGAGTTAGTGTGAACACCTAAACTTTCCAAACAACGGACATGCAACTTTATACTGTCACAAAACTCACGCAAATGAGAAACACACTCAGACTTACATATCAGATCTTGAATAGTACGTAAATGGACATTAATGACGTTACGAGGAGATCCGAATCTTTCTCGTAGAATGTCAATTGCTATCCCAAAGTTCTTTGATGCAAGGTTCAAACCCCCTATGGCAGCCTTAGCTGTACCTGTCAGGCATGATTGCAAGTACACAAACTTTTGTATATCGGATAAAGATGGATTTTTTATAATAGACGTCTCAAAAATATCATAAATGATTGCCACTCCATCTTACTTCCCGAAAAAATAGGCAAGGTAAGTTTTGGAAGTTTGACAGAGGCTGATTCAGAAATCGTTTTTCCATGTTTGACATCAGAACTATCAAAAGATTGCAAAAGCGCTAAAGCGGATTGAATTTTTAATTTATAGTCTAGACATTTATCCATTTCTGAATCGACCTCGTCATCGTTACACAAATCAAAAATTGAACTGTCAAGTTTTTCTAACTTCAATAAGTCATTTGATAAGCTTGCCTGAATTGCCTTAATTTCATGTGGAGAAAGATCGTCACTTACACGTCCAATCCATTTTGTAACTGCCGATCGAACAAATCCTCGTTGTCTCACCAAGGTATCCTTCTCCGTCATCCTCAAAATCCAGAACGTTCACGCCGTTTTCCAATAGTTTATATTCGAGGAGTCAAAACTTCTGTAACGGAGAGCTGCTAACACGCGTTGGGCGCCATGTTGCGGATTCGTTGTAAGAGAAAACGAGTGCTCTGTTCGGCGTCAGTGTATTGTGTGAGAGAGAACATTGAACAAACAAAGCTGTTGAACACTGATCCAGATCTCGGACATCAATATCAAATTGATAATAGGAGCATTCAACAATAAAAGTTTGACAAAAGCAGATTGATAATACGTACGAACCTTTAACAATAGAAGTTCGCGACACGGCATGCATACCATGTTGAAAAGATTGTAAAAGTTATATACCGTGCTCATCGCATAATTTGTAATTGTCACCGTAGTGAATGTTGCTTCTTGCCGAATGTGAAAGTTCGTCGCGAAAAGCTGATTATAGATTTTTTACTTAAATGTGAAACCCCTACTCACCCTTTGCATGACCTGGTCCCCCCGCGTTTGACTTATTCCAACCAGTATCTCCTTCCTATTTCAAGGACAATGAGACGTTCAAATTCATTCTTTCCGTATGCGTGCTGCCTTGCTAATTCTAAAAAGTAGGTGTTCAATTCATTTTTGTATACAGTAAACAGAAATTTTTGTTGTACATGATTGTCTTACTTGATTTACAGCTGTCTTTTATTGATGTGCATAATGTTCTATGTGATTATCATTTCCTGACGAATAAAAGCTTTATAATTATTATTATTATTATTATTTAAGTGGATGATATCAAAGAAATTTCTATATTGCAAATGTTCATCAATTAATTTTTCTATTTATAGTCAGTCAATATCTGCATATTTTATAGTTTCTTGTTCTTAGAATACACTGGAAAGCATACGCTGAGAAAAATAGGAAGAATAGATACCAAAATGCCTTTCGGTATATTTCCGCAAATTGCAAGGATATACATGTATCATCGCATTCAGTCAGAATTCACATTAAAACAAGCACTTAATCTGTCTATAAATAAACGAGAATATCGCACCCATAATCAATTTCAATTTGTTTCAATGTGAATTTGATACTGGTATTGATTCGCGCATAATTTTCACATATATCGTCATAATGAGACCAACAGAGCGCATATTTGGCAGCTCGCTGCAACGAGTTGTTCGGTATTTGTTGCATACCCGCAACTCTTTCCTACTTCAGCAAGTAGAGAGGGTGCATTCATATTAGGTTTGATACCACATGCTCATGGGTCAATCCAGCGAAATATTTTAATATTTGGTCAACGTTTGTCTTCGGCCCTCAACTATCGAACATTTTGCTTCGGCCCTCAACTATCGAACAATTGATAATAAATTCCAGAAAACGTAGTGACAGCACTATGATGATTGAATACCCTCATGATTGAATCCAAACATAAAGAGATCCAAACATCTTTGAATTGCCTGAAGTATCATTCTCTGCTGATAAATCACTATTTCTTGATTGATGCTTATCCGGCAGCGTTGTAAGTGCTACTTACAGTGTCTTGTAATATGTAATATAACGATAGGCCTATATAATAAATAAATAAATATATAAAAATAATACTTTTTCAGTGCGATGAAGTACTACGATTCTCAATTCTGTGTCCATAATAAAGGACATGGACGGCAATGCGCTGTTATCGATTACAACTCATTTTTTATAGCATGCTTTTCTTCGATGAAACAAGAAATAAGGAAAAATCATCTAAAATGCATGTCCATTATAATGTAGGCAAAGACGAAGAAAAATAAATTCGGAATATTTTCATATTGAAAACCACGATTCATTTTCGGTCATTATTCTTTTTATTTTCAATGCCTCAACTCTCTATGCTTAACGAGCGTTAACTCTTCTAGCATTGTAAAACTGATTATCTATTAGTGATCTGATATAAGCTTACTCGCATGTTCTCATGATCACAACAATCTCATAATACAACAAATTTTCCTGACAGTCGATTGATCCATTATCTAAAAAGATAAGATAAGATAATATTTCTTCATTCGTGAAAAGGAAACAAGAAAATGAACAAGATAATGCTTTCAAAACAATCTTTGGACTGAGCTTTCACAACTGTGGAAGTGCACACAAGGTATGTAGCATGCTTACCACGAAGTTAAATATTATGTAGAAACATTCATTAAAATTCTTGTTGGAAGGAGAAATATTGATGTGAAGTAGAAATTTGGTTTAAATTAGCGGCAATTTTTGTAAAGAAAACTCCCAGACGAAAATTATTAACACCGTCATTTTCTTTTAACTTCTAATGATATTTTCTGATACGGTACTTTCATGAACGGGAGTAAACACTTTAGAAAGCAACAACAAGAAGCAACAGTCTTTCTAGTTCGTACTTTCATTCCAGAAGTTGTCAAGTTAACAAATTTCAAAATGCAGTTTGAAATGACGTGTGATAATGTAACCCAAGCGGGTATATCCATTTTATAAAACAACATTTTGGGCAATTTTTATCCTTTCAACTTTATACCTTTATTTCCTTTCAAAACTTTGCATATAGTGCCACGGCGCGCCTGGAGTGGCGGCTTCATTATGTTTCTCGACGGTTTCTCTTGTACTTTTGTATGAAAATTTCGAAAATCATGGTTTAAAAATCAAATAATTAGCCCTTTTAGAGAAAATGACGAAAATTCAAAATGTCGGACGGAAAAACCGAAACTGCAGTCTGGGATTGGATTTAAAAAAATGCTCATCTATTTCGTGAGCAGTTTCCTATGTAGTTTCACCCGCTCTTTTCAAACATAATTGCTAGAAAATCATACAATCAGCCTCTTTCAAGAAAATGAGGGAATTTCAAAATGGCGGACATGAAACCGAAACTGCATTCTGGGGGTAGATTAAAAAAAGTCTCATTTATTTCGTCAACAGCTTTCTATGTACCTTGACACGCTCTTTTCAGTTATCACTGTTGAAATGTCATGCGGCTTTGCACTTTTCGAGAAAAAGGCAAAAATTCAAAATGGTGGATGGAAAAACCGAAACTGCAGTCTGGGGCTCGGCTAATATGTAATATTCAACAACAATAAGTCTTGGAGGTCTTAACAGGTTGTAAAAACTTCTTGGAATTGTCATTTGTGCTTGTCAACAAACCAAAATATGTGAATCAGTTATCTGCATCAGATGCAGCAGCATAATTTTTGATTTTCCTTACTTCTCGAAAAGTGCTAACCGCATGGTATTCCAACAGTGATTACTGAAGAGAATTGGTAAAACTACATAGAAAGCTGTTGACAAAGTAATTGAAACTAATTGATTGTAAGCTAATAGCCGTCTAACAACCAATCAGAATTGAGTATTCGTATAATGCAGGAATATGCTTTTCTTAGAAATGTTGAAACATCATTAGTGTGTGTATTTATGTAGCTATGTATGTATTTCTTTATTTATCCTCGAAGCACAATAGGGTTACAATTCATTTGCATTTTTGTGAAACATTCGTGCTAATCAGTATAATAATAAATTATCGTCTACTTGACTGTTGAAAAGCTATTAAATTAAGACATGTCATCTAAAAAAATCAAATGTGATCTACATAGTGACCGGAATCCAGGCCCATGGAAGCACTCATCCCTGCGCATATTGGCAAGCTTCCAAGGACAACTTCAATGATGTTTGCAAGTGCAGATCTTCCGTTATACGCACGCTGGGGTCTGTTAGGAATAATTCACGAAAATTCCAAAATTCCAAGCATAAATCTTGTGCCAGGGACTTCAACAACTGCACGAATCCTCCGTTGATCAGTGGGGATGACCATGAGATGATCATTTCTTTGTTGCCTCCACCGGAGCTTTATCTTCTGCTCCGTGTGATGAATAATAAGATGTATACAGAACTGGTAAAGAGGAATGAAGTAGTTGCCACAGAGTGGAGCAGGAGAGTGGGGCTGACGAGACCGAAATTGCACTCAGGTGAATTTAATGGAAATATGTGTCGTCGTTTATTGAAAAAGACTGATGTCCTCAGAGATATCATTTACCCGACTGACTCTTGGTTACTTCCATACGTTGAAGCTTTCTCTGACTTCAATTTATTGGTTGAAAGTTGCTTTGGACGGTCACTGCATCAAGATTTTGCGGTATTCATAAACAAATTCACAGATTCGTATTCCAGGCTTGGAATCAATGTGACCACGGCTGTCCACATTGAAATGGTTCACATCAGACAGTTTTGCAACCTCACGAAATCGTCCTTGGGAAAATACGGAGAGCAAGCCTCAGAAGCCGTGCATACCGACTTTGGCGCGTTGTGGACTCAATGCGGGAAGGTTTCAAGAGTGCACCCAGCTTTTGACAGAAACCTACTTGACACTACGGTCCGATACAATGGACGTCATATGTAATTTGAATTGAACCCCATTTATTTCAAGTTGTTGTTTCATGCAAATAAAAATAGTTTAACAAAAGGACTTTTCCTTACTGTATGCGGTTACAAGCTGAAGGAATTAGTTTTTAAATGGTACCGGTATATTGTTATAAATATGACTGAAAATTAAGATAACTATCAATAGTTGCTAGATTTCCGGAGACAAAGCCCTACATCCAGCAGTGATCAGCACAAATTCCACAGAAATGCATACAGGCCTACAAATGAATTGTACAGATGTTTCAACATTTCTACGAAAAGCATATTCCTGCATTATACGAATACTCAATTCTAATTGGTTGTTAGACGGCTATTAGTTTACAATCATGTTTACTGTCTGCATATGGGAAAATCCAATCAAAAAGTGACTTTAGGTGAGAAAATATTGTTGTCGGAAATTACAAATGTTTTTATCCTATTTTGCTGTTTAAAGTGTGCCTAGTTGAGATATATAGGCTATATATGAGACCCACAAAAACTTTTGTCTATCTGAAATATGGGCCCCCAAAATATTTGGTGCGTCGGTCAGATGACATTAGACGTCGGTCAGATGACAATATCATGTGTTTGAGACATAAGAAGACGACAATATTCTAAATTGAGCTTGAAATACATATAAAAGGTATGCTTTAGATTTCTTGAACCTTGCTCCATGTTATAAGACAATAAAAACAATACTATTGAAATAATATTTTATTGATCACTACTTTTAAAAAATCGTCACATTACCCAAGTCTGCTTGTTGAAACAAGTGCAATGGCTGGTAAATTTGCAATGACAGGCGAGCTCGCGATAGATTACACAATTTCCCAGTTTCCAGTGTACATGATGGCAATTTCCGATGCCCTTCATCGGCTTTAGGGATTTTTGCAGGGTCGCCATTTGGTCAATTTCGCGTTTTGTTATCTACAAAATAGTCAATGCATTATTACAAGCATTCATTTATAAAGAAAGCACATTCAAGTTTACAACAATCGGCACCATATTATGAAACTGATTAGGTATTCTACGATTTTTTTGCCAATGGACACGGTACTAAAACAAATATCTAGGTGCTCGTACAATTTATTTTGAAGTTCAAGGCATTCTTACTCAGTGCATGTGCATATTTAGGCCCTCATGAAGATTTGCGCATATCGATTCGTGTACAATTCAATGAATACATTTGCATACATCCGCACATGTGCATTTTTAGCATAATTCATCACCATTGTGCGTAAGTTTCTTTTAAATAGAATCGTCATAGTTAATGAACTGAAATATGAGAATATCAAGTACAGTATTATACATGATTGTTATTTCAACTCTTTCGGTTTTGATACCTACCACCTTGCATTGTATCTGTGTGTTGGCCGAATTCATCATTCTGTAGAAATCCTGCGCCGATTCTAGGTTGTGTCCTCCAAGAACTACATGTTCATCGGCCATCCTTTTGGCCAACGCACCGATCCCGTCGGCTGGACCTTTGCCGTGCCCGGCTTCTGTGTAAAGCCATTGGTATTCTTCCAAACCGTGTAAGGCGCATACTTGGGTCATCAGGTGGAGCATACTCCTGTTCCTATACTGACTCGTAGGAGAATCCGACACTACAATAAGCTAGAAAAAAGATTCTCACTTATGATTGGACACAGCAAAACGGAAAAAGATATTACGAATATTTCACCTTCTTGACATTGTTCGGTTTGATGTCCAACAGGATGGAATTCAGGTGTGCTGCAATTGCATCAGCGGTCTTTCTCTTATCCTCTGATATCGTTGCGAAACTGTGGGGAGGTTTCCCATTTCGATAGTAAATTCCTTGATGGATTACTATCTGTTTTCTGTTCCCGAAATGCGCTGACTGGATCTCTCGAAATCTTTTACACGAATAATTTTCTGAGAAGTCGATGTTAATGAGCATTTCGTCATTGGAAAGATTTTGTTTCGTGCGCTGTATCTCCTTATATTGATGGCGAATGCGGTAAACATGCATTACATGAGAACAAAGTAGTGGCTCAAATTGTTTGACCAGGCCGACAGCACTTTCGAGTTTCTGTGAAAAAATACTGCTGATAAAATAAGTTCATAATTGCGAATACAAGCCGCAATTACATGTAAATATTAAACATATGTCACAAAGTATTAACAGTATTGCTACACTTATGACATACACTAAATAAATTAAACATGTATCATGATCGTTGTATAACCTTTATTCTCAAAATGTAAAATTGAATCCAAGCAGACTAGCAGATGTTGCTTTAATAAAAAGAAACCTTTCGAGCTACTAAACGCTACAGCACAATGCATGTCCTTGTACTTTACTGCAATGTAAAATGGCAAAGGATGAAGAAGTCAAAAAAGGAGTATGCGTGGTATGATTTACACTGTGAATGAAAATCATGGACGATTCGAATTTAGACTTGCATATGCGTAAGGTACTATTGTATGCATCAAAAAATGATGATATTATATGGAAATTCACTGCAGTTTTTTTGTTAAAGGGTTAAAGATCTGGACAGATTATTATCAGGTCATTTCATCGTTAAGTTAGATATCGTTTAAAGCGGTTTATATTTTAAGTTTTTCATTCCAGTATGTTGCTACATGTATTTTGTTAGGCCTATTTTATAAGCAAGAAAAGTAGGGGATTTATAGGGTAAAGTGTCAATTAGCACTAGGGAACTTTGTGAATCAAATCAATCATCTTACCATTTGACATTTGTTGGATGCATAATTGTTCTCGTCAACAATCCTTTCCCATTTGTAGAATTTCAAAAATATTGGACCCACTTTGGAATAGTCTACAGCGCTTGCATTCTTGCAGCTTTCACAATTCGAAGTACAACAGTTGTAGTCATCCATTGAACAAACAATTTGCGACTGCAGAGATGATAAGTCTCTTGTTGAAATAATGTTGTTCAAAAATAAAGTATCTGCCATCAACTGAAATAGGAAAAGTGCGTACTACAATACACACATGTGTGTTGGCCAACTCAGTGTGTGACATTGCAAAATATAAGATACACAGTGAAGTATTGTACATACAAATACATGCATCATCAAAAAATGTAAAGGTTAATGAAAGCTTAACACTAGAACCGCCAAGAATTTTACATACCTTTAACCGCCAAATGCAGTCAAAATGACTGCAACATAAAAGATAATGAATAGAACCCTGTAATTACCTGACATCCTAAAATTTCTACCGGTTATTATTGGCTCATCATTTATCATGGTAATTGGACATATTATTGCTATACTTACTTTCATAAACAAAGTGGTTTATATGAGTAAACATATATACTGTGTTATGCACTATATTTTCATTTATGCATTAAAACTAATTATTTAGAATTTGCTGCGAAAAAAATATCACTGTTTATTGGATAGTTGACTTTTTGCAAGTAAGTTATTTAATTTTGTCTAATAGCATTTATTTTACTTTTGGAATGATAAATTCATTTATTATTATTTATATTTCCTAAAGAATTGAAAATTATAATAAAAGGCAGCAAAAAAACAAAGTTCTAATTTGTACTGTAATTGGTTTTTACAGTAACTGCAAAACTGTCATGGTTTCCAAAAATCATTTGGCACAGTTTATACATGTAACAATGATGATTTTGTTTGCAGAACATGGACCACAGCACCATTTTTTGCATGTACTGCAAACATTCCCACCTTTGTTCTTATGTTTGCTTATTTGGCACTCCTTTCGCTTTAGTGCTGTTCTAGCTGGAGATTCTGAAACGGATGCAGGCAAATTGACCTCAAAAGGTTTGAAAATTTGACACATTCTCTCTCCCAAGAAAAGAAGATAATCTCGCCTTGAGATTGATTTTTGGCAAGCAATTTTATATATAATCCATGAATTTAGGGCAACGATGTCCAACAAATTGTAAAATACGTGCATTGGCCATCTGCGTGAGCCCGCCTTCGTGGAATACATACGTGTCATGCTATCGAACATGTCAACGCCATGTTTCGTTTTGTTGTAAAAAATTGACCGTTTCGGGAAGATTTTTCGGTCCGCCGCCAAAAGTACAAGATTCATGCATCGACGATAGAACGCAGACTGATTTTTCTGATTTTGATTTATACACCGTCAAAGAACATTTCTTGTTAGAGTTCAAGAAGAATCTTGATTCGTAACGCATCATATCCTTTTCCATTTGAGGTAACTTTTCCGGTAATTCGCGGCGATTCTTCCTGATGGTACCAACCATGGTAATCTTTTGTTCTTCCAATGCAGAGGCAAGACTCAAGGACGTAAAGTAATTGTCACATGTGATGTTATATCCCAATTTCTTGTACGGTTTCACCAATTCACAAACGACGTATTCAGACAAAGTAACATTGCTTGGACGACTTTCCTCCTTTCCCAAATACGGTAAGCTGTTCAGGACATATTTTGTTTCGGTATCACACAGAACCCAGAACTTTATGCCGAATTTATCCGGTTTGTTCGGCATATATTGGGTAAATGGGCATCTGCATTTCGATGGCAAGAGCTGTTCATCAATCGTGAGGAATTCTTTAGGGGTGTACATGTCCTGGCTATTGTCAATCATACGTTTCCAAATATCACGTATCAAGCAGAACTTGTCGGATAAAACTCTACTTCGCCGAGAAGTTTTCTCATCAAATCTGAGAAATCCTATAATCTCACGAAAGCGGTTGCGAGACATAGTATTCTGTACTATTGGAATACCCCATTTATCACTCCATAATGCTTCAAGATCAAACTTTGAGGCTGACGTCGCACCACGAATATACATAATTCCAATTACAGCGAGCAGCTCTTCTTTGGAGAAGGACCATTCCGAATCAGGTTTTTGTCGATTGGCTTCAGTTATTGTACATGCATGAATGTGATTCACAATATAGTTATCGAATAGAAGATGAAAGGCGGAAAATACATCGTCTGAGGAGATAGATCGTTTGCAGCGATAAGAAAGTCCGGGTTTAGCTGTGAAGATATTCTTCGAAGAGATCGGTCCTCGTCGCTCACGATTTGTTTCTTGCCACAAAGTACTTTTATCTTTACCCAGATATGGTGGTAATTCGGTTTCTTGTCGGTCTCCGTTATTGTGCCCAGTCGGTCTGATTATTGATTCGTCGTCAATCTCAACATCTTCATTGTCACTAATGGATGAATTTTCACTCTCGATTATAAATTCGTCCATGGTCACCTCTTCGTCATCCGATACTTCTCCATTCAATTGCGTTATCATCTGTAAAGCAGTTTGCGCAGATATTCGTCGACGTCGTGCTGCCATCGTAAGACTTCTACTGTCCTTTTCTGATAGTCAACTTTCTTCTAAAGTGAGCGTATGATGAGAAACTAAACACTTGATCGATATGGTATATCCATGACTTGATCCTGTTCATGTTGATGAATGATGACTCACTGTTTTGTTAGCGTTAAAAATGAGATATCTAAGCTTGAAAGTTGAAGACTAATACTTTACTGATTTGCAGTCAAAATGACTGCAATTGGCGCTTAAAGATATATTGTCGTGTATTTTCAACCATAGATATATTTACTCATGAATTCTAACTTAATTTCATTCCTTGGATATGTGCAATAAATGTCATAGCTTCTGATTATCACAACTAATTCAGTTAAGGCTCTGGCTGTATTCAAAAATTGATTGCAGTCAATTTGACTGCAATGGCGGTTCTAGTGT